>JAGIQG010000004.1:2433015-2468067 GCA_024679065.1 Sphyrna mokarran | reverse complement strand
CTTTACTCTGTATCTAACCTCGTGCTGTACCTGTCCTGGGAGTGTTTGATGGGGGACAGTGAAGAGGGAGCTTTACTCTGTATCTAACCCCGTGCTGTACCTGTCCTGGGAGTGTTTGATGGGGGACAGTGAGAGGGAGCTTTACTCTGTATCTAACCCGTGCTTTCCTGTCCTGGGAGTGTTTGATGGGACAGTGTAGAGGGAGCTTTACTCGATATCTAACCCCGTGCTGTACCTGAATGGGAGTATTTGATGGGGGACAGTGAAGAGAGAGCTTTACTCTATATCTAACCCCATGCTGTACCTGTCCTGGCAGTGTTTGATGGGGGACAGTGTAGAGGGAGCTTTACTCTGTATCGAACCCCATGCTGTATCTGTCCTGGGAGTGTTTGATGGCGGACAGTGTAGAGACAGCTTTACTCTGCACCTAACCCCGTGCTGTACCTGACCTGGGACTGTTTGATGGGGACAGTGCAGAGGGAGCTTTACTCTATATCTAACCCCAGCTGTATCTGTCCTGGGAGTGTTTGATGGGGGGACAGTGTAGAGGGAGCTTTACTCTCTATCTAACCTGTGCTGTCCTGTCCTGGGAGTGTTTGATGGGGACAGTGTAGAGGGAGTTTTCCTCTGTATCTAACCCTGTGCTGTACCTGTCCTGGGAGTGTTTGATGGGGGGACAGTGCAGAGGGAGCTTTACTCTGTATCTAACCCTGTGCTGTACCTGTCCTGGGAGTGTTTGATGGGGGGACAGTGTAGAGGGAGCTTTACTCTGTATCTAACCCCGTACTGTACCTGTCCTGGGAATGTTTGATGGGAGACAGTGTAGAGGGAGCTTTACTCTGTATCTAACCCCGTGCTGTACCTGTCCTGGGAGTGTTTGATGGGGAACAGTGTAGAGGGAGCTTTACTCTGTATCTAACCCCGTGCTGTATCTGTCCTGGGAGTGTTTGATGGGGACAGTGTAGAAGGAGCTTTACTCTGTATCTAACCCCGTGCTGTACCTGTCCTGGGAGTGTTTGATGGGGGACAGTGTAGAGGGAGCTTTACTCTGTATCTAACCCCGTGCTGTACCTGTCCTGGGAGTGTTTGATGGGGACAGTGTAGAGGGAGCTTTACTCTGTATCTAACCCTGTGCTGTACCTGTTCTGGGAGTGTTTGATGGGGGACAGTGTAGAGAGAGCTTTATTCTGTATCTAACCTTGCGCTGTACCTGTCCTGGGAGTGTTTAAAGTTTATTATTTGTGTCACATGTAGGCTTATATTAACACGGCAATGAAGTTACTGTAACAATCTTTTGGTCACCATACTCCAAATCCTGTTTGGGTACACCGAGGGAGAATTTTACCATAATCATTGCACCCTAACCGCATCACTTCAACTGTGGGAGGAATAGGACAAAATCCACGTAGGCACGAGGAGAACACACTCTGTGTACAGTGACACTGTCAGGAATCAAACCTGGGTCTCTCTGCTGTGAGACTGCAGTGTTACCTACTGTCCATCATGCTGCCGCGGTTTGATGGGGACAGTGTAGAGGGAGCATTACTCTTTACCAACCCCGTGCTGTACCTGTGCTGGGAGTGTTTGATGGGGGACAGTGTAGAGGGAGCTTTACTCTGTATCTAACCCTGTGCTGTACCTGTCCTGGGAGTGTTTGATGGGGGACAGTGTAGAGGGAGCTTTACTCTGTATCTAACCTCGTGCTGTACCTGTCCTGGGAGTGTTTGATGGGGGACAGTGAAGAGGGAGCTTTACTCTGTATCTAACCCCGTGCTGTACCTGTCCTGGGAGTGTTTGATGGGGACAGTGTAGAGGGAGCTTTACTCTATATCTAACCCCGTGCTGTACCTGAATGGGAGTATTTGATGGGGGACAGTGAAGAGAGAGCTTTACTCTATATCTAACCCCATGCTGTACCTGTCCTGGCAGTGTTTGATGGGGGACAGTGTAGAGGGAGCTTTACTCTGTATCGAACCCCATGCTGTATCTGTCCTGGGAGTGTTTGATGGCGGACAGTGTAGAGGCAGCTTTACTCTGCACCTAACCCCGTGCTGTACCTGACCTGGGACTGTTTGATGGGGACAGTGCAGAGGGAGCTTTACTCTTATCTAACCCCATGCTGTACCTGTCCTGGGAGTGTTTGATGGGGACAGTGTAGAGGGAGCTTTACTCTGTATCTAACCCTGTGCTGTACCTGTCCTGGGAGTGTTTGATGGGACAGTGTAGAGGGAGCTTTACTCTGTATCTAACCCCGTGCTGTACCTGTCCTGGGAGTGTTTGATGGGGACAGTGTAGAGGGAGCTTTACTCTGTATCTAACCCCGTGCTGTACCTGTCCTGGGAGTGTTTGATGGGGGGACAGTGTAGAGGGAGCTTTACTCTGTATCTAACCCCGTGCTGTACCTGTCCTGGGAGTGTTTGATGGGGGACAGTGTAGAGGGAGCTTTACTCTGTATCTAACCCCGTGCTGTACCTGTCCTGGGAGTGTTTGATGGGGGACAGTGTAGAGGGAGCTTTACTCTGTATCTAACCCCGTGCTGTACCTGTCCTGGGAGTGTTTGATGGGGACAGTGTAGAGGGAGCTTTACTCTGTATCTAACCCCGTGCTGTACCTGTCCTGGGAGTGTTTGATGGGGACAGTGTAGAGGGAGCTTTACTCTGTATCTAACCCCGTGCTGTACCTGTCCTGGGAGTGTTTGATGGGGACAGTGTAGAGGGAGCTTTACTCTGTATCTACCCCTGCTGTACCTGTCCTGGGAGTGTTTGATGGGGACAGTGTAGAGGGAGCTTTACTCTGTATCTAACCCCGTGCTGTACCTGTCCTGGGAGTGTTTGATGGGGGACAGTGTAGAGGGAGCTTTACTCTGTATCTAACCCCGTGCTGTACCTGTCCTGGGAGTGTTTGATGGGGGACAGTGTAGAGGGAGCTTTACTCTGTATCTAACCCCGTGCTGTACCTGTCCTGGGAGTGTTTGATGGGGGGACAGTGTAGAGGGAGCTTTACTCTGTATCTAACCCCGTGCTGTACCTGTCCTGGGAGTGTTTGATGGGGGACAGTGTAGAGGGAGCTTTACTCTGTATCTAACCCCGTGCTGTACCTGTCCTGGGAGTGTTTGATGGGGGACAGTGTAGAGGGAGCTTTACTCTGTATCTAACCCCGTGCTGTACCTGTCCTGGGAGTGTTTGATGGGGACAGTGTAGAGGGAGCTTTACTCTGTATCTAACCCCGTGCTGTACCTGTCCTGGGAGTGTTTGATGGGGACAGTGTAGAGGGAGCTTTACTCTGTATCTAACCCCGTGCTGTACCTGTCCTGGGAGTGTTTGATGGGAACAGTGTAGAAGGAGCTTTACTCTGTATCTAACCCCGTGCTGTACCTGTCCTGGGAGTGTTTGATGGGGGACAGTGTAGAGGGAGCTTTACTCTGTATCTAACCCCGTGCTGTACCTGTCCTGGGAGTGTTTGATGGGGGACAGTGTAGAGGGAGCTTTACTCTGTATCTAACCCTGTGCTGTACCTGTCCTGGGAGTGTTTAAAGTTTATTATTGTGTCACATGTAGGCTTATATTAACACTGCAATGAAGTTACTGTAACAATCTTTTGGTCACCATACTCCAAACCTGTTGGGTACCCGAGGAGATTTTACCATAATCTTGCACCCTAACCCATCACTTTCAAACTGTGGGAGGAAATGGACAAAATCCACGTAGCACGAGGAGAACATGCACTCTGTGTACAGTGACACATGTCAGAATCAAACCTGGGTCTCTCATGCTGTGAGACTGCAGTGTTACCTACTGTGCCATCATGCTGCCGCGTGTTTGATGGGGACAGTGTAGAGGGAGCTTTACTCTGTATCCAACCCCGTGCTGTACCTGTCCTGGGAGTGTTTGATGGGGGACAGTGTAGAGGGAGCTTTACTCTGTATCTAACCCCGTGCTGTACCTGTCCTGGGAGTGTTTGATGGAGACAGTGTAGAGGGAGCTTTACTCTGTATCTAACCCCGTGCTGTACCTGTCCTGGGAGTGTTTGATGGGGACAGTGTAGAGGGAGCTTTACTCTGTATCTAACCCCGTGCTGTACCTGTCCTGGGAGTGTTTGATGGGGACAGTGTAGAGGGAGCTTTACTCTGTATCTAACCCCTGCTGTACCTGCCTGGGAGTGTTTGATGGGGACAGTGAGAGGGAGCTTTACTCTGTATCTAACCCCATGCTGTACCTGTCCTGGGAGTGTTTGATGGGGGACAGTGTAGAGGGAGCTTTACTCTGTATCTAACCCCGTGCTGTACCTGTCCTGGGAGTGTTTGAGGCGACAGTGTAGAGGGAGCTTTACTCTGTATCTAACCCCGTGCTGTACCTGTCCTGGGAGTGTTTGATGGGGACAGTGTAGAGGGAGCTTTACTCTGTATCTAACCCCGTGCTGTACCTGTCCTGGGAGTGTTTGATGGGGGACAGTGTAGAGGGAGCTTTACTCTGTATCTAACCCCGTGCTGTACCTGTCCTGGGAGTGTTTGATGGGGGACAGTGTAGAGGGAGCTTTACTCTGTATCTAACCCCGTGCTGTACCTGTCCTGGGAGTGTTTGATGGGGGACAGTGTAGAGGGAGCTTTACTCTGTATCTAACCCCGTGCTGTACCTGTCCTGGGAGTGTTTGATGGGGGACAGTGTAGAGGGAGCTTTACTCTGTATCTAACCCCGTGCTGTACCTGTCCTGGGAGTGTTTGATGGGGGACAGTGTAGAGGGAGCTTTACTCTGTATCTAACCCCGTGCTGTACCTGTCCTGGGAGTGTTTGATGGGGACAGTGTAGAGGGAGCTTTACTCTGTATCTAACCCCGTGCTGTACCTGTCCTGGGAGTGTTTGATGGGGGGACAGTGTAGAGGGAGCTTTACTCTGTATCTAACCCCGTGCTGTACCTGTCCTGGGAGTGTTTGATGGGGACAGTGTAGAGGGAGCTTTACTCTGTATCTAACCCTGTGCTGTACCTGTCCTGGGAGTGTTTGATGGGGGGACAGTGCAGAGGGAGCTTTACTCTGTATCTAACCCTGTGCTGTACCTGTCCTGGGAGTGTTTGATGGGGGGACAATGTAGAGGGAGCTTTACTCTGTATCGAACCCCGTGCTGTACCTGTCCTGGGAATGTTTGATGGGAGACAGTGTAGAGGGAGCTTTACTCTGTATCTAACCCCATGCTGTACCTGTCCTGGGAGTGTTTTATGGGGACAGTTTAGAGGGAGCTTTAGTCTGTATCTAACCCCGTGCTGTACCTATCCTGGGAGTGTATGATGCGGACAGTGTAGAGGGAGCTTTACTCTGTATTTAACCCCGTGCTGTACCTGTCCTGGGAATGTTTGATGGGGACAGTGTAGAGGGAGCTTTACTCTGTATCTAACCCCTTGCTGTATCTGTCCTGGGAGCGTTTGATGGGGTCAGCGTAGAGGGAACTTTACTCTGTATCTACACCCGTGCTGTACCTGTCCTGGGAGTGTTTGATGAGGGGACATTGTAGAGGGAGCTTTACTCTGTATCTAACCCCGTGCTGTACCTGTCCTGGGAGTGTTTGATGGGGACAGTGTAGAGGGAGCTTTACTCTGTATCTAACCCCATGCTGTCACTGTCCTGGGAGTGCTTGATGGGGACAGTGTAGAGTGAGCTTTACTCTATATCTAACCCCATGCTGTACCTGTCCTGGGAGTGTTTGATGGGGGACTGTGTAGAGGGAGCTTTACTCTGTATCTAACCCCGTGCTGTCACTGTCCTGGGAGTGTTTGATGGGGACAGTGTAGAGGGAGCTTTACTCTGTATCTAACCCCGTGCTGTACCTGTCCTGGGAGTGTTTGATGGGGACAGTGTAGAGGGAGCTTTACTCTGTATCTAACCCCGTGCTGTACCTGTCCTGGGAGTGTTTGATGGGGGACAGTGTAGAGGGAGCTTTACTCTGTATCTAACCCCGTGCTGTACCTGTCCTGGGAGTGTTTGATGGGGGACAGTGTAGAGGGAGCTTTACTCTGTATCTAACCCCGTGCTGTACCTGTCCTGGGAGTGTTTGATGGGGACAGTGTAGAGGGAGCTTTACTCTGTATCTAACCCCGTGCTGTACCTGTCCTGGGAGTGTTTGATGGGGACAGTGTAGAGGGAGCTTTACTCTGTATCTAACCCCGTGCTGTACCTGTCCTGGGAGTGTTTGATGGGGACAGTGTAGAGGGAGCTTTACTCTGTATCTAACCCCGTGCTGTACCTGTCCTGGGAGTGTTTGATGGGGACAGTGTAGAGGGAGCTTTACTCTGTATCTAACCGTGCTGTACCTGTCCTGGGATGTTTGATGGGGACAGTGTAGAGGGAGCTTTACTCTTATCTAACCCCGTGCTGTACCTGTCCTGGGAGTGTTTGATGGGGACAGTGTAGAGGGAGCTTTACTCTGTATCTAACCCCGTGCTGTACCTGTCCTGGGAGTGTTTGATGGGACAGTGTAGAGGGAGCTTTACTCTGTATCTAACCCCGTGCTGTACCTGTCCTGGGAGTGTTTGATGGGGGACAGTGTAGAGGGAGCTTTACTCTGTATCTAACCCCGTGCTGTACCTGTCCTGGGAGTGTTTGATGGGGACAGTGTAGAGGGAGCTTTACTCGATATCTAACCCCGTGCTGTACCTGAATGGGAGTATTTGATGGGGGACAGTGAAGAGAGAGCTTTACTCTATATCTAACCCCATGCTGTACCTGTCCTGGCAGTGTTTGATGGGGGACAGTGTAGAGGGAGCTTTACTCTGTATCGAACCCCATGCTGTATCTGTCCTGGGAGTGTTTGATGGCGGACAGTGTAGAGACAGCTTTACTCTGCACCTAACCCCGTGCTGTACCTGACCTGGGACTGTTTGATGGGGACAGTGCAGAGGGAGCTTTACTCTATATCTAACCCCATGCTGTATCTGTCCTGGGAGTGTTTGATGGGGGGACAGTGTAGAGGGAGCTTTACTCTCTATCTAACCCTGTGCTGTACCTGTCCTGGGAGTGTTTGATGGGGACAGTGTAGAGGGAGTTTTCCTCTGTATCTAACCCTGTGCTGTACCTGTCCTGGGAGTGTTTGATGGGGGGACAGTGCAGAGGGAGCTTTACTCTGTATCTAACCCTGTGCTGTACCTGTCCTGGGAGTGTTTGATGGGGGGATAATGTAGAGGGAGCTTTACTCTGTATCGAACCCCGTATTGTACCTGTCCTGGGAATGTTTGATGGGAGACAGTGTAGAGGGAGCTTTACTCTGTATCTAACCCCATGCTGTACCTGTCCTGGGAGTGTTTTATGGGGACAGTTTAGAGGGAGCTTTAGTCTGTATCTAACCCCGTGCTGTACCTGTCCTGGGAGTGTTTGATGGGGACAGTGTAGAGGGAGCTTTACTCTGTATCTAACCCCGTGCTGTACCTGTCCTGGGAATGTTTGATGGGGACAGTGTAGAGGGAGCTTTACTCTGTATCTAACCCCGTGCTGTATCTGTCCTGGGAGCGTTTGATGGGGACAGTGTAGAGGGAACTTTACTCTGTATCTACACCCGTGCTGTACCTGTCCTGGGAGTGTTTGATGAGGGGACAGTGTAGATAGGGAGCTTTACTCTGTATCTAACCCCGTGCTGTACCTGTCCTGGGAGTGTTTGATGGGGAACAGTGTAGAGGGAGCTTTACTCTGTATCTAACCCCGTGCTGTACCTGTCCTGGGAGTGTTTGATGGGGACAGTGTAGAGGGAGCTTTACTCTGTATCTAACCCCGTGCTGTACCTGTCCTGGGAGTGTTTGATGGGGAACAGTGTAGAGGGAGCTTTACTCTGTATCTAACCCCGTGCTGTATCTGTCCTGGGAATGTTTGATGGGGGACAGTGTAGAGGGAGCTTTACTCTGTATCTAACCCTGTGCTGTACCTGTCCTGGGAGTGTTTAAAGTTTATTATTTGTGTCACATGTAGGCTTATATTAACACGCAATGAAGTTACTGTAACAATCTTTTGGTCACCATACTCCAAATCCTGTTTGGGTACACCGAGGGAGAATTTTACCATAATCATTGCACCCTAACCGGCATCACTTTCAAACTGTGGGAGGAAATAGGACAAAATCCACGTAGGCACGAGGAGAACATGCACTCTGTGTACAGTGACACATGTCAGGAATCAAACCTGGGTCTCTCATGCTGTGAGACTGCAGTGTTACCTACTGTGCCATCATGCTGCCGCGTGTTTGATGGGGACAGTGTAGAGGGAGCATTACTCTTTATCCAACCCCGTGCTGTACCTGTGCTGGGAGTGTTTGATGGGGGACAGTGTAGAGGGAGCTTTACTCTGTATCTAACCCTGTGCTCTTCCTGTCCTGGGAGTGTTTGATGGAGACAGTGTAGAGGGAGCTTTACTCTGTATCTAACCTCGTGCTGTACCTGTCCTGGGAGTGTTTGATGGGGGACAGTGAAGAGGGAGCTTTACTCTGTATCTAACCCCGTGCTGTTCCTGTCCTGGGAGTGTTTGATGGGGTCAGTGTAGAGGGAGCTTTACTCGATATCTAACCCCGTGCTGTACCTGAATGGGAGTATTTGATGGGGGACAGTGAAGAGAGAGCTTTACTCTATATCTAACCCCATGCTGTACCTGTCCTGGCAGTGTTTGATGGGGGACAGTGTAGAGGGAGCTTTACTCTGTATCGAACCCCATGCTGTATCTGTCCTGGGAGTGTTTGATGGCGGACAGTGTAGAGACAGCTTTACTCTGCACCTAACCCCGTGCTGTACCTGACCTGGGACTGTTTGATGGGGACAGTGCAGAGGGAGCTTTACTCTATATCTAACCCCATGCTGTATCTGTCCTGGGAGTGTTTGATGGGGGGACAGTGTAGAGGGAGCTTTACTCTCTATCTAACCCTGTGCTGTACCTGTCCTGGGAGTGTTTGATGGGGGACAGTGTAGAGGGAGTTTTCCTCTGTATCTAACCCTGTGCTGTACCTGTCCTGGGAGTGTTTGATGGGGGGACAGTGCAGAGGGAGCTTTACTCTGTATCTAACCCTGTGCTGTACCTGTCCTGGGAGTGTTTGATGGGGGGATAATGTAGAGGGAGCTTTACTCTGTATCGAACCCCGTATTGTACCTGTCCTGGGAATGTTTGATGGGAGACAGTGTAGAGGGAGCTTTACTCTGTATCTAACCCCATGCTGTACCTGTCCTGGGAGTGTTTTATGGGGACAGTTTAGAGGGAGCTTTAGTCTGTATCTAACCCCGTGCTGTACCTATCCTGGGAGTGTATGATGCGGACAGTGTAGAGGGAGCTTTACTCTGTATTTAACCCCGTGCTGTACCTGTCCTGGGAATGTTTGATGGGGACCGTGTAGAGGGAGCTTTACTCTGCATCTAACCCCTTGCTGTATCTGTCCTGGGAGCGTTTGATGGGGTCAGCGTAGAGGGAACTTTACTCTGTATCTACACCCGTGCTGTACCTGTCCTGGGAGTGTTTGATGAGGGGACATTGTAGAGGGAGCTTTACTCTGTATCTAACCCCGTGCTGTACCTGTCCTGGGAGCGTTTGATGGGGACAGTGTAGAGGGAGCTTTACTCTGTATCTAACCCCATGCTGTCACTGTCCTGGGAGTGCTTGATGGGCACAGTGTAGAGTCAGCTTTACTCTATATCTAACCCCATGCTGTACCTGTCCTGGGAGTGTTTGATGGGGGACTGTGTAGAGGGAGTTTTACTCTGTATCTAACCCCATGCTGTCACTGTCCTGGGAGTGTTTGATGGGCACAGTGTAGAGTCAGCTTTACTCTATATCTAACCCCATGCTGTATCTGTCCTGGGAGTGTTTGATGGGCACAGTGTAGAGTGAGCTTTACTCTATATCTAACCCCATGCTGTACCTGTCCTGGGAGTGTTTGATGGGGGACAGTGTAGAGGGAGCTTTACTCTATATCTAACCCCATGCTGTACCTGTCCTGGGAGTGTTTGATGGGGGACAGTGTAGAGGGAGCTTTACTCTGTATCTAACCCCGTGCTGTAGCTGTCCTCGGAGCGTTTGATGGGGACAGTGTAGATGGAGCTTTACTCTGTATCTAACCTCGTGCTGTACCTGTCCTGGGAGTGTTTGATGGCGACAGTGTAGAGGGAGCTTTACTCTGTATCTAACCCCGTGCTGTACCTGTCCTGGGAGTGTTTGATGGGGACAGTGTAGAGGGAGCTTTACTCTGTATCTAACCCCGTGCTGTACCTGTCCTGGGAGTGTTTGATGGGGACAGTGTAGAGGGAGCTTTACTCTGTATCTAACCCCGTGCTGTACCTGTCCTGGGAGTGTTTGATGGGACAGTGTAGAGGGAGCTTTACTCTGTATCTAACCCCGTGCTGTACCTGTCCTGGGAGTGTTTGATGGGGGACAGTGTAGAGGGAGCTTTACTCTGTATCTAACCCCGTGCTGTACCTGTCCTGGGAGTGTTTGATGGGGGACAGTGTAGAGGGAGCTTTACTCTGTATCTAACCCCGTGCTGTACCTGTCCTGGGAGTGTTTGATGGGGGACAGTGTAGAGGGAGCTTTACTCTGTATCTAACCCCGTGCTGTACCTGTCCTGGGAGTGTTTGATGGGGACAGTGTAGAGGGAGCTTTACTCGTATCTAACCCCGTGCTGTACCTGCCTGGGAGTGTGATGGGGACAGTGAAGAGGGAGCTTTACTCTATATCTAACCCCATCTGTACCTGTCCTGGGAGTGTTTGATGGGGGACAGTGTAGAGGGAGCTTTACTCTGTATCTAACCCCGTGCTGTACCTGTCCTGGGAGTGTTTGATGGGGGACAGTGTAGAGGGAGCTTTACTCTGTATCTAACCCCGTGCTGTACCTGTCCTGGGAGTGTTTGATGGGGACAGTGTAGAGGGAGCTTTACTCTGTATCTAACCCCATGCTGTACCTGTCCTGGGAGTGTTTGATGGGGGACAGTGTAGAGGGAGCTTTACTCTGTATCTAACCCCGTGCTGTACCTGTCCTGGGAGTGTTTGATGGGGGGACAGTGTAGAGGGAGTTTACTCTGTATCTAACCCTGTGCTGTACCTGTCCTGGGAGTGTTTGATGGGGGACAGTGCGAGGGAGCTTTACTCTGTATCTAACCCCGTGCTGTACCTGTCCTGGGAGTGTTTGATGGGGGGACAGTGTAGAGGGAGCTTTACTCTGTATCTAACCCCGTATTGTACCTGTCCTGGGAGTGTTTGATGGGGGACAGTGTAGAGGGAGCTTTACTCTGTATCTAACCCCGTGCTGTACCTGTCCTGGGAGTGTTTGATGGGGGACAGTGTAGAGGGAGCTTTACTCTGTATCTAACCCCGTGCTGTACCTGTCCTGGGAGTGTTTGATGGGGACAGTGTAGAGGGAGCTTTACTCTGTATCTAACCCCGTGCTGTACCTGTCCTGGGAGTGTTTGATGGGGACAGTGTAGAGGGAGCTTTACTCTGTATCTAAACCCGTGCTGTACCTGTCCTGGGAGTGTTTGATGAGGGGACAGTGTAGAGGGAGCTTTACTCTGTATCTAACCCCGTGCTGTACCTGTCCTGGGAGTGTTTGATGGGGGACAGTGTAGAGGGAGCTTTACTCTGTATCTAACCCCGTGCTGTACCTGTCCTGGGAGTGTTTGATGGGGGACAGTGTAGAGGGAGCTTTACTCTGTATCTAACCCCGTGCTGTACCTGTCCTGGGAGTGTTTGATGGGGACAGTGTAGAGGGAGCTTTACTCTGTATCTAACCCCGTGCTGTACCTGTCCTGGGAATGTTTGATGGGGAACAGTGTAGAGGGAGCTTTACTCTGTATCTAACCCCATGCTGTATCTGTCCTGGGAGTGTTTGATGGGGGACAGTGTAGAGGGAGCTTTACTCTGTATCTAACCCTGTGCTGTACCTGTTCTGGGAGTGTTTAAAGTTATTATTTGTGTCACATGTAGGCTTATATTAACACTGCAATGAAGTTACTGTAACAATCTTTTGGTCACCATACTCCAAATCCTGTTTGGGTACACCGAGGGAGAATTTTACCATAATCATTGCACCTAACCGGCATACTTTCAAACTGTGGGAGGAAATAGGACAAAATCCACGTAGCACGAGGAGAACATGCACTCTGTGTACGTGACACATGTCAGGAATCAAACCTGGGTCTCTCATGCTGTGAGACTGCAGTGTTACCTACTGTGCCATCATGCTGCCGCGTGTTTGATGGGGACAGTGTAGAGGGAGCATTACTCTTTATCTAACCCCGTGCTGTACCTGTCCTGGGAGTGTTTGATGGGGGACAGTGTAGAGGGAGCTTTACTCTGTATCTAACCCTGTGCTGTACCTGTCCTGGGAGTGTTTGATGGGGACAGTGTAGAGGGAGCTTTACTCTGTATCTAACCCCGTGCTGTACCTGTCCTGGGAGTGTTTGATGGGGGACAGTGTAGAGGGAGCTTTACTCTGTATCTAACCCCGTGCTGTACCTGTCCTGGGAGTGTTTGATGGGGACAGTGTAGAGGGAGCTTTACTCTGTATCTAACCCCGTGCTGTACCTGAATGGGAGTATTTGATGGGGGACAGTGAAGAGAGAGCTTTACTCTATATCTAACCCCATGCTGTACCTGTCCTGGCAGTGTTTGATGGGGGACAGTGTAGAGGGAGCTTTACTCTGTATCGAACCCCATGCTGTATCTGTCCTGGGAGTGTTTGATGGCGGACAGTGTAGAGACAGCTTTACTCTGCACCTAACCCCGTGCTGTACCTGACCTGGGACTGTTTGATGGGGACAGTGCAGAGGGAGCTTTACTCTGTATCTAACCCTGCTGTATCTGTCCTGGGAGTGTTTGATGGGGGGACAGTGTAGAGGGAGCTTTACTCTGTATCTAACCCCGTGCTGTACCTGTCCTGGGAGTGTTTGATGGGGGACAGTGTAGAGGGAGCTTTACTCTGTATCTAACCCCGTGCTGTACCTGTCCTGGGAGTGTTTGATGGGGGGACAGTGTAGAGGGAGCTTTACTCTGTATCTAACCCCGTGCTGTACCTGTCCTGGGAGTGTTTGATGGGAGGACAGTGTAGAGGGAGCTTTATCTGTATCTACCCCGTGCTGTACCTGTCCTGGGAGTGTTTGATGGGGGGACAGTGTAGAGGGAGCTTTACTCTGTATCTAACCCCGTGCTGTACCTGTCCTGGGAGTGTTTGATGGGGGACAGTGTAGAGGGAGCTTTACTCTGTATCTAACCCCGTGCTGTACCTGTCCTGGGAGTGTTTGATGGGGGACAGTGTAGAGGGAGCTTTACTCTGTATCTAACCCCGTGCTGTACCTGTCCTGGGAGTGTTTGATGGGGACAGTGTAGAGGGAGCTTTACTCTGTATCTAACCCCGTGCTGTACCTGTCCTGGGAGTGTTTGATGGGGACAGTGTAGAGGGAGCTTTACTCTGTATCTAACCCCGTGCTGTACCTGTCCTGGGAGTGTTTGATGAGGGGACAGTGTAGAGGGAGCTTTACTCTGTATCTAACCCCGTGCTGTACCTGTCCTGGGAGTGTTTGATGGGGACAGTGTAGAGGGAGCTTTACTCTGTATCTAACCCCGTGCTGTACCTGTCCTGGGAGTGTTTGATGGGGACAGTGTAGAGGGAGCTTTACTCTGTATCTAACCCCGTGCTGTACCTGTCCTGGGAGTGTTTGATGGGGGACAGTGTAGAGGGAGCTTTACTCTGTATCTAACCCCGTGCTGTACCTGTCCTGGGAGTGTTTGATGGGGGACAGTGTAGAGGGAGCTTTACTCTGTATCTAACCCCGTGCTGTACCTGTCCTGGGAGTGTTTGATGGGGGACAGTGTAGAGGGAGCTTTACTCTGTATCTAACCCCGTGCTGTACCTGTCCTGGGAGTGTTTGATGGGGGACAGTGTAGAGGGAGCTTTACTCTGTATCTAACCCCGTGCTGTACCTGTCCTGGGAGTGTTTGATGGGGGACAGTGTAGAGGGAGCTTTACTCTGTATCTAACCCCGTGCTGTACCTGTCCTGGGAGTGTTTGATGGGGGACAGTGTAGAGGGAGCTTTACTCTGTATCTAACCCCGTGCTGTACCTGTCCTGGGAGTGTTTGATGGGGGACAGTGTAGAGGGAGCTTTACTCTGTATCTAACCCCGTGCTGTACCTGTCCTGGGAGTGTTTGATGGGGGACAGTGTAGAGGGAGCTTTACTCTGTATCTAACCCCGTGCTGTACCTGTCCTGGGAGTGTTTGATGGGGGACAGTGTAGAGGGAGCTTTACTCTGTATCTAACCCCATGCTGTATCTGTCCTGGGAGTGTTTGATGGCGGACAGTGTAGAGACAGCTTTACTCTGTATCTAACCCCGTGCTGTACCTGACTGGAGTGTTTGATGGGGACAGTGTAGAGGGAGCTTTACTCTGTATCTAACCCCATGCTGTACCTGTCCTGGGAGTGTTTGATGGGGGGACAGTGTAGAGGGAGCTTTACTCTCTATCAACCCTGTGCTGTACCTGTCCTGGGAGTGTTTGGGGGACAGTGTAGAGGGAGTTTACTCTGTATCTAACCCCGTGCTGTACCTGTCCTGGGAGTGTTTGATGGGGGGACAGTGCAGAGGGAGCTTACTCTGTATCTAACCCCGTGCTGTACCTGTCCTGGGAGTGTTTGATGGGGGGACAGTGTAGAGGGAGCTTTACTCTGTATCTAACCCCGTGCTGTACCTGTCCTGGGAGTGTTTGATGGGAGACAGTGTAGAGGGAGCTTTACTCTGTATCTAACCCCATGCTGTACCTGTCCTGGGAGTGTTTGATGGGGACAGTGTAGAGGGAGCTTTACTCTGTATCTAACCCCGTGCTGTACCTGTCCTGGGAGCGTTTGATGGGGACAGTGTAGAGGGAGCTTTACTCTGTATCTAAACCCGTGCTGTACCTGTCCTGGGAGTGTTTGATGGGGGACAGTGTAGAGGGAGCTTTACTCTGTATCTAACCCCGTGCTGTACCTGTCCTGGGAGCGTTTGATGGGGACAGTGTAGAGGGAGCTTTACTCTGTATCTAACCCCATGCTGTACCTGTCCTGGGAGTGTTTGATGGGCACAGTGTAGAGTGAGCTTTACTCTATATCTAACCCCATGCTGTACCTGTCCTGGGAGTGTTTGGGGGACGTGTAGAGGGAGTTTACTCTGTATCAACCCCATGCTGTCACTGTCCTGGGAGTGTTTGATGGGCACAGTGTAGAGGGAGCTTTACTCTATATCTAACCCATGCTGTATCTGTCCTGGGAGTGTTTGATGGGCAAGTGTAGAGGGAGCTTTACTCTGTATCTAACCCCGTGCTGTACCTGTCCTGGGAGTGTTTGATGGGGGACAGTGTAGAGGGAGCTTTACTCTGTATCTAACCCCGTGCTGTACCTGTCCTGGGAGTGTTTGATGGGGGGACAGTGTAGAGGGAGCTTTACTCTGTATCTAACCCCGTGCTGTACCTGTCCTGGGAGTGTTTGATGGGGGGACAGTGTAGAGGGAGCTTTACTCTGTATCTAACCCGGCTGTACCTGTCCTGGAGTGTTGATGGGACAGTGTAGAGGGAGCTTTACTCTGTATCTAACCCCGTGCTGTACCTGTCCTGGGAGTGTTTGATGGGGACAGTGTAGAGGGAGTTTACTCTGTATCTAACCCCGTGCTGTACCTGTCCTGGGAGTGTTTGATGGGGACAGTGTAGAGGGAGCTTTACTCTGTATCTAACCCCGTGGTACCTGTCCTGGGAGTGTTTGATGGGGACAGTGTAGAGGGAGCTTTACTCTATATCTAACCCCATGCTGTACCTGTCCTGGGAGTGTTTGATGGGGGACAGTGTAGAGGGAGCTTTACTCTGTATCTAACCCCATGCTGTACCTGTCCTGGGAGTGTTTGATGGGGGACAGTGTAGAGGGAGCTTTACTCTGTATCTAACCCCGTGCTGTACCTGTCCTGGGAGTGTTTGATGGGGACAGTGTAGAGGGAGCTTTACTCTGTATCTAACCCCGTGCTGTACCTGTCCTGGGAGTGTTTGATGGGGACAGTGTAGAGGGAGCTTTACTCTGTATCTAACCCCGTGCTGTACCTGTCCTGGGAGTGTTTGATGGGGACAGTGTAGAGGGAGCTTTACTCTGTATCTAACCCCGTGCTGTACCTGTCCTGGGAGTGTTTGATGGGGACAGTGTAGAGGGAGCTTTACTCTGTATCTAACCCCGTGCTGTACCTGTCCTGGGAGTGTTTGATGGGGACAGTGTAGAGGGAGCTTTACTCTGTATCTAACCCCGTGCTGTACCTGTCCTGGGAGTGTTTGATGGGGACAGTGTAGAGGGAGCTTTACTCTGTATCTAACCCCGTGCTGTACCTGTCCTGGGAGTGTTTGATGGGGACAGTGTAGAGGGAGCTTTACTCTGTATCTAACCCCGTGCTGTACCTGTCCTGGGAGTGTTTGATGGGGGACAGTGTAGAGGGAGCTTTACTCTGTATCTAACCCCGTGCTGTACCTGTCCTGGGAGTGTTTGATGGGGGACAGTGTAGAGGGAGCTTTACTCTGTATCTAACCCCGTGCTGTACCTGTCCTGGGAGTGTTTGATGGGGACAGTGTAGAGGGAGCTTTACTCTGTATCTAACCCCATGCTGTACCTGTCCTGGGAGTGTTTGATGGGGGACAGTGTAGAGGGAGCTTTACTCTGTATCTAACCCCGTGCTGTACCTGTCCTGGGAGTGTTTGATGGGGGACAGTGTAGAGGGAGCTTTACTCTGTATCTAACCCCGTGCTGTACCTGTCCTGGGAGTGTTTGATGGGGACAGTGTAGAGGGAGCTTTACTCTGTATCTAACCCCGTGCTGTACCTGTCCTGGGAGTGTTTGATGGGACAGTGTAGAGGGAGCTTTACTCTGTATCTAACCCCGTGCTGTACCTGTCCTGGGAGTGTTGACAGTGTAGAGGGAGCTTTACTCTGTATCTAACCCCGTGCTGTACCTGTCCTGGGAGTGTTTGATGGGGACAGTGTAGAGGGAGCTTTACTCTGTATCTAACCCCGTGCTGTACCTGTCCTGGGAGTGTTTGATGGGGGGACAGTGTAGAGGGAGCTTTACTCTGTATCTAACCCCGTGCTGTACCTGTCCTGGGAGTATTTGATGGGGACAGTGTAGAGGGAGCTTTACTCTGTATCTAACCCCATGCTGTACCTGTCCTGGGAGTGTTTGATGGGGGACAGTGTAGAGGGAGCTTTACTCTGTATCTAACCCCATACTGTACCTGTCCTGGGAGTGTTTGATGGGGACAGTGTAGAGGGAGCTTTACTCGACATCTAACCCCGTGCTGTACCTGAATGGGAGTGTTTGATGGGGACAGTGTAGAGGGAGCTTTACTCTATATCTAACCCCATGCTGTACCTGTCCTGGGAGTGTTTGATGGGGGATAGTGTAGAGGGAGCTTTATTCCATATCTAACCCCGTGCTGTATCTGTCCCGGGAGTGTTTGATGGGGGATAGTGTAGAGGGAGCTTTATTCAATATCCAACCCCGTACTCTACCTGTCCTGGGAACGTTTGATGGGGTACAGTGTAGAGGGAGCTTTACTCTGTATCTAACCCCGTGCTGTATCTGACCTGGGAGTGTTTGATGGGGACAGTGCAGAGGGAGCTTTACTCTGTATCTAACCCCATGCTGTATCTGTCCTGGGAGTGTTTGATGGGGGATAGTGTAGAGGGAGCTTTACTCCATATCTAACCCCATGCTGTACCTGTCCCGGGAGTGTTTGATGGGGGACAGTGTAGAGGGAGCTTTATTCTATATCTAACCCCGTACTGTACCTGTCCTGGGAACGTTTGATGGGGGGACAGTGTAGAGGGAGCTTTACTCTGTATCTAACTCCGTATTGTACCTGTCCTGGGAATGTCTGATGGGAGACAGTGTAGAGGGAGCTTTACTCTGTATCTAACCCCGTGCTGTACCTGTCCTGGGAGTGTTTGATGGGGACAGTGTAGAGGGAGCTTTACTCTGTATGTAACCCCGTGCTGTACCTGTCCTGGGAGTGTTTGATGGGGACAGTGTAGAGGGAGCTTTACTCTGTATCTAACCCCGTGCTGTACCTGTCCTGGGAGTGTTTGATGGGGACAGTGTAGAGGGAGCTTTACTCTGTATCTAACCCCATGCTGTACCTGTCCTGGGAGTGTTTGATGGGGACAGTGTAGAGGGAGCTTTACTCGATATCTAACCCCGTGCTGTACCTGTCCTTGGAATGTTTGATGGGGACAGTGTAGAGGGAGCTTTACTCTATATCTAACCCCGTGCTGTACCTGTCCTGGGAGTGATTGATGGGGACAGTGTAGAGGGAGCTTTACTCTGTATCTAACCCTGTGCTGTACCAGTCCTGGGAGTGATTGATGGGGACAGTGTAGAGGGAGCTTTACTCTGTATCTAACCCCGTGCTGTACCTGTCCTGGGAGTGTTTGATGGGGGACAGTGCAGAGGGACCTTTACTCTGTATCTAACCCCGTGCTGTACCTGTCCTGGGAGTGTTTGATGGGGGACAGTGTAGAAGGAGCTTTACTCTGTATCTAACCCCATGCTGTACCTGTCCTGGGAGTGTTTGATGGGGACAGTGTAGAGGGAGCTTTACTCGATATCTAACCCCGTGCTGTACCTGTCCTCGGAATGTTTGATGGGGACAGTGTAGAGGGAGCTTTACTCTATATCTAACCCCATGCTGTACCTGTCCTGGGAGTGATTGATGGGGGACAGTGTGGAGGGAGCTTTACTCTGTATCTAACCCCGTGCTGTATCTGTCCTGGGAGTGTTTGATAGGGACAGTGCAGAGGGAGCTTTACTCTGTATCTAACCCCATGCTGTATCTGTCCTGGGAGTGTTTGATGTGGGATAGTGTAGAGGGAGCTTTACTCCATATCTAACCCCGTGCTGTACCTGTCCCGGGAGTGTTTGATGGGGGACAGTGTAGAGGGAGCTTTATTCTATGTCTAACCCCGTGCTGTACCTGTCCTGGGAACGTTTGATGGGGGGACAGTGTAGAGGGAGCTTTACTCTGTATCTAACTCCGTATTGTACCTGTCCTGGGAATGTCTGATGGGAGACAGTGTAGAGGGAGCTTTACTCTGTATCTAACCCCATGCTGTACCTGTCCTGGGAATGTCTGATGGGAGACAGTGTAGAGGGAGCTTTACTCTGTATCTAACCCCATGCTGTACCTGTCCTGGGAGTGTTTGAAGGGGACAGTGTAGAGGGAGCTTTCCTCTGTATCTAACCCTGTGCTGTACCTGTCCTGGGAGTGTTTGATGGGGGACAGTGTAGAGGGAGCTTTACTCTGTATCTAACCCCGTGCTATACCTGTGTCCTATTCTTTTGTAACACTGGGACATCCTTACCTCAGTGAATGTTAGGCATGACAAAACACTTTCTCCGTCTACAGTAGTAATGCAATATCGAAATTTATCATAAAATGTGAAAGAAGTCATTGTGGAGGTTTAAAATGACACAATTAGAGTTACACCCGGTATCTCCGGGCTAATTCTGGGCCGGTGGTCGGAGGCTGGGGGGACCCCATCTCCCTTTCCTCTTTGCAGTAGGGATCCTGTGGAAGATTGGGTGCTGCAGTTCGTGACATATTTTCAAAAAACTGCCTTTACTGCTCACTTCCTCTCAGTGTCACATTTACTTCCTGTAACACTTTCTTTATCAAACTTCCCCGACTATTTGTGTTTATAATGCTGCTTCCAAACTCTCAGCCATGAATCCCTGACTTCTGCCGATTTTTAATTAAAGGCAGATTATTAAACAGGTATCGTAAACCCAAGCAAGAAATAACCAACTCAATCCTCTTCCCTCACTGAGCTTCATCCCAATCCCAAACCCACCTGTGACTTCTCAGAATGTGCTTCACCCACAGAACTGTAATTCCGAGGCATTTCCAAACCAACTTTCCCAGGGTGAGGAAGGAGTGCGAGAGGGATGGGGGTTAGTGGGTGAGGGATGGGGGAGGAGTGGAGAGTGAGGGAGTGGGGATTATGAAGTGGGTTGATGTTTGGCGATGAGTAGAGAGAGATCAGGGTGTCGGGTTTATCGGTGAGGTTTTAGGAGGGCAGGTTTAAAGAGTGGGGAGTGGGGTTTCAGGAGGTTGGGGTTTTTGGGGATTTCGAGGCAGTGTTTTGGAGTAAGGGGTGTAGGGGTGACGGGTTTAGGGCAGTATTTTGGGGGTTTAGGGGCAGTGTTTTGGAGTAAGGGGTTTAGTGGGTGAGGAGTTCAGGGGCAGTCTTTTGGGGGTTTAGGGGCAGTGTTTTAGGGGTTGAGAGAGTTTAGGGGCAGTATTTTGGGGTTTAGGGCAGTGTTTTGGGGTTTAGGGCAGTGTTTTGGGGGTTTAGGGGCAGTGTCTGGGGTTTTAGGGGGTTTAGGGGCAGTTTGAGGGTTTAGGGCAGTGTTTTGGGGGTTTAGGGGCAGTGTTTGAGGGTTTAGGGCAGTGTTTGGGGGTTTAGGGGCAGTTTTGTGGGTTTAGAGAGTTTAGGGGCAGTATTTTGCAGATTTAGGGGCAGTATTTTGGGGTTTAGGGCAGTGTTTTTTTTTGGGCAGTGTTTGGGGGTTTAGGGGCAGTGTTTGGGGTTTTAGGGGGTTTGGGCAGTGTTTGAGGGTTTAGGGCAGTGTTTTGGGGTTTTAGAGAGTTTAGGGGCAGTATTTTGGGGTTTAGGGCAGTGTTTTGGGGGTTTAGGGGCAGTGTTTGAGGGTTTAGGGCAGTGTTTTGGGGGTTTAGGGCAGTGTTTGGGGTTTAGAGGGTTTAGGGGCAGTGTTTGAGGGTTTAGGGCAGGGGTTTAGGGGAAGTGTTTTGGGGTTTAGGGAGTTTAGGGGTAGTGTTTTGGGGTTTAGGAAGTTTAGGGGCAGTGTTTGAGGGGTTTGGGGCAGTGTTTTGGGGTTTAGGGCAGGTTTGGGGTTTAGGGGCAGTGTTTTGGGGGTTTAGGAAGTTTAGGGGCAGTGTTTGAGGGGTTTGGGGGTTTTTTGGGGTTTAGGGCAGTGTTGGGGGTTTAGGGCAGTGTTTGAGGGTTTAGGGGCAGTGTTTGGGTTTAGGGTTTAGGGGCAGTGTTTGAGGGTTAGGGCAGGGTTTAGGGAAGTGTTGGGGGTTTAGGAGTTTAGGGGCAGTGTTTGAGGGGTTTGGGGGTTTAGGGGCAGTGGGGTTTAGGGGCAGGTTTTGGGGTTAGGGGCAGTGTTTGAGGGTTTAGGGGAAGTGTTTGGGGGTTTAGGGAGTTTAGGGGCAGTGTTTGAGGGGTTTGGGGGTGTAGGGGCAGTGTTTTGGGGTTTAGGGCAGTGTTTTGGGGTTTAGGGGCAGTGTTTTGGGGTTTAGGGCAGTGTTTGGGGGGTTTAGGAAGTTTAGGGGCAGTGTTTGAGGGGTTGGGGGGTTTGGGGCAGTGTTTTGGGGTTTTAGGGAGTTTAGGGACAATGTTTGAGGTCTAGGGGAGGGGTTTAAGAATTTTGGGGGTTTCGAGACAGTATTTTGGGGCAAGGGGTTTATGTTTTGAGGGGTTTCGGGTGGTCTGGGACAATGTTTTGGGGTCTAGGGGAGGGGTTTAAGAGTTTTGGGGGTTTCAAAGCAGTATTTTGGGATAAGAGATTTAGGGGGTGAGGGATTTCGGGTCTAGGGGAGGGGTTTAAGGGGTTGAGGTTTGGGGGTTCGGAGCAGTTTTTTTGTGGGGTTTTAGATGCTGAAGTTTTGGGGATGGGGGGAGTTAATGGGAATGTTTGCCGGATAAAGGGGTACGGGGTCAGGGGGAAAATCAGTTCACAGTTCCGGTGATCAGCCCCTGCCTTGTGATAGCCCCTGTCCCCTCCCTGCCCTGGAAGAGAACGATCCCAAATCGGCATCTTCCAGTCTGCTGGGAAAGTGACCCTGAGAGAGATGCAAACTCTCTGTCAGTGGCTTTTGGTGTCAGAATGAAGGGTCTTTGCCCGCCCCCCCCCCTCCCCCACTCCCGGGAGGAGGGGAGGGGGAGGTAGGGGTTATTGTCCGGGCTGTGGGTTAGAGAGTGGGGGAGGGACATTAGGACCTGGCTGAGTGCTGTGGGCTGGGCCAGGAGGCGGAGGGAGGAGGGCGTATAAAAGACAGAATAATGTGTATTCGGCAGCCTGAGAGAGAGAGCTCACCCAGAGGGAGAGATCACCGACAGAGAGCTCACCCAGAGGGAGAGATCACCGACAGAGAGCTCACCCATAGGGAGAGATCACCGACAGAGAGCTCACCCATAGGGAGAGATCACCGACAGAGAGCTCACCCAGAGGGAGAAATCACCGACAGAGAGCTCACCCATAGGGAGAGATCACCGACAGAGAGCTCACCCAGAGGGAGAGATCACCGACAGAGAGCTCACCCATAGGGAGAGATCACCGACAGAGAGCTCACCCATAGGGAGAGATCACCGACAGAGAGCTCACCAGAGGGAGAAATCACCGACAGAGAGCTCACCCATAGGGAGAGATCACCGACAGAGAGCTCACCCAGAGGGAGAGAGCTCACCCAGAGGGAGAGATCACCGACAGAGAGCTCACCCAGAGGGAGAGAGCTCACCCAGAGGGAGAGATCACCGACAGAGAGCTCACCCAGAGGAAGAGGAAGAGCTCACCCAGAGACAGAGAGAGCTCACCCAGAGGGAGAGACAGAGCGATACCCGGACAGCGGCACTCAGTGGGAGCTCAGACTGGGTGAGCAGCGGCGGCACAGCGGCACCGGGCGGCACTGGGCTTTTTGATAATTCACTGATTTTCGTCTCTCTCCCCCCCGGAGACCCCCCCCAGCCCCCTTTCCCCCCCCCCCCGTCCCCCAGCCCCCCTCTGCCCCCGCCCTGGAGCCCCCTCCCCGCTCCTCCAGCTTCCCCTCCCTCCGGCCGCCCATGGAGCTGCCCAATTTCTATGAGCCAGAGCCGCGGGCTGTGGGAGTGGGGGTTCCGGCCCCGGGGGGTGGTTTTAGTTACCGGGACCCCCCCTCTGAGCTGGGGGGTATCTGTGAGAATGAGAACTCTATCGATATCAGCGCTTACATTGACCCAGCCGCCTTTAATGAGGATTTCCTGGCGGATTTATTCAGCCAGCAGCAGCAGGGGGCTGCGGGGGGGCACGGAGCCGCCCTGGGACTCCCCAAAGCGGCCAAAGTGATCCCCGAGCTGGGGGGCACTCACAGGGGGACAGTGAGCGGCCTCCGGGGGCACGGAGCCGCTCCGGGGGCTTTCTGTTGCCTCAGTTCCCCCGTCATGGTGAAACAGGAGCCGGGAGAGCGCGGCGCTTTCCCAATGCAGCACCTCCAGTACCAGGTGGCCCAGTGCGCCCAGACCAGTGTCCAGCTGCAGGCTGCCCAGCCCACGCCACCGCCCACCCCCGTGTCCAGCCCCCAGCCCAGGCTGCCCCCCTCCGCCAAGGGGAAGAAGTCGGTGGATAAGTCGAGCCTGGAGTACCGGCTGCGGAGAGAGCGCAATAACATCGCGGTGAGAAAGAGCCGGGATAAAGCCAAGCTCCGCAATGTGGAGACCCAGCACAAAGTGATGGAGCTCAGCACCGACAATGACAGGCTCCGTAAGCGGCTGGAACAACTCAACAGGGAGCTGGAAACTCTGCGGGGTTTGTTCAGGCAACTACCCGAGGACTCTCTACTTAAAGCCATGGGCAGCTGTGCATGACTGTGTCTGAGAGACAGACACACACAGAGACACACACACAGAGACACACAGAGAGACACAGAGAGACACAGAGACGCAGGCTGTGGAATTTCCCCAACTCTCTCTCTCTGCATCAACAGCACAGCTCAGCCCGTCCACCTGAGACACGGGCTCAGACTGAACACTGAGTCTAACCCCACTCTTCAGACGGCAGCGGGATGGATCTGCAACCACCACCCCCCCACCCCCCACCACCACCTCCACAGCTCCCTGGGGTGAAGAGGTTTGAAATGTCCACAGCCTGTGGGCCAGGAAGGAGCTGGTACTGGGCTACAGAGTGAGCCTGGGGTGGGGGGAGCGGGGACTGGGGAGAACTCAGTAAATAAGCAGCAATGTGTTTAACATTGAAGCGACTGTGCAGAGTTTTCTGTGAGATGGGCAGAGAATATTTGTTGATGAACTTTCTCTGAGGTGAATGAGCTGGCAGCTCCGGGGCCAGTTTATAAAGCGAAGCGTCTGGCTCATTTCCAATCCGGTTGGAGATTGTAACCGAACTAGAGAGAGTTTTCTGAGCCGCTGTTTAGTGTGCACTGGACTGTATTTCAGCTGTTCCCCACACACTCTCTCTGGGAGATGGGTCTGAGTTTGTCTCTGTGACGGGGACAGAATCTCTGTTTTTATTCCTAATGTGATAGTGTGAATCCTGGGACCAGCCGCAACGTTGACAAAAATTTTACAAGATTTTTAAAAACTCATTTGTACCGATATTTGATATGTCCAGCAATTTTGAAAGCATGTAATAAATTATATTTAACCCTGGTGAGGTTTTTTCTGTGTCAGTCTCTCAGTCCCAGCGGCTCAGGGTTTTGCTATGAGAGACTCTGTTATCTCTCCTCAGTGCCGCCCATGGTTCGCCCACTTTTCTCTGTCAGCCTGCTCAGGCATCTCTCCTCTATTTCTCTCCCTCTCTTTTCTATCTCTTCCCATCTCTCTATCCTTTCTCTGTCTCTACCTATCTCTCTCTTTCTCTACTTATCTTTCCATCTCGCTCTCTCTCTCTCTCTTCCTGTCACAGTTGGTCAGTCTCTCTCTCTCTGATTCCTCTCTCCCTATCTCTCTATCTTTTTTTTGCTGGCTTGTTATCAATCTCTCACTCTCTTTTTCTGTTCGTCTTTCCCAGCCCTTCCCTCTCCTTGTCTCTTTTTCTTGCCAGTCCTTCTTCCCATCTCTCTCTCCATCTTTCTGTCAGTTCCCCCTCTCCCCTCTTTCTCTATTTGTGTCTCTATCTCGCTCTCAGTTGCTGAATCTCTTTTTCTTCATCACCCTATCCTTACCTTTTATTTTCTGTCAGTCTCTTTCCCACTCTAGTGCCCCACTTCTCTCTCTGTCTATCTCGGTTTATCCCGGTCTCTGGACACTTTCTCTTGTCTCTGAGCCAAGCTAAGTTAAATTATTACGCGCACTCTCGGAGTTTATCTGCTTCATAACTTGAGCTACACCGGTGTTGGGATCTTAGTTGCAGGAGACCCCCCCACCCCCCTCCCCAGCCCGCGGTAGAGACTGCACTGGAGTTTGAGAGGACAGAGGCCTCATTCAGACAGAGAGGGAATGGGTTGATTTTCCAGATTCTAACTCCGCAGTTTCACATCAGATCAGAGAGAAAGGGCGAGGAACAGCGCCTGGAAGAAAGCGAGGGAGAAAAATATCTAAAATCATTGAGCTGAACTCAGGAATAAGCGGACTCCATGAAACAAGATTGCAATGTGTGAACTGTCAGAGAGACACATTACCAAAATAAAACACTACAGATGCTGCAAATCTGAAATAAACACTGGAAATATTCCGCAGGTCAGAGCTGGTGGAAGGTTCTGGATCTGAAGCTGTTTTTCTGCACACTCAAGACATTCAATATTAACAACATTTTCTATTTTTATTATATGGTTTACAAAGTGCCCGTACTGAGCTGTGTGTGTGAGTACATGAATATCAGTAAGTGTGTCAGTGTGTGTATACATGTGTGTCAGTGTGTGTGTGTATACATGTGTGTCAGTGTGTGTATGTGAGTGTGTCAGTGTGTGTATACATGTGTGTCAGTGTGTGTGTATACATGTGTGTCAGTGTGTGTATGTGAGTGTGTCAGTGTGTGTATACATGTGTGTCAGTGTGTGTATGTGAGTGTGTCAGTGTGTGTATGTGTGTGTGTCAGTGTGTGTATACATGTGTCAGTGTGTGTGTATACATGTGTGTCAGTGTGTGTATGTGAGTGTGTCAGTGTGTGTATACATGTGTGTCAGTGTGTGTATGTGAGTGTGTCAGTGTGTGTATGTGAGTGTGTCAGTGTGTGTATACATGTGTCAGTGTGTGTATACATGTGTGTCAGTGTGTGTATGTGAGTGTGTCAGTGTGTGTATACGTGTGTCAGTGTGTGTATGTACATGTGTGTCAGTGTGTGTATGTGAGGTGTCAGGTGTGATACATGTGTGTCAGTGTGTGTGTATACATGTGTGTCAGTGTGTGTATGTGAGTGTGTCAGTGTGTGTATATATGTGTGTCAGTGTGTGTATGTGAGTGTGTCAGTGTGTGTATGTGAGTGTGTCAGTGTGTGTATACATGTGTCAGTGTGTGTGTATACATGTGTGAGTGTGGTTTGGTCAGTGTGTACATGTGTGTCGGTTTGTGGTGTGTCAGTGTGTGTATGTGAGTGTGTCAGTGTGTGTATACGTGTGTCAGTGTGTGTATACATGTGTGTCAGTGTGTGTATGTGAGTGTGTCAGTGTGTGTATGTGAGTGTGTCAGTGTGTGTATACATGTGTCAGTGTGTGTATACATGTGTGTCAGTGTGTGTATGTGAGTGTGTCAGTGTGTGTATACGTGTGTCAGTGTGTGTATACATGTGTGTCAGTGTGTGTATGTGAGTGTCAGTGTGTGTGTATACAGTGTGTCAGTGTGTGTATGTGAGTGTGTCAGTGTGTGTATACGTGTGTCAGTGTGTGTATACATGTTGTCAGTGTGTGTATGTGAGTATGTCAGTGTGTGTATGTGAGTGTGTCAGTGTGTGTAACATGTGTCAGTGTGTGTATACATGTGTGTCAGTGTGTGTATGTGAGTGTGTCAGTGTGTGTATACGTGTGTCAGTGTGTGTATACATGTGGTCAGTGTGTGTAGTGAGGTGTCAGTGTGTGTTACGTGTGTCAGCGTGTGTATACATGTGTGTCAGTGTGTGTATGTGAGTGTCAGTGTGTGTGTATACATGTGTGTCAGTGTGTGTATGTGTGTGTCAGTGTGTATGAGTGTGTCAGTGTGTGTATACATGTGTATCAGTGTGTGTATACGAGTGTGTCAATATGTGTATGTGAAGTGTCTGTGGGAGTATGAGTGTGTCAGTGTGAGTCTGCCAGTGTATGTATATGAGTGTGTCAGTGTGTGTACGTGAAGTGTCTGTGGGAGTATGTGAGAGTGTGCCATGGTATGTACAAGACTGTTTTTAAATACATTCATGGTATATGTGTATCACTGGCTGGGCCAGCATTTATTTCACAGTAACTTCATTGCAGTGTTAAAGTAAGCCTTATTTCTGACTAATAAATAAACTTTTAAAAAAACTTTTATTGCTCATCCTTGAGGGGTTTCAGGTTGCTGTGAATCTGGAGTTATATGTAGGCCAGACTGGGTAAGGACAGCAAATTTCCTTCCCTAAAGGATATCAGCAATGGTTTCATGATCATCAGTAGATTTTTAATTCCAGATTTTTTACTACGTTCAAATTTCACCATTTGGAATTTTCTATCATAGAAAGCTGAGGCCAAAACATTATGTGCTTTCAAGAAGGAATTAGATCCAGCTCCCGGGGCAAAGGAAATCAGAGGATATGGGAGGAAAGTAGGAACAGGTTAATGAATTGGAAGATCAGCTTATGACGATAATGAATGGTGGAGCAGTCTCAATGGGCCGAATGGCCTCCCCCAGTCCTATTTTCTGTGTTTCTATGAATGAGATGGAACATTGTGGAATTGTGAGCAAACATCCTACTCCTCTGAACTGTCTGATAGGGGGAATGATCGTGGATAAGGCCATTGAAAATGATTAGGCAAATATTCAATGGAATCAATATGACTGTTCCCACTATCAGCACTCAGGGTCACTAAGGAGCTGATGAGAAATGGAGAGTCACAGCACAGTGGCACAGTGGTTAGCACTACTGCTTCACAGTGCCAGGGACCCAGGTTCAACTCCAGGCTTGGATCACTTTCTGTGTGGAGTTTGCACATTCTCACCATGTCTGCATGGGTTTTCTCCAGGTCCTCCGGTTTCCTCTCACTGTCTAAAAGATGTGCTGGTTAGGGTGCTGAATTCTCCCTCAGTGCACCCGAGCAGGTACCCGAGTGTGGCAACAAGGGGATTTTCACAGTAACTTCATTGCAGGGTTAAGTCTATTTGTGACAATAATAAATAAACTTTAAACTTTAAATCTGGTCCATTTGGCACACCTCCCCAGTTATTGGAGGAAGTAGAGGCTTGTTCTAATCTTCCAATCTTCCCTAGTTATGGAGAGATGCCAGGGAACAGGAACGTTCAAAGATTCTTTCACGCGATGTGGGGGTCGCTGGCAAGGCCAGCATTTGCGCATCTCTAATTACCCTGGAACTGGGAAGTTTGCCAGGATTTCAATGGCCACTTAAAAGCCAATCACGTTAGAATCCCAAAGACAAGTTGTCAAATTCCAAGCTGGGAAGAGGATTGATCAGATTGAAGGCTTTGGATCTGAGTGGGAAATGTGTTCTAATGGTTTATAGATTCTGCAATTTGATTGATTTAGAATGTAAAGTTCGGATTGGTCAGATTTCCAGTTCTGGGGCTGTAAACTGGGGATTGGACTCTGCCTGATTACCAGTCTGGACTAGCTCACTGTCCCTCCCATTCTGCTAGGCCACGATCAGTTTCAGTTGGGACAAAGTGCAACGTCCTGTCGAGATGCTCCGGCCTTTCTCTCTGTTTGCTTCCTGCTAATATTTAACCAGCTGCCAGGTTACTGGGGAGATAGCAGCTGCTACACAGTGCAAACTATCGACTCTACACATCTCCAATAACTTCTGTATTCATGGCGTCCACTAACCTTGACAAACCCCGCAATGCTGCCCAACCTTCACCCACAGCCTGACCCCAACCATTGTTCCTCATCCTCCTTCCCTCACCCTTTCATCCACCAAACCCCAAAACTATCAGCTCTGCACCATCTACCATCCCACACTCCTGAACCCCAAGCACCCCCTCTCCCATCCACCCCACTCACAATCTCCCAAAACCCCGGCCATTTCCCCTCACTGACAACCTCCCATGCCCCCACTACTTGCAATCTCCCATATCCCCTCCCCCTGCCATTCCCCCTCAGTGACAATCTCCCATATTCCCCACTTTAATTTCCCAACACCACCACCCCACCACTCCACTGGCAACCTCCCACACCCACTCCCCCTGCCATTCTCCCTCATTGGCAATATCCCATACTGCCTCCCACCCACTCCCACCACCCCCACTCACAATCTTCCATATCCCCTACCTCAGCCATCCTCCCTCACTGACAACCTCCCGTGTCCCCTAGTGGCAATCTCCCATTTCCCTTCTGCCCCCACTCACAACGTCCCATATACACTCCCCCTGCCATCCCCTATCACTGGCAACCTCTTCTATCTGCTTCAAATGCCAGATACCCTTATCCAGCACTGCTCCGCACAACCACATCAACTGCACCGTCCGCCAGGACCCACAGAGTCAGTATCTTCGGGAACTGTATCCCAGTGAGAGTCAGCACCTTCGGGAACTGTATCCCAGTGAGAGTCAGCACCTTCGGGAACTGTATCCCAGTTAGAGTCAGCACCTTTGGGAACTGTATCCCAGTGAGAGTCAACACCTTCAGGAATTGTATCCCAGTGAGAGTCAGCACCTTCAGGAACTGTATCCCAGTGAGAATCAGCACCTTCAGGAACGGTATCCCAGTGAGAATCAGCACCTTCAGGAACTGTATCCCAGTGAGAGTCAACACCTTCAGGAACTGTATCCCAGTGAGAGTCAGCACCTTCAGGAACTGTATCCTAGTGAGAATCAGCATCATCGGGAACTGTGTCACAGTGAGAGTCAGCATCTTCAGGAACTGTATCCCACTGAGATTCAGCACCTTCAGGAACTGTGTCCCAGTGAGAGTCAGTACCTTCAGGAAATGTATCCCAGTGAGAGTCAGCATCTTCAGGAACTGTATCCCATGAGAGAGCACTTCAGGAACTGTATCCCAGTGAGAGTCAGCATCTTCAGGAACTGTATCCCAGTGAGAGTCAGCATCTTCAGGAACTGTATCCCAGTGAGAGTCAGCACCTTCAGGAACTGTATCCCAGTGAGAGTCAGCACCTCAGGAACTGTATCCCAGTGAGAGTCAGCACCTTCAGGAACTGTATCCCAGTGAGAGTCAGCACCTTCAGGAACTGTATCCCAGTGAGAGTCAGCATCTTCAGGAACTGTATCCCAGTGAGAGTCAGCACCTTCAGGAACTGTATCCCAGTGAGAGTCAGCACCTTCAGGAACTGTATCCCAGTGAGAGTCAGCACCTTCAGGAACTGTATCCCAGTGAGAGTCAGCACCTTCAGGAACTGTATCCCAGTGAGAGTCAGCACCTTCAGGAACTGTATCCCAGTGAGAGTCAGCACCTTCAGGAACTGTATCCCAGTGAGAGTCAGCACCTTCAGGAACTGTATCCCAGTGAGAGTCAGCACCTTCAGGAACTGTATCCCAGTGAGAGTCAGCACCTTCAGGAACTGTATCCCAGTGAGAGTCAGCACCTTCAGGAACTGTATCCCAGTGAGAGTCAGCACCTTCAGGAACTGTATCCCAGTGAGAGTCAGCACCTTCAGGAACTGTATCCCAGTGAGAGTCAGCACCTTCAGGAACTGTATCCCAGTGAGAGTCAGCACCTTCAGGAACTGTATCCCAGTGAGAGTCAGCACCTTCAGGAACTGTATCCCAGTGAGAGTCAGCACCTTCAGGAACTGTATCCCAGTGAGAGTCAGCACCTTCAGGAACTGTATCCCAGTGAGAGTCAGCACCTTCAGGAACTGTATCCCAGTGAGAGTCAGCACCTTCAGGAACTGTATCCCAGTGAGAGTCAGCACCTTCAGGACTACCCATGAGATTCAGGAACTGTATCCCAGTGAGAGTCAGCACCTTCAGGAACTGTATCCCAGTGAGAGTCAGCACCTTCAGGAACTGTATCCCAGTGAGAGTCAGCACCTTCAGGAACTGTATCCCAGTGAGAGTCAGCACCTTCAGGAACTGTATCCCAGTGAGAGTCAGCACCTTCAGGAACTGTATCCCAGTGAGAGTCAGCACCTTCAGGAACTGTATCCCAGTGAGAGTCAGCACCTTCAGGAACTGTATCCCAGTGAGAGTCAGCACCTTCAGGAACTGTATCCCAGTGAGAGTCAGCACCTTCAGGAACTGTATCCCAGTGAGAGTCAGCACCTTCAGGAACTGTATCCCAGTGAGAGTCAGCACCTTCAGGAACTGTATCCCAGTGAGAGTCAGCACCTTCAGGAACTGTATCCCAGTGAGAGTCAGCACCTTCAGGAACTGTATCCCAGTGAGAGTCAGCACCTTCAGGAACTGTATCCCAGTGAGAGTCAGCACCTTCAGGAACTGTATCCCAGTGAGAGTCAGCACCTTCAGGAACTGTATCCCAGTGAGAGTCAGCACCTTCAGGAACTGTATCCCAGTGAGAGTCAGCACCTTCAGGAACTGTATCCCAGTGAGAGTCAGCACCTTCAGGAACTGTATCCCAGTGAGAGTCAGCACCTTCAGGAACTGTATCCCAGTGAGAGTCAGCACCTTCAGGAACTGTATCCCAGTGAGAGTCAGCACCTTCAGGAACTGTATCCCAGTGAGAGTCAGCACCTTCAGGAACTGTATCCCAGTGAGAGTCAGCACCTTCAGGAACTGTATCCCAGTGAGAGTCAGCACCTTCAGGAACTGTATCCCAGTGAGAGTCAGCACCTTCAGGAACTGTATCCCAGTGAGAGTCAGCACCTTCAGGAACTGTATCCCAGTGAGAGTCAGCACCTTCAGGAACTGTGTCCCAGTGAGAGTCAGCACCTTCAGGAACTGTATCCCAGTGAGAGTCAGCACCTTCAGGAACTGTATCCCAGTGAGAGTCAGCACCTTCAGGAACTGTATCCCAGTGAGAGTCAGCACCTTCAGGAACTGTATCCCAGTGAGAGTCAGCACCTTCAGGAACTGTATCCCAGTGAGAGTCAGCACCTTCAGGAACTGTATCCCAGTGAGAGTCAGCACCTTCAGGAACTGTATCCCAGTGAGAGTCAGCACCTTCAGGAACTGTATCCCAGTGAGAGTCAGCACCTTCAGGAACTGTATCCCAGTGAGAGTCAGCACCTTCAGGAACTGTATCCCAGTGAGAGTCAGCACCTTCAGGAACTGTATCCCAGTGAGAGTCAGCACCTTCAGGAACTGTATCCCAGTGAGAGTCAGCACCTTCAGGAACTGTATCCCAGTGAGAGTCAGCACCTTCAGGAACTGTATCCCAGTGAGAGTCAGCACCTTCAGGAACTGTATCCCAGTGAGAGTCAGCACCTTCAGGAACGATCAGTGACCCAGGAGAGTCAGCACCTTCAGGTATCCCAGTGAGAGTCAGCACCTTCAGGAACTGTATCCCAGTGAGAGTCAGCACCTTCAGGAACTGTATCCCAGTGAGAGTCAGCACCTTCAGGAACTGTATCCCAGTGAGAGTCAGCACCTTCAGGAACTGTGTCCCAGTGAGAGTCAGCACCTTCAGGAACTGTATCCCAGTGAGAGTCAGCACCTTCAGGAACTGTATCCCAGTGAGAGTCAGCACCTTCAGGAACTGTATCCCAGTTCACCTTCAGGAACTGTATCCCAGTGAGAGTCAGCACCTTCAGGAACTGTATCCCAGTGAGAGTCATCAGGAACTGTCCAGTGAGAGTCAGCACTTCAGGATACCTCAGGAACTGTATCCAGTGAGAGTCAGCACCTTCAGGAACTGTATCCCAGTGAGAGTCAGCACCTTCAGGAACTGTATCCCAGTGAGAGTCAGCACCTTCAGGAACTGTATCCCAGTGAGAGCACCTCAGGAACTGTATCCCAGTGAGAGTCAGCACCTTCAGGAACTGTATCCCAGTGAGAGTCAGCACCTTCAGGAACTGTATCCCAGTGAGAGTCAGCACCTTCAGGAACTGTATCCCAGTGAGAGTCAGCACCTTCAGGAACTGTATCCCAGTGAGAGTCAGCACCTTCAGGAACTGTATCCCAGTGAGAGTCAGCACCTTCAGGAACTGTATCCCAGTGAGAGTCAGCACCTTCAGGAACTGTATCCCAGTGAGAGTCAGCACCTTCAGGAACTGTATCCCAGTGAGAGTCAGCACCTTCAGGAACTGTATCCCAGTGAGAGTCAGCACCTTCAGGAACTGTATCCCAGTGAGAGTCAGCACCTTCAGGAACTGTATCCCAGTGAGAGTCAGCACCTTCAGGAACTGTATCCCAGTGAGAGTCAGCACCTTCAGGAACTGTATCCCAGTGAGAGTCAGCACCTTCAGGAACTGTATCCCAGTGAGAGTCAGCACCTTCAGGAACTGTATCCCAGTGAGAGTCAGCACCTTCAGGAACTGTATCCCAGTGAGAGTCAGCACCTTCAGGAACTGTATCCCAGTGAGAGTCAGCACCTTCAGGAACTGTATCCCAGTGAGAGTCAGCACCTTCAGGAACTGTATCCCAGTGAGAGTCAGCACCTTCAGGAACTGTATCCCAGTGAGAGTCAGCACCTTCAGGAACTGTATCCCAGTGAGAGTCAGCACCTTCAGGAACTGTATCCCAGTGAGAGTCAGCACCTTCAGGAACTGTATCCCAGTGAGAGTCAGCACCTTCAGGAACTGTATCCCAGTGAGAGTCAGCACCTTCAGGAACTGTATCCCAGTGAGAGTCAGCACCTTCAGGAACTGTATCCCAGTGAGAGTCAGCACCTTCAGGAACTGTATCCCAGTGAGAGTCAGCACCTTCAGGAACTGTATCCCAGTGAGAGTCAGCACCTTCAGGAACTGTATCCCAGTGAGAGTCAGCACCTTCAGGAACTGTATCCCAGTGAGAGTCAGCACCTTCAGGAACTGTATCCCAGTGAGAGTCAGCACCTTCAGGAACTGTATCCCAGTGAGAGTCAGCACCTTCAGGAACTGTATCCCAGTGAGAGTCAGCACCTTCAGGAACTGTATCCCAGTGAGAGTCAGCACCTTCAGGAACTGTATCCCAGTGAGAGTCAGCACCTTCAGGAACTGTATCCCAGTGAGAGTCAGCACCTTCAGGAACTGTATCCCAGTGAGAGTCAGCACCTTCAGGAACTGTATCCCAGTGAGAGTCAGCACCTTCAGGAACTGTATCCCAGTGAGAGTCAGCACCTTCAGGAACTGTATCCCAGTGAGAGTCAGCACCTTCAGGAACTGTATCCCAGTGAGAGTCAGCACCTTCAGGAACTGTATCCCAGTGAGAGTCAGCACCTTCAGGAACTGTATCCCAGTGAGAGTCAGCACCTTCAGGAACTGTATCCCAGTGAGAGTCAGCACCTTCAGGAACTGTATCCCAGTGAGAGTCAGCACCTTCAGGAACTGTATCCCAGTGAGAGTCAGCACCTTCAGGAACTGTATCCCAGTGAGAGTCAGCACCTTCAGGAACTGTATCCCAGTGAGAGTCAGCACCTTCAGGAACTGTATCCCAGTGAGAGTCAGCACCTTCAGGAACTGTATCCCAGTGAGAGTCAGCACCTTCAGGAACTGTATCCCAGTGAGAGTCAGCACCTTCAGGAACTGTATCCCAGTGAGAGTCAGCACCTTCAGGAACTGTATCCCAGTGAGAGTCAGCACCTTCAGGAACTGTATCCCAGTGAGAGTCAGCACCTTCAGGAACTGTATCCCAGTGAGAGTCAGCACCTTCAGGAACTGTATCCCAGTGAGAGTCAGCACCTTCAGGAACTGTATCCCAGTGAGAGTCAGCACCTTCAGGAACTGTATCCCAGTGAGAGTCAGCACCTTCAGGAACTGTATCCCAGTGAGAGTCAGCACCTTCAGGAACTGTATCCCAGTGAGAGTCAGCACCTTCAGGAACTGTATCCCAGTGAGAGTCAGCACCTTCAGGAACTGTATCCCAGTGAGAGTCAGCACCTTCAGGAACTGTATCCCAGTGAGAGTCAGCACCTTCAGGAACTGTATCCCAGTGAGAGTCAGCACCTTCAGGAACTGTATCCCAGTGAGAGTCAGCACCTTCAGGAACTGTATCCCAGTGAGAGTCAGCACCTTCAGGAACTGTATCCCAGTGAGAGTCAGCACCTTCAGGAACTGTATCCCAGTGAGAGTCAGCACCTTCAGGAACTGTATC
>JAGIQG010000004.1:2145472-2432915 GCA_024679065.1 Sphyrna mokarran | reverse complement strand
CTTTACTCTGTATCTAACCCCGTGCTGTACCTGTCCTGGGAGTGTTTGATGGGGGACAGTGTAGAGGGAGCTTTACTCTGTATCTAACCCCGTGCTGTACCTGTCCTGGGAGTGTTGATGGGGACAGTGTAGAGGGAGCTTTACTCTGTATCTAACCCCGTGCTGTACCTGTCCTGGGAGTGTTTGATGGGGGACAGTGTAGAGGGAGCTTTACTCTGTATCTAACCCCGTGCTGTACCTGTCCTGGGAGTGTTTGATGGGGGACAGTGTAGAGGGAGCTTTACTCTGTATCTAACCCCATGCTGTACCTGTCCTGGGAGTGTTTGATGGGGGACAGTGTAGAGGGAGCTTTACTCTGTATCTAACCCCGTGCTGTATCTGTCCTGGGAGTGTTTGATGGGGGACAGTGTAGAGGGAGCTTTACTCTGTATCTAACCCCGTGCTGTACCTGTCCTGGGAGTGTTTGATGGGGGACAGTGTAGAGGGAGCTTTACTCTGTATCTAACCCCGTGCTGTACCTGTCCTGGGAGTGTTTGATGGGGACAGTGTAGAGGGAGCTTTACTCTGTATCTAACCCTGTGCTGTACCTGTTCTGGGAGTGTTTGATGGGGGACAGTGTAGAGGGAGCTTTACTCTGTATCTAACCCTGTGCTGTACCTGTCCTGGGAGTGTTTAAGTTTATGTGTACATGTAGGCTTATATTAACCCATGAGTTACTGTCATTTTTTATTAACTGTTTACGAGGGGATTTTATCTGACTAACCGGCTCACTTACTGTGGGGGTAGGACACAGTGAGAGGGACTGACTCTGTGGTGACCGTGATCCCTGGGTTTATGGTGAGCTGAGTGTTACTACTGGCATCATGCTGCCGGTGTTTGATGGGGACAGTGTAGAGGGAGCTTTACTCTGTATCTAACCCCGTGCTGTACCTGTCCTGGGAGTGTTTGATGGGGGACAGTGTAGAGGGAGCTTTACTCTGTATCTAACCCTGTGCTGTACCTGTCCTGGGAGTGTTTGATGGGGACAGTGTAGAGGGAGCTTTACTCTGTATCTAACCCCGTGCTGTACCTGTCCTGGGAGTGTTTGATGGGGGACAGTGTAGAGGGAGCTTTACTCTGTATCTAACCCCGTGCTGTACCTGTCCTGGGAGTGTTTGATGGGGTCAGTGTAGAGGGAGCTTTACTCTGTATCTAACCCCGTGCTGTACCTGTCTGGGAGTGTTTGATGGGGGACAGTGTAGAGGGAGCTTTACTCTGTATCTAACCCCGTGCTGTACCTGTCCTGGGAGTGTTTGATGGGGGACAGTGTAGAGGGAGCTTTACTCTGTATCGAACCCCGTGCTGTACCTGTCCTGGGAGTGTTTGATGGGGACAGTGTAGAGGGAGCTTTACTCTGTATCTAACCCCGTGCTGTACCTGTCCTGGGAATGTTTGATGGGGAACAGTGTAGAGGGAGCTTTACTCTGTATCTAACCCCGTGCTGTATCTGTCCTGGGAGTGTTTGATGGGAACAGTGTAGAGGGAGCTTTACTCTGTATCTAACCCCGTGCTGTACCTGTCCTGGGAATGTTTGATGGGGGACAGTGTAGAGGGAGCTTTACTCTGTATCTAACCCCGTGCTGTACCTGTCCTGGGAGTGTTTGATGGGGGACAGTGTAGAGGGAGCTTTACTCTGTATCTAACCCTGTGCTGTACCTGTCCTGGGAGTGTTTAAAGTTTATTATTTGTGTCACATGTAGGCTTATATTAACACTGCAATGAAGTTACTGTAACAATCTTTTGGTCACCATACTCCAAATCCTGTTTGGGTACACCGAGGGAGAATTTTACCATATCATTGCACCCTAACCGGCATCACTTTCAAACTGTGGGAGGAAATAGGACAAAATCCACGTAGGCAGAGGAGAACATGACTCTGTGTACAGTGACACATGTCAGGAATCAAACCTGGGTCTCTCATGCTGTGAGACTGCAGTGTTACCTACTGTGCCATCATGCTGCCGCGTGTTTGATGGGGACAGTGTAGAGGGAGCATTACTCTTTATCTAACCCCGTGCTGTACCTGTCCTGGGAGTGTTTGATGGGGGACAGTGTAGAGGGAGCTTTACTCTGTATCTAACCCTGTGCTGTACCTGTCCTGGGAGTGTTTGATGGGGACAGTGTAGAGGGAGCTTTACTCTGTATCTAACCCCGTGCTGTACCTGTCCTGGGAGTGTTTGATGGGGGACAGTGTAGAGGGAGCTTTACTCTGTATCTAACCCCGTGCTGTACCTGTCCTGGGAGTGTTTGATGGGGTCAGTGTAGAGGGAGCTTTACTCGATATCTAACCCCGTGCTGTACCTGAATGGGAGTATTTGATGGGGGACAGTGAAGAGAGAGCTTTACTCTATATCTAACCCCATGCTGTACCTGTCCTGGCAGTGTTTGATGGGGGACAGTGTAGAGGGAGCTTTACTCTGTATCGAACCCCATGCTGTATCTGTCCTGGGAGTGTTTGATGGCGGACAGTGTAGAGACAGCTTTACTCTGCACCTAACCCCGTGCTGTACCTGACCTGGGACTGTTTGATGGGGACAGTGCAGAGGGAGCTTTACTCTATATCTAACCCCATGCTGTATCTGTCCTGGGAGTGTTTGATGGGGGGACAGTGTAGAGGGAGCTTTACTCTCTATCTAACCCTGTGCTGTACCTGTCCTGGGAGTGTTTGATGGGGGACAGTGTAGAGGGAGTTTTCCTCTGTATCTAACCCTGTGCTGTACCTGTCCTGGGAGTGTTTGATGGGGGGACAGTGCAGAGGGAGCTTTACTCTGTATCTAACCCTGTGCTGTACCTGTCCTGGGAGTGTTTGATGGGGGGATAATGTAGAGGGAGCTTTACTCTGTATCGAACCCCGTATTGTACCTGTCCTGGGAATGTTTGATGGGAGACAGTGTAGAGGGAGCTTTACTCTGTATCTAACCCCATGCTGTACCTGTCCTGGGAGTGTTTTATGGGGACAGTTTAGAGGGAGCTTTAGTCTGTATCTAACCCCGTGCTGTACCTGTCCTGGGAGTGTTTGATGGGGACAGTGTAGAGGGAGCTTTACTCTGTATTTAACCCCGTGCTGTACCTGTCCTGGGAGTGTTTGATGGGGACAGTGTAGAGGGAGCTTTACTCTGTATCTAACCCCTTGCTGTACCTGTCCTGGGAGCGTTTGATGGGGTCAGCGTAGAGGGAACTTTACTCTGTATCTACACCCGTGCTGTACCTGTCCTGGGAGTGTTTGATGAGGGGACATTGTAGAGGGAGCTTTACTCTGTATCTAACCCCGTGCTGTACCTGTCCTGGGAGCGTTTGATGGGGACAGTGTAGAGGGAGCTTTACTCTGTATCTAACCCCATGCTGTACCTGTCCTGGGAGTGCTTGATGGGCACAGTGTAGAGTCAGCTTTACTCTATATCTAACCCCATGCTGTACCTGTCCTGGGAGTGTTTGATGGGGGACTGTGTAGAGGGAGTTTTACTCTGTATCTAACCCCATGCTGTCACTGTCCTGGGAGTGTTTGATGGGCACAGTGTAGAGTCAGCTTTACTCTATATCTAACCCCATGCTGTATCTGTCCTGGGAGTGTTTGATGGGGACAGTGTAGAGGGAGCTTTACTCTGTATCTAACCCCGTGCTGTACCTGTCCTGGGAGTGTTTGATGGGGGACAGTGTAGAGGGAGCTTTACTCTGTATCTAACCCCGTGCTGTACCTGTCCTGGGAGTGTTTGATGGGGGACAGTGTAGAGGGAGCTTTACTCTGTATCTAACCCCGTGCTGTACCTGTCCTGGGAGTGTTTGATGGGGACAGTGTAGAGGGAGCTTTACTCTGTATCTAACCCCGTGCTGTACCTGTCCTGGGAGTGTTTGATGGGGACAGTGTAGAGGGAGCTTTACTCTGTATCTAACCCCGTGCTGTACCTGTCCTGGGAGCGTTTGATGTGGACAGTGTAGAGGGAGTTTTACTCTGTATCTAACCCCGTGCTGTTCCTGTCCTGGGAGTGTTTGATGGGGACAGTGTAGAGGGAGCTTTACTCTATATCTAACCCCATGCTGTAACTGTCCTGGGAGTGTTTGATGGGGACAGTGTAGAGTGAGCTTTACTCTATATCTAACCCCATGCTGTATCTGTCCTGGGAGTGTTTGATGGGGGACAGTGTAGAGGGAGCTTTACTCTATATCTAACCCCATGCTGTACCTGTCCTGGGAGTGTTTGATGGGGGACAGTGTAGAGGGAGCTTTACTCTGTATCTAACCCCGTGCTGTACCTGTCCTGGGAGTGTTTGATGGGGACAGTGTAGAGGGAGCTTTACTCTGTATCTAACCCCGTGCTGTACCTGTCCTGGGAGTGTTTGATGGGGACAGTGTAGAGGGAGCTTTACTCTGTATCTAACCCCGTGCTGTACCTGTCCTGGGAGTGTTTGATGTGGGGACAGTGTAGAGGGAGCTTTACTCTGTATCTAACCCCGTGCTGTTCCTGTCCTGGGAGTGTTTGATGGGGGACAGTGTAGAGGGAGCTTTACTCTGTATCTAACCCCGTGCTGTACCTGTCCTGGGAGTGTTTGATGGGGACAGTGTAGAGGGAGTTTTACTCTGTATCTAACCCCATGCTGTATCTGTCCTGGGAGTGTTTGATGGAGACAGTGTAGAGGGAGCTTTACTCTGTATCTAACCCCATGCTGTATCTGTCCTGGGAGTGTTTGATGGAGACAGTGTAGAGGGAGTTTTCCTCTGTATCTAACCCTGTGCTGTACCTGTCCTGGGAGTATTTGATGGGGGGACAGTGCAGAGGGAGCTTTACTCTGTATCTAACCCTGTGCTGTACCTGTCCTGGGAGTGTTTGATGGGGGGATAATGTAGAGGGAGCTTTACTCTGTATCGAACCCCGTATTGTACCTGTCCTGGGAATGTTTGATGGGAGACAGTGTAGAGGGAGCTTTACTCTGTATCTAACCCCATGCTGTACCTGTCCTGGGAGTGTTTTATGGGGACAGTTTGGAGGGAGTTTTAGTCTGTATCTAACCCCGTGCTGTACCTATCCTGGGAGTGTATGATGCGGACAGTGTAGAGGGAGCTTTACTCTGTATTTAACCCCGTGCTGTACCTGTCCTGGGAATGTTTGATGGGGACCGTGTAGAGGGAGCTTTACTCTGCATCTAACCCCTTGCTGTATCTGTCCTGGGAGCGTTTGATGGGGTCAGCGTAGAGGGAACTTTACTCTGTATCTACACCCGTGCTGTACCTGTCCTGGGAGTGTTTGATGAGGGGACATTGTAGAGGGAGCTTTACTCTGTATCTAACCCCGTGCTGTACCTGTCCTGGGAGCGTTTGATGGGGACAGTGTAGAGGGAGCTTTACTCTGTATCTAACCCCATGCTGTCACTGTCCTGGGAGTGCTTGATGGGCACAGTGTAGAGTCAGCTTTACTCTATATCTAACCCCATGCTGTACCTGTCCTGGGAGTGTTTGATGGGGGACTGTGTAGAGGGAGTTTTACTCTGTATCTAACCCCATGCTGTCACTGTCCTGGGAGTGTTTGATGGGCACAGTGTAGAGTCAGCTTTACTCTATATCTAACCCCATGCTGTATCTGTCCTGGGAGCGTTTGATGGGGGACAGTGTAGAGGGAGCTTTACTCTATATCTAACCCCATGCTGTACTTGTCCTGGGAGTGTTTGATGGGGGACAGTGTAGAGGGAGCTTTACTCTGTATCTAACCCCGTGCTGTAGCTGTCCTCGGAGCGTTTGATGGGGACAGTGTAGATGGAGCTTTACTCTGTATCTAACCTCGTGCTGTACCTGTCCTGGGAGTGTTTGATGGCGACAGTGTAGAGGGAGCTTTACTCTGTATCTAACCCCGTGCTGTACCTGTCCTGGGAGCGTTTGATGGGGACAGTGTAGAGGGAGCTTTACTCTGTATCTAACCCCGTGCTGTACCTGTCCTGGGAGTGTTTGATGGGGACAGTGTAGAGGGAGCTTTACTCTGTATCTAACCCCGTGCTGTACCTGTCCTGGGAGTGTTTGATGGGGGACAGTGTAGAGGGAGCTTTACTCTGTATCTAAACCAGTGCTGTACCTGTCCTGGGAGTGTTTGATGGGGGACAGTGTAGAGGGAGCTTTACTCTGTATCTAACCCCGTGCTGTACCTGTCCTGGGAGTGTTTGATGGGCACAGTGTAGATCAGCTTTACTCTGTATCTAACCCCGTGCTGTACCTGTCCTGGGAGTGTTTGATGGGGGGACAGTGTAGAGGGAGCTTTTCTCTGTATCTAACCCCGTGCTGTACCTGTCCTGGGAGTATTTGATGGGGACAGTGCAGAGGGAGCTTTACTCTGTATCTAACCCCATGCTGTATCTGTCCTGGGAGTGTTTGATGGGGGACAGTGTACAGGGAGGTTTACTCTGTATCTAACCCCATACTGTACCTGTCCTGGGAGTGTTTGATGGGGACAGTGTAGAGGGAGCTTTACTCGACATCTAACCCCGTGCTGTACCTGAATGGGAGTGTTTGATGGGGACAGTGTAGAGGGAGCTTTACTCTATATCTAACCCCATGCTGTACCTGTCCTGGGAGTGTTTGATGGGGGATAGTGTAGAGGGAGCTTTATTCCATATCTAACCCCGTGCTGTATCTGTCCCGGGAGTGTTTGATGGGGGATAGTGTAGAGGGAGCTTTATTCAATATCCAACCCCGTACTCTACCTGTCCTGGGAACGTTTGATGGGGTACAGTGTAGAGGGAGCTTTACTCTGTATCTAACCCCGTGCTGTATCTGACCTGGGAGTGTTTGATGGGGACAGTGCAGAGGGAGCTTTACTCTGTATCTAACCCCATGCTGTATCTGTCCTGGGAGTGTTTGATGGGGGATAGTGTAGAGGGAGCTTTACTCCATATCTAACCCCATGCTGTACCTGTCCCGGGAGTGTTTGATGGGGGACAGTGTAGAGGGAGCTTTATTCTATATCTAACCCCGTACTGTACCTGTCCTGGGAACGTTTGATGGGGGGACAGTGTAGAGGGAGCTTTACTCTGTATCTAACTCCGTATTGTACCTGTCCTGGGAATGTCTGATGGGAGACAGTGTAGAGGGAGCTTTACTCTGTATCTAACCCCGTGCTGTACCTGTCCTGGGAGTGTTTGATGGGGACAGTGTAGAGGGAGCTTTACTCTGTATGTAACCCTGTGGTGTACCAGTCCTGGGAGTGATTGATGGGGACAGTGTAGAGGGACCTTTATTCTGTATCTAACCCCGTGCTGTACCTGTCCTGGGAGTGTTTGATGGGGGACAGTGTAGAGGGAGCTTTACTCTGTATCTAACCCCGTGCTGTACCTGTCCTGGGAGTGTTTGATGGGGGGACAGTGTAGAGGGAGCTTTATCTTATCTAACCCCGTCTGTACCTGTCCTGGGAGTTTGATGGGGACAGTGTAGAGGGAGCTTTACTCTGTATCTAACCCGTTGTACCTGTCTGGGATGTTGATGGACAGGTAGAGGGAGCTTTACTCTGTATCTAACCCTGCTGTACCTGTCCTGGGAGTGTTGATGGGGTGGTTTTGTTGTTTGTGGGACAGTGTAGAGGGACCTTTACTCTGTATCTAACCCCGTGCTGTACCTGTCCTGGGAGTGTTTGATGGGGGACAGTGTAGAAGGAGCTTTACTCTGTATCTAACCCCATGCTGTACCTGTCCTGGGAGTGTTTGATGGGGACAGTGTAGAGGGAGCTTTACTCGATATCTAACCCCGTGCTGTACCTGTCCTTGGAATGTTTGATGGGGACAGTGTAGAGGGAGCTTTACTCTATATCTAACCCCGTGCTGTACCTGTCCTGGGAGTGATTGATGGGGACAGTGTAGAGGGAGCTTTACTCTGTATCTAACCCTGTGCTGTACCAGTCCTGGGAGTGATTGATGGGGACAGTGTAGAGGGAGCTTTACTCTGTATCTAACCCCGTGCTGTACCTGTCCTGGGAGTGTTTGATGGGGGACAGTGCAGAGGGACCTTTACTCTGTATCTAACCCCGTGCTGTACCTGTCCTGGGAGTGTTTGATGGGGGACAGTGTAGAAGGAGCTTTACTCTGTATCTAACCCCATGCTGTACCTGTCCTGGGAGTGTTTGATGGGGACAGTGTAGAGGGAGCTTTACTCGATATCTAACCCCGTGCTGTACCTGTCCTCGGAATGTTTGATGGGGACAGTGTAGAGGGAGCTTTACTCTATATCTAACCCCATGCTGTACCTGTCCTGGGAGTGATTGATGGGGGACAGTGTGGAGGGAGCTTTACTCTGTATCTAACCCCGTGCTGTATCTGTCCTGGGAGTGTTTGATAGGGACAGTGCAGAGGGAGCTTTACTCTGTATCTAACCCCATGCTGTATCTGTCCTGGGAGTGTTTGATGTGGGATAGTGTAGAGGGAGCTTTACTCCATATCTAACCCCGTGCTGTACCTGTCCCGGGAGTGTTTGATGGGGGACAGTGTAGAGGGAGCTTTATTCTATGTCTAACCCCGTGCTGTACCTGTCCTGGGAACGTTTGATGGGGGGACAGTGTAGAGGGAGCTTTACTCTGTATCTAACTCCGTATTGTACCTGTCCTGGGAATGTCTGATGGGAGACAGTGTAGAGGGAGCTTTACTCTGTATCTAACCCCATGCTGTACCTGTCCTGGGAATGTCTGATGGGAGACAGTGTAGAGGGAGCTTTACTCTGTATCTAACCCCATGCTGTACCTGTCCTGGGAGTGTTTGAAGGGGACAGTGTAGAGGGAGCTTTCCTCTGTATCTAACCCTGTGCTGTACCTGTCCTGGGAGTGTTTGATGGGGGACAGTGTAGAGGGAGCTTTACTCTGTATCTAACCCCGTGCTATACCTGTGTCCTATTCTTTTGTAACACTGGGACATCCTTACCTCAGTGAATGTTAGGCATGACAAAACACTTTCTCCGTCTACAGTAGTAATGCAATATCGAAATTTATCATAAAATGTGAAAGAAGTCATTGTGGAGGTTTAAAATGACACAATTAGAGTTACACCCGGTATCTCCGGGCTAATTCTGGGCCGGTGGTCGGAGGCTGGGGGGACCCCATCTCCCTTTCCTCTTTGCAGTAGGGATCCTGTGGAAGATTGGGTGCTGCAGTTCGTGACATATTTTCAAAAAACTGCCTTTACTGCTCACTTCCTCTCAGTGTCACATTTACTTCCTGTAACACTTTCTTTATCAAACTTCCCCGACTATTTGTGTTTATAATGCTGCTTCCAAACTCTCAGCCATGAATCCCTGACTTCTGCCGATTTTTAATTAAAGGCAGATTATTAAACAGGTATCGTAAACCCAAGCAAGAAATAACCAACTCAATCCTCTTCCCTCACTGAGCTTCATCCCAATCCCAAACCCACCTGTGACTTCTCAGAATGTGCTTCACCCACAGAACTGTAATTCCGAGGCATTTCCAAACCAACTTTCCCAGGGTGAGGAAGGAGTGCGAGAGGGATGGGGGTTAGTGGGTGAGGGATGGGGGAGGAGTGGAGAGTGAGGGAGTGGGGATTATGAAGTGGGTTGATGTTTGGCGATGAGTAGAGAGAGATCAGGGTGTCGGGTTTATCGGTGAGGTTTTAGGAGGGCAGGTTTAAAGAGTGGGGAGTGGGGTTTCAGGAGGTTGGGGTTTTTGGGGATTTCGAGGCAGTGTTTTGGAGTAAGGGGTGTAGGGGTGACGGGTTTAGGGCAGTATTTTGGGGGTTTAGGGGCAGTGTTTTGGAGTAAGGGGTTTAGTGGGTGAGGAGTTCAGGGGCAGTCTTTTGGGGGTTTAGGGGCAGTGTTTTAGGGGTTGAGAGAGTTTAGGGGCAGTATTTTGGGGTTTAGGGCAGTGTTTTGGGGTTTAGGGCAGTGTTTTGGGGGTTTAGGGGCAGTGTCTGGGGTTTTAGGGGGTTTAGGGGCAGTTTGAGGGTTTAGGGCAGTGTTTTGGGGGTTTAGGGGCAGTGTTTGAGGGTTTAGGGCAGTGTTTGGGGGTTTAGGGGCAGTTTTGTGGGTTTAGAGAGTTTAGGGGCAGTATTTTGCAGATTTAGGGGCAGTATTTTGGGGTTTAGGGCAGTGTTTTTTTTTGGGCAGTGTTTGGGGGTTTAGGGGCAGTGTTTGGGGTTTTAGGGGGTTTGGGCAGTGTTTGAGGGTTTAGGGCAGTGTTTTGGGGTTTTAGAGAGTTTAGGGGCAGTATTTTGGGGTTTAGGGCAGTGTTTTGGGGGTTTAGGGGCAGTGTTTGAGGGTTTAGGGCAGTGTTTTGGGGGTTTAGGGCAGTGTTTGGGGTTTAGAGGGTTTAGGGGCAGTGTTTGAGGGTTTAGGGCAGGGGTTTAGGGGAAGTGTTTTGGGGTTTAGGGAGTTTAGGGGTAGTGTTTTGGGGTTTAGGAAGTTTAGGGGCAGTGTTTGAGGGGTTTGGGGCAGTGTTTTGGGGTTTAGGGCAGGTTTGGGGTTTAGGGGCAGTGTTTTGGGGGTTTAGGAAGTTTAGGGGCAGTGTTTGAGGGGTTTGGGGGTTTTTTGGGGTTTAGGGCAGTGTTGGGGGTTTAGGGCAGTGTTTGAGGGTTTAGGGGCAGTGTTTGGGTTTAGGGTTTAGGGGCAGTGTTTGAGGGTTAGGGCAGGGTTTAGGGAAGTGTTGGGGGTTTAGGAGTTTAGGGGCAGTGTTTGAGGGGTTTGGGGGTTTAGGGGCAGTGGGGTTTAGGGGCAGGTTTTGGGGTTAGGGGCAGTGTTTGAGGGTTTAGGGGAAGTGTTTGGGGGTTTAGGGAGTTTAGGGGCAGTGTTTGAGGGGTTTGGGGGTGTAGGGGCAGTGTTTTGGGGTTTAGGGCAGTGTTTTGGGGTTTAGGGGCAGTGTTTTGGGGTTTAGGGCAGTGTTTGGGGGGTTTAGGAAGTTTAGGGGCAGTGTTTGAGGGGTTGGGGGGTTTGGGGCAGTGTTTTGGGGTTTTAGGGAGTTTAGGGACAATGTTTGAGGTCTAGGGGAGGGGTTTAAGAATTTTGGGGGTTTCGAGACAGTATTTTGGGGCAAGGGGTTTATGTTTTGAGGGGTTTCGGGTGGTCTGGGACAATGTTTTGGGGTCTAGGGGAGGGGTTTAAGAGTTTTGGGGGTTTCAAAGCAGTATTTTGGGATAAGAGATTTAGGGGGTGAGGGATTTCGGGTCTAGGGGAGGGGTTTAAGGGGTTGAGGTTTGGGGGTTCGGAGCAGTTTTTTTGTGGGGTTTTAGATGCTGAAGTTTTGGGGATGGGGGGAGTTAATGGGAATGTTTGCCGGATAAAGGGGTACGGGGTCAGGGGGAAAATCAGTTCACAGTTCCGGTGATCAGCCCCTGCCTTGTGATAGCCCCTGTCCCCTCCCTGCCCTGGAAGAGAACGATCCCAAATCGGCATCTTCCAGTCTGCTGGGAAAGTGACCCTGAGAGAGATGCAAACTCTCTGTCAGTGGCTTTTGGTGTCAGAATGAAGGGTCTTTGCCCGCCCCCCCCCCTCCCCCACTCCCGGGAGGAGGGGAGGGGGAGGTAGGGGTTATTGTCCGGGCTGTGGGTTAGAGAGTGGGGGAGGGACATTAGGACCTGGCTGAGTGCTGTGGGCTGGGCCAGGAGGCGGAGGGAGGAGGGCGTATAAAAGACAGAATAATGTGTATTCGGCAGCCTGAGAGAGAGAGCTCACCCAGAGGGAGAGATCACCGACAGAGAGCTCACCCAGAGGGAGAGATCACCGACAGAGAGCTCACCCATAGGGAGAGATCACCGACAGAGAGCTCACCCATAGGGAGAGATCACCGACAGAGAGCTCACCCAGAGGGAGAAATCACCGACAGAGAGCTCACCCATAGGGAGAGATCACCGACAGAGAGCTCACCCAGAGGGAGAGATCACCGACAGAGAGCTCACCCATAGGGAGAGATCACCGACAGAGAGCTCACCCATAGGGAGAGATCACCGACAGAGAAGCTCACCCAGAGGGAGAATCACCGACAGAGAGCACCCATAGGGAGAGATCACCGACAGAGAGCTCACCCAGAGGGAGAGAGCTCACCCAGAGGGAGAGATCACCGACAGAGAGCTCACCCAGAGGGAGAGAGCTCACCCAGAGGGAGAGATCACCGACAGAGAGCTCACCCAGAGGAAGAGGAAGAGCTCACCCAGAGACAGAGAGAGCTCACCCAGAGGGAGAGACAGAGCGATACCCGGACAGCGGCACTCAGTGGGAGCTCAGACTGGGTGAGCAGCGGCGGCACAGCGGCACCGGGCGGCACTGGGCTTTTTGATAATTCACTGATTTTCGTCTCTCTCCCCCCCGGAGACCCCCCCAGCCCCCCTTTCCCCCCCCCCCGTCCCCCAGCCCCCCTCTGCCCCCGCCCTGGAGCCCCCTCCCCGCTCCTCCAGCTTCCCCTCCCTCCGGCCGCCCATGGAGCTGCCCAATTTCTATGAGCCAGAGCCGCGGGCTGTGGGAGTGGGGGTTCCGGCCCCGGGGGGTGGTTTTAGTTACCGGGACCCCCCCTCTGAGCTGGGGGGTATCTGTGAGAATGAGAACTCTATCGATATCAGCGCTTACATTGACCCAGCCGCCTTTAATGAGGATTTCCTGGCGGATTTATTCAGCCAGCAGCAGCAGGGGGCTGCGGGGGGGCACGGAGCCGCCCTGGGACTCCCCAAAGCGGCCAAAGTGATCCCCGAGCTGGGGGGCACTCACAGGGGGACAGTGAGCGGCCTCCGGGGGCACGGAGCCGCTCCGGGGGCTTTCTGTTGCCTCAGTTCCCCCGTCATGGTGAAACAGGAGCCGGGAGAGCGCGGCGCTTTCCCAATGCAGCACCTCCAGTACCAGGTGGCCCAGTGCGCCCAGACCAGTGTCCAGCTGCAGGCTGCCCAGCCCACGCCACCGCCCACCCCCGTGTCCAGCCCCCAGCCCAGGCTGCCCCCCTCCGCCAAGGGGAAGAAGTCGGTGGATAAGTCGAGCCTGGAGTACCGGCTGCGGAGAGAGCGCAATAACATCGCGGTGAGAAAGAGCCGGGATAAAGCCAAGCTCCGCAATGTGGAGACCCAGCACAAAGTGATGGAGCTCAGCACCGACAATGACAGGCTCCGTAAGCGGCTGGAACAACTCAACAGGGAGCTGGAAACTCTGCGGGGTTTGTTCAGGCAACTACCCGAGGACTCTCTACTTAAAGCCATGGGCAGCTGTGCATGACTGTGTCTGAGAGACAGACACACACAGAGACACACACACAGAGACACACAGAGAGACACAGAGAGACACAGAGACGCAGGCTGTGGAATTTCCCCAACTCTCTCTCTCTGCATCAACAGCACAGCTCAGCCCGTCCACCTGAGACACGGGCTCAGACTGAACACTGAGTCTAACCCCACTCTTCAGACGGCAGCGGGATGGATCTGCAACCACCACCCCCCCACCCCCCACCACCACCTCCACAGCTCCCTGGGGTGAAGAGGTTTGAAATGTCCACAGCCTGTGGGCCAGGAAGGAGCTGGTACTGGGCTACAGAGTGAGCCTGGGGTGGGGGGAGCGGGGACTGGGGAGAACTCAGTAAATAAGCAGCAATGTGTTTAACATTGAAGCGACTGTGCAGAGTTTTCTGTGAGATGGGCAGAGAATATTTGTTGATGAACTTTCTCTGAGGTGAATGAGCTGGCAGCTCCGGGGCCAGTTTATAAAGCGAAGCGTCTGGCTCATTTCCAATCCGGTTGGAGATTGTAACCGAACTAGAGAGAGTTTTCTGAGCCGCTGTTTAGTGTGCACTGGACTGTATTTCAGCTGTTCCCCACACACTCTCTCTGGGAGATGGGTCTGAGTTTGTCTCTGTGACGGGGACAGAATCTCTGTTTTTATTCCTAATGTGATAGTGTGAATCCTGGGACCAGCCGCAACGTTGACAAAAATTTTACAAGATTTTTAAAAACTCATTTGTACCGATATTTGATATGTCCAGCAATTTTGAAAGCATGTAATAAATTATATTTAACCCTGGTGAGGTTTTTTCTGTGTCAGTCTCTCAGTCCCAGCGGCTCAGGGTTTTGCTATGAGAGACTCTGTTATCTCTCCTCAGTGCCGCCCATGGTTCGCCCACTTTTCTCTGTCAGCCTGCTCAGGCATCTCTCCTCTATTTCTCTCCCTCTCTTTTCTATCTCTTCCCATCTCTCTATCCTTTCTCTGTCTCTACCTATCTCTCTCTTTCTCTACTTATCTTTCCATCTCGCTCTCTCTCTCTCTCTTCCTGTCACAGTTGGTCAGTCTCTCTCTCTCTGATTCCTCTCTCCCTATCTCTCTATCTTTTTTTTGCTGGCTTGTTATCAATCTCTCACTCTCTTTTTCTGTTCGTCTTTCCCAGCCCTTCCCTCTCCTTGTCTCTTTTTCTTGCCAGTCCTTCTTCCCATCTCTCTCTCCATCTTTCTGTCAGTTCCCCCTCTCCCCTCTTTCTCTATTTGTGTCTCTATCTCGCTCTCAGTTGCTGAATCTCTTTTTCTTCATCACCCTATCCTTACCTTTTATTTTCTGTCAGTCTCTTTCCCACTCTAGTGCCCCACTTCTCTCTCTGTCTATCTCGGTTTATCCCGGTCTCTGGACACTTTCTCTTGTCTCTGAGCCAAGCTAAGTTAAATTATTACGCGCACTCTCGGAGTTTATCTGCTTCATAACTTGAGCTACACCGGTGTTGGGATCTTAGTTGCAGGAGACCCCCCCACCCCCCTCCCCAGCCCGCGGTAGAGACTGCACTGGAGTTTGAGAGGACAGAGGCCTCATTCAGACAGAGAGGGAATGGGTTGATTTTCCAGATTCTAACTCCGCAGTTTCACATCAGATCAGAGAGAAAGGGCGAGGAACAGCGCCTGGAAGAAAGCGAGGGAGAAAAATATCTAAAATCATTGAGCTGAACTCAGGAATAAGCGGACTCCATGAAACAAGATTGCAATGTGTGAACTGTCAGAGAGACACATTACCAAAATAAAACACTACAGATGCTGCAAATCTGAAATAAACACTGGAAATATTCCGCAGGTCAGAGCTGGTGGAAGGTTCTGGATCTGAAGCTGTTTTTCTGCACACTCAAGACATTCAATATTAACAACATTTTCTATTTTTATTATATGGTTTACAAAGTGCCCGTACTGAGCTGTGTGTGTGAGTACATGAATATCAGTAAGTGTGTCAGTGTGTGTATACATGTGTGTCAGTGTGTGTGTATACATGTGTGTCAGTGTGTGTATGTGAGTGTGTCAGTGTGTGTATACGTGTGTCAGTGTGTGTATGTGAGTGTGTCAGTGTGTGTGTATACATGTGTGTCAGTGTGTGTATGTGAGTGTGTCAGTGTGTGTGTATACATGTGTGTCAGTGTGTGTATGTGAGTGTGTCAGTGTGTGTATACGTGTGTCAGTGTGTGTATACATGTGTGTCAGTGTGTGTATGTGAGTGTGTCAGTGTGTGTATGTGAGTGTGTCAGTGGTGTATTGTGGGTGTCAGTGTGTGTATGTGAGTGTGTCAGTGTGTGTATACATGTGTGTCAGTGTGTGTGTATACATGTGTGTCAGTGTGTGTATGTGAGTGTGTCAGTGTGTGTATACATGTGTGTCAGTGTGTGTGTATACATGTGTGTCAGTGTGTGTATGTGAGTGTGTCAGTGTGTGTATACATGTGTGTCAGTGTGTGTATGTGAGTGTGTCAGTGTGTGTATACGTGTGTCAGTGTGTGTATACATGTGTGTCAGTGTGTGTATGTGAGTGTGTCAGTGTGTGTATGTGAGTGTGTCAGTGTGTGTGTATACATGTGTGTCAGTGTGTGTATGTGAGTGTGTCAGTGTGTGTATACGTGTGTCAGTGTGTGTATACATGTGTGTCAGTGTGTGTATGTGAGTATGTCAGTGTGTGTATGTGAGTGTGTCAGTGTGTGTATACATGTGTCAGTGTTGTGTATACATGTGTGTCAGTGTGTGTATGTGAGTGTGTCAGTGTGTGTATACGTGTGTCAGTGTGTGTATACATGTGTGTCAGTGTGTGTATGTGAGTGTGTCAGTGTGTGTATACGTGTGTCAGGTGTGTATACATGTGTGTCAGTGTGTGTATGTGAGTGTCAGTGTGTGTGTATACATGTGTGTCAGTGTGTGTATGTGTGTGTCAGTGTGTATGAGTGTGTCAGTGTGTGTATACATGTGTATCAGTGTGTGTATACGAGTGTGTCAATATGTGTATGTGAAGTGTCTGTGGGAGTATGAGTGTGTCAGTGTGAGTCTGCCAGTGTATGTATATGAGTGTGTCAGTGTGTGTACGTGAAGTGTCTGTGGGAGTATGTGAGAGTGTGCCATGGTATGTACAAGACTGTTTTTAAATACATTCATGGTATATGTGTATCACTGGCTGGGCCAGCATTTATTTCACAGTAACTTCATTGCAGTGTTAAAGTAAGCCTTATTTCTGACTAATAAATAAACTTTTAAAAAAACTTTTATTGCTCATCCTTGAGGGGTTTCAGGTTGCTGTGAATCTGGAGTTATATGTAGGCCAGACTGGGTAAGGACAGCAAATTTCCTTCCCTAAAGGATATCAGCAATGGTTTCATGATCATCAGTAGATTTTTAATTCCAGATTTTTTACTACGTTCAAATTTCACCATTTGGAATTTTCTATCATAGAAAGCTGAGGCCAAAACATTATGTGCTTTCAAGAAGGAATTAGATCCAGCTCCCGGGGCAAAGGAAATCAGAGGATATGGGAGGAAAGTAGGAACAGGTTAATGAATTGGAAGATCAGCTTATGACGATAATGAATGGTGGAGCAGTCTCAATGGGCCGAATGGCCTCCCCCAGTCCTATTTTCTGTGTTTCTATGAATGAGATGGAACATTGTGGAATTGTGAGCAAACATCCTACTCCTCTGAACTGTCTGATAGGGGGAATGATCGTGGATAAGGCCATTGAAAATGATTAGGCAAATATTCAATGGAATCAATATGACTGTTCCCACTATCAGCACTCAGGGTCACTAAGGAGCTGATGAGAAATGGAGAGTCACAGCACAGTGGCACAGTGGTTAGCACTACTGCTTCACAGTGCCAGGGACCCAGGTTCAACTCCAGGCTTGGATCACTTTCTGTGTGGAGTTTGCACATTCTCACCATGTCTGCATGGGTTTTCTCCAGGTCCTCCGGTTTCCTCTCACTGTCTAAAAGATGTGCTGGTTAGGGTGCTGAATTCTCCCTCAGTGCACCCGAGCAGGTACCCGAGTGTGGCAACAAGGGGATTTTCACAGTAACTTCATTGCAGGGTTAAGTCTATTTGTGACAATAATAAATAAACTTTAAACTTTAAATCTGGTCCATTTGGCACACCTCCCCAGTTATTGGAGGAAGTAGAGGCTTGTTCTAATCTTCCAATCTTCCCTAGTTATGGAGAGATGCCAGGGAACAGGAACGTTCAAAGATTCTTTCACGCGATGTGGGGGTCGCTGGCAAGGCCAGCATTTGCGCATCTCTAATTACCCTGGAACTGGGAAGTTTGCCAGGATTTCAATGGCCACTTAAAAGCCAATCACGTTAGAATCCCAAAGACAAGTTGTCAAATTCCAAGCTGGGAAGAGGATTGATCAGATTGAAGGCTTTGGATCTGAGTGGGAAATGTGTTCTAATGGTTTATAGATTCTGCAATTTGATTGATTTAGAATGTAAAGTTCGGATTGGTCAGATTTCCAGTTCTGGGGCTGTAAACTGGGGATTGGACTCTGCCTGATTACCAGTCTGGACTAGCTCACTGTCCCTCCCATTCTGCTAGGCCACGATCAGTTTCAGTTGGGACAAAGTGCAACGTCCTGTCGAGATGCTCCGGCCTTTCTCTCTGTTTGCTTCCTGCTAATATTTAACCAGCTGCCAGGTTACTGGGGAGATAGCAGCTGCTACACAGTGCAAACTATCGACTCTACACATCTCCAATAACTTCTGTATTCATGGCGTCCACTAACCTTGACAAACCCCGCAATGCTGCCCAACCTTCACCCACAGCCTGACCCCAACCATTGTTCCTCATCCTCCTTCCCTCACCCTTTCATCCACCAAACCCCAAAACTATCAGCTCTGCACCATCTACCATCCCACACTCCTGAACCCCAAGCACCCCCTCTCCCATCCACCCCACTCACAATCTCCCAAAACCCCGGCCATTTCCCCTCACTGACAACCTCCCATGCCCCCACTACTTGCAATCTCCCATATCCCCTCCCCCTGCCATTCCCCCTCAGTGACAATCTCCCATATTCCCCACTTTAATTTCCCAACACCACCACCCCACCACTCCACTGGCAACCTCCCACACCCACTCCCCCTGCCATTCTCCCTCATTGGCAATATCCCATACTGCCTCCCACCCACTCCCACCACCCCCACTCACAATCTTCCATATCCCCTACCTCAGCCATCCTCCCTCACTGACAACCTCCCGTGTCCCCTAGTGGCAATCTCCCATTTCCCTTCTGCCCCCACTCACAACGTCCCATATACACTCCCCCTGCCATCCCCTATCACTGGCAACCTCTTCTATCTGCTTCAAATGCCAGATACCCTTATCCAGCACTGCTCCGCACAACCACATCAACTGCACCGTCCGCCAGGACCCACAGAGTCAGTATCTTCGGGAACTGTATCCCAGTGAGAGTCAGCACCTTCGGGAACTGTATCCCAGTGAGAGTCAGCACCTTCGGGAACTGTATCCCAGTTAGAGTCAGCACCTTTGGGAACTGTATCCCAGTGAGAGTCAACACCTTCAGGAATTGTATCCCAGTGAGAGTCAGCACCTTCAGGAACTGTATCCCAGTGAGAATCAGCACCTTCAGGAACGGTATCCCAGTGAGAATCAGCACCTTCAGGAACTGTATCCCAGTGAGAGTCAACACCTTCAGGAACTGTATCCCAGTGAGAGTCAGCACCTTCAGGAACTGTATCCTAGTGAGAATCAGCATCATCGGGAACTGTGTCACAGTGAGAGTCAGCATCTTCAGGAACTGTATCCCACTGAGATTCAGCACCTTCAGGAACTGTGTCCCAGTGAGAGTCAGTACCTTCAGGAAATGTATCCCAGTGAGAGTCAGCATCTTCAGGAACTGTATCCCAGTGAGAGTCAGCATCTTCAGGAACTGTATCCCAGTGAGAGTCAGCATCTTCAGGAACTGTATCCCAGTGAGAGTCAGCATCTTCAGGAACTGTATCCCAGTGAGAGTCAGCATCTTCAGGAACTGTAACCAAGTGAGAGTCAGCATCTTCAGGAACTGTATCCCAGTGAGAGCCAGCACCATCAGGAACTGTATCCAAGTGAGAGTCAGCACCATCAGGAACTGTACCCTAGTGAGAGTCAGCACCTTCAGGAACTGTATCCCAGTGAGAGTCAGCATCTTCAGGAACTGTATCCCAGTGAGACCCAGCACCCTTAGGAACTGTATCCCAGTGGAGTCAGCCCTTCAGGAACTGTATCCCAGTGAGAGTCAGCACCTTCAGGAACTGTATCCCAGTGAGAGTCAGCACCTTCAGGAACTGTATCCCAGTGAGAGTCAGCACCTTCAGGAACTGTATCCCAGTGAGAGTCAGCACCTTCAGGAACTGTATCCCAGTGAGAGTCAGCACCTTCAGGAACTGTATCCCAGTGAGAGTCAGCACCTTCAGGAACTGTATCCAGTGAGAGTCAGCACCTTCAGGTATTATCCCAGTGAGAGTCAGCACCTTCAGGAACTGTATCCCAGTGAGAGTCAGCACCTTCAGGAACTGTATCCCAGTGAGAGTCAGCACCTTCAGGAACTGTATCCAGTGAGAGTCAGCACCTTCAGGAACTGTATCCCAGTGAGACAGCACCTTAGGAAGTTCCAGGAGGTCAGCACCTTCAGGAACTGTATCCCAGTGAGAGTCAGCACCTTCAGGAACTGTATCCCAGTGAGAGTCAGCACCTTCAGGAACTGTATCCCAGTGAGAGTCAGCACCTTCAGGAACTGTATCCCAGTGAGAGTCAGCACCTTCAGGAACTGTATCCCAGTGAGAGTCAGCACCTTCAGGAACTGTATCCCAGTGAGAGTCAGCACCTTCAGGAACTGTATCCTAGTGAGAGTCAGCACCTTCAGGAACTGTATCCCAGTGAGAGTCAGCACCTTCAGGAACTGTATCCAGTGAGAGTCAGCACCTTAGGAACTGTATCCCAGTGAGAGTCAGCACCTCAGGAAGTCAGTGAGAGTCACCTTCAGGAACTGTATCCCAGTGAGAGTCAGCACCTCAGGAACTGTATCCCAGTGAGAGTCAGCACCTTCAGGAATGTTCCAGTGAGAGTCAGCACCTTCAGGAACTGTATCCCAGTGAGAGTCAGCACCTTCAGGAACTGTATCCCAGTGAGAGTCAGCACCTTCAGGAACTGTATCCCAGTGAGAGTCAGCACCTTCAGGAACTGTATCCCAGTGAGAGTCAGCACCTTCAGGAACTGTATCCCAGTGAGAGTCAGCACTTCAGGAACTGTATCCCAGTGAGAGTCAGCACCTTCAGGAACTGTATCCAGTGAGAGTCAGCACTCAGGAATGTATCCCAGTGAGAGTCAGCACCTTCAGGAACTGTATCCCAGTGAGAGTCAGCACTTCAGGAACTGTATCCCAGTGAGAGTCAACTACCTCAGGAACTGTATCCCAGTGAGAGTCAGCACCTTCAGGAACTGTATCCCAGTGAGAGTCAGCACCTTCAGGAACTGTATCCCAGTGAGATCAGCACTTCAGGAACTGTATCCTGGTGGGTGTGGAGTCAGCACCTTCAGGAACTGTTCCCAGTGAGAGTCGCACCTTCAGGAACTGTATCCTAGTGAGAGTCAGCACCTTCAGGAACTATCCCAGTGAGAGCAGCAAGAACTGTATCCCAGTGAGAGTCAGCACCTTCAGGAACTGTATCCCAGTGAGAGTCAGCACCTTCAGGAACTGTATCCCAGTGAGAGTCAGCACCTTCAGGAACTGTATCCCAGTGAGAGTCAGCACCTTCAGGAACTGTATCCCAGTGAGAGTCAGCACCTTCAGGAACTGTATCCCAGTGAGAGTCAGCACCTTCAGGAACTGTATCCCAGTGAGAGTCAGCACCTTCAGGAACTGTATCCCAGTGAGAGTCAGCACCTTCAGGAACTGTATCCCAGTGAGAGTCAGCATCTTCAGGAACTGTATCCCAGTGAGAGTCAGCACCTTCAGGAACTGTATCCTAGTGAGAGTCAGCACCTTCAGGAACTGTATCCCAGTGAGAGTCAGCACCTTCAGGAACTGTATCCCAGTGAGAGTCAGCATCTTCAGGAACTGTATCCCAGTGAGAGCCAGCACCCTGAGGAACTGTATCCCAGTGAGAGTCAGCACCTTCAGGAACTGTATCCCAGTGAGAGTCAGCACCTTCAGGAACTGTATCCCAGTGAGAGTCAGCACCTTCAGGAACTGTATCCCAGTGAGAGTCAGCACCTTCAGGAACTGTATCCCAGTGAGAGTCAGCACCTTCAGGAACTGTATCCCAGTGAGAGTCAGCACCTTCAGGAACTGTATCCCAGTGAGAGTCAGCACCTTCAGGAACTGTATCCCAGTGAGAGTCAGCACCTTCAGGAACTGTATCCCAGTGAGAGTCAGCACCTTCAGGAACTGTATCCCAGTGAGAGTCAGCATCTTCAGGAACTGTATCCAGTGAGAGCAGCACCTAGGAACTGTATCCAGGAGAGTCAGCACCTTCAGGAACTGTATCCCAGTGAGAGTCAGCACCTTCAGGAACTGTATCCAGTGAGAGTCAGCACCTTCAGGAACTGTATCCAGTGAGAGTCAGCACCTCAGGAACTGTATCCCAGTGAGAGTCAGCACCTTCAGGAACTGTATCCCAGTGAGAGTCAGCACCTTCAGGAACGTATCCAGTGAGATCAGCACCTTCAGGAACTGTATCCCAGTGAGAGTCAGCACCTTCAGGAACTGTATCCCAGTGAGAGTCAGCACCTTCAGGAACTGTATCCCAGTGAGAGTCAGCACCTTCAGGAAACTGTATCCCAGTGAGAGTCAGCACCTTCAGGAACTGTATCCCAGTGAGAGTCAGCACCTTCAGGAACTGTATCCCAGTGAGAGTCAGCACCTTCAGGAACTGTATCCCAGTGAGAGTCAGCACCTTCAGGAACTGTATCCTAGTGAGAGTCAGCACCTTCAGGAACTGTATCCTAGTGAGAGTCAGCACCTTCAGGAACTGTATCCCAGTGAGAGTCAGCACCTTCAGGAACTGTATCCCAGTGAGAGTCAGCACCTTCAGGAACTGTATCCCAGTGAGAGTCAGCACCTTCAGGAACTGTATCCCAGTGAGAGTCAGCGCCTTCAGGAACTGTATCCCAGTGAGAGTCAGCACCTTCAGGAACTGTATCCCAGTGAGAGTCAGCACCTTCAGGAACTGTATCCCAGTGAGAGTCAGCACCTTCAGGAACTGTATCCCAGTGAGAGTCAGCACCTTCAGGAACTGTATCCCAGTGAGAGTCAGCACCTTCAGGAACTGTATCCCAGTGAGAGTCAGCACCTTCAGGAACTGTATCCCAGTGAGAGTCAGCACCTTCAGGAACTGTATCCCAGTGAGAGTCAGCACCTTCAGGAACTGTATCCCAGTGAGAGTCAGCACCTTCAGGAACTGTATCCCAGTGAGAGTCAGCACCTTCAGGAACTGTATCCCAGTGAGAGTCAGCACCTTCAGGAACTGTATCCCAGTGAGAGTCAGCACCTTCAGGAACTGTATCCCAGTGAGAGTCAGCATCTTCAGGAACTGTATCCCAGTGAGAGTGAGCACCTTCGGGAACTGTATCCCAGTGAGAGTCAGCACCTTCAGGAACTGTATCCCAGTGAGAGTCAGCATCTTCATGAACTGTATCCCAGTGAGAGCCAGCACCTTCAGGAACTGTATCCCAGTGAGAGTCAGCACCCTGAGGAACTGTATCCCAGTGAGAATCAGCACCTTCAGGAACTGTATCCCAGTGAGAATCAGCAACTTCAGGAACTGTATCCTTGTGAGAGTCAGCACCTTCAGGAACTGTACCCCAATGAGAGTCAGCACCTTCAGGAACTGTGTCCAGTGAGAATCAGCACCTTCAGGAACTGTATCCCAGTGAGAGTCAGCACCTTCAGGAACTGTATCCCAGTGAGAGTCAGCACCTTCAGGAACTGTATCCCAGTGAGAGTCAGCACCTTCAGGAACTGTATCCCAGTGAGAGTCAGCACCTTCAGGAACTGTATCCCAGTGAGAGTCAGCACCTTCAGGAACTGTATCCCAGTGAGAGTCAGCACCTTCAGGAACTGTATCCCAGTGAGAGTCAGCACCTTCAGGAACTGTATCCCAGTGAGAGTCAGCACCTTCAGGAACTGTATCCCAGTGAGAGTCAGCATCTTCAGGAACTGTATCCCAGTGAGAGTCAGCACCTTCAGGAACTGTATCCCAGTGAGAGTCAGCACCTTCAGGAACTGTATCCCAGTGAGAGTCAGCACCTTCAGGAACTGTATCCCAGTGAGAGTCAGCACCTTCAGGAACTGTATCCCAGTGAGAGTCAGCACCTTCAGGAACTGTATCCCAGTGAGAGTCAGCACCTTCAGGAACTGTATCCCAGTGAGAATCAGCACCTTCAGGAACTGTATCCCAGTGAGAGTCAGCACCTTCAGGAACTGTATCCCAGTGAGAGTCAGCACCTTCAGGAACTGTATCCCAGTGAGAGTCAGCACCTTCAGGAACTGTATCCCAGTGAGAGTCAGCACCTTCAGGAACTGTATCCCAGTGAGAGTCAGCACCTTCAGGAACTGTATCCCAGTGAGAGTCAGCACCTTCAGGAACTGTATCCCAGTGAGAGTCAGCACCTTCAGGAACTGTATCCCAGTGAGAGTCAGCACCTTCAGGAACTGTATCCCAGTGAGAGTCAGCATCTTCAGGAACTGTATCCCAGTGAGAGTGAGCACCTTCGGGAACTGTATCCCAGTGATAGTCAGCACCTTCAGGAACTGTATCCCAGTTAGAGTGAGCACCTTCGGGAAGTGTATCCCAGTGAGAGTCAGCGCCTTCAGGAACTGTATCCCAGTGAGAGTCAGCACCTTTAGGAACTGTATCCCAGTGAGAGTCAGCACCTTCAGGAACTGTATCCCAGTTAGAGTCAGCACCTTCAGGAACTGTATCCCAGTGAGAATCAGCATCTTCAGGAACTGTATCCCAGTGAGAGTCACCATCTTCAGGAACTGTATCCCAGTTAGAGTGAGCACCTTCGGGAACTGTATCCCACTGGTAGTCAACAGCTTTATGAGTGAGGAGGGATGACACAAAAATATATCACATTAAAATGTGACTGAAATTGTCCACCAGGAAGTTGCATTTTTTTTTGCAATGTTCTGTATTCTTTGGTTAATTTCATCACTGAGATTATTGTCAATGACAGTTCAGGATTTCAGCAATACTGATTGGCAGAGGAAGTTTCTGGAAGGTCTTTGCTGTGTGGCAGGAGTGAACGTTCCCTCTAAGTCTGATTCCTTTAGCTCCGGAGAGTGAGGTTCTGTTCCCTTCTTTGTTGGGGACTTTCACATGTAGAAACATAAAATCTAGAAGCAGGAGGTGGCCTTTTGGCCTGTCGAGTCTGCTCTGCCATTCATTTTGATCTTGGCTGATCATCGGAATCAACATCCTGATCCTGCCTTCTCTCCATACTTCTTGATTCCTTCAGCCCATATGATCTTTAGGAATTTGATATTCATACAGTAGCTCTGGCGAGCAATGCGGTAACACTTAGTTTGACCCCAGTTCTCAGTGTGAGGAGAGGTTCAACATCAACTGTCGATGTGTCACCCAGTTCCAAACTGCAGTCCTTGTAACCTCTCACATTTATGCTGCCAGTCATAGAATTCTACAGTGCAGAAGGAGACCTTTCGGCCCATTGAGTCTGCACTGATCACATCCCACCCAAGTCCCAGCCGCGTAAATGCATGTATTTCCCCTAGCTAGACCTCTCACTCTATTGGGAATTGAGCATGGCCAATCCACCTACCATACACACTTCTGGAGTGTAGGAGGAAACTGGAGCACCTGGAGGAAACCCACAAAGACATGGGGAGAATGTGCAGATTCTGCACAATCCGTGACCCAAGCCAGGAGTTGAACCTGTATCTCTGACACTGTGAAGCAGTAGTGCTAACCACTATGCCACCCTGCTACCTCCAAACTACACATTTTGGGCACTGACGGGCAATTCAGCATTGCCAATCCATTGAACCAAAACGTCTTTGAAGTATGGGAGGAAACCGGAGCATCTGGAAGAAACTCACAGACACAAGGAGATCAAGAAGAATCTTACTGTCACCTGAGGCTGAAATTGAGCTCAGGTCCTTGGCGCTGTGAGCCAGCAATGCTACCCACTGTGCCACATGGCCTTGTGCTTCTTTGAGATTATTTTTGTTATTGGTTTAATTTGGAAGCTACACGTTACTAAAGTAAGTGTCCGCTCTCAGTCCACAGGGCATTTGCCAGTAGTAACATTTGGTTTGAAGACTGCGGGAAAAGTTTTCAGTTCCTCAAACTGAAGAAAATAAATTCTTGGTTAAATGTTGTAATCTTTAGTGAAAAGTAGGCCAGTTTTATTAAAAGTGAAGGCAATCCATACACAGCCTGCAATCAATTCACTTTCAAACTATCCTTGAAGGTTCTGTACAGACAAGTTCCAGCTGCTTCTTTCATTTTCTGCTTTTTCCATATAAAAATGTCACAAATAAATGATGTGAAGCTGTGTTAATTATTTTTAGCCTGGCTATATTGTAAATACAGGAGATTGTCTTTTCCTGTACCCAGCAGTTGACACAGACATCCTTACCCTCTGTCTAAATCCAATCTTTCCATCACACCATCCTCCCATTGACCAGCTCAGCAGCTAAATCACTTCAATCTATTCCAGCAGCCAAGATCACACATGAGCAACAGAATTAAAGACCATTCGACCCTTTGAACCTGCTGTGCCATTCAATATGATCCGTATTAATAATCTCAATCCAAGGCTCCAAAACAATATAACACTCGAAGGCCGCACCAATAATCAAATATCTTCTCTCTCACCCACCCAACCACCTCAGCACAATCCCCAAACCCATTCCCACCACCCCACTACTCACTCCCAAACAGAATTCAACTAAACAGATCCACAACCCAACACCTATCCACCAATAATGACAAAATACTGCGGATGCTGGAATCTGAAATGAAAACAGAAAATGCTGGAATTTCTCAGCAGGTCTGACAGTATCTGTGGAGAGAGAAAAGAGGTAATGCTTCGAATCTGGATGACCCTTTGTCTATCTTTCGAACACATCCCCACCTCTGCTGAACCTGGCACAACCTCACCATTCTCACTTTGATTTTATTTTATTCTTTCACAGACCTGAGTCTTACAGGCTGGTCAGCATTTATTGTCTTTGTGTCATTTTTACAATCAGAGCTCCCAGCTACCTGACAAAGGGACAGGCTGTCCCGAAAACTTGTGGTGTTTGCTACAAATAAACCTGTTTGGACTTTAAACTGGTGTTGTGGGATTTTTTTGTGTTTTACCTCAGTCCATTGCTGGCATCTCCATTTCAGCATTTATTGCCCATCTCTAGTTGTCCTTGAGAAGGTGGTGGTGAGCTACCTTCTCGAACTGCTTTGTCCATGTGGTCTGGCACTGTTAGAGAAGAAATTCCAGGATTTTACCCCAGCGATAATGAAGGAATAGCGATATTTTTACAAATCTGGATGGTGAGTGACTTGGAGGGGAATATCCAGGTGCTGGTGTTTCCAGGTACCTGCTGCCTTTGTTCTTCCAGATGGTAGCAGTTCAAGGGTTTGGAAGGTGCTGCCTAAGTAAATTACTGGTGAGTTGCTAGAGGGCACCTTGTCTTGTAGTGACAGAGTGTCAGAGTGAGCCTACACCCGAATCACAAGAGTTATTAGAGCACAGAACATGGCCATTCAGCCCATCCGTTTCCTCCCAATCCAGGGGTAGTTGATGATGAGAAAATAAATTTGTGTGTGGAATTGAACTGAACTGCAAGGCTGGCTTATGGGATTTCCCTAAAAGTAAAGTTATAGTTTATTTATTAATCACAAGTAACGCTTACATCAACACTGCAATTAAGTTACTGTGAAATTCCCCTAGTTGCCACAGTTTAGTGCCTGTTCGGATCAATGCATCTAACCAGCATGTCTTTCAGACTGTGGGAGGAAGCTGGAGCACCCAGAGGAAACCCACACTGACACGGGGAAAACATGCAGACTCCAGATAGACAGTGACCCAAACTGGGAATTGAAGTCGGGTCCCCGGTGCTGTGAGGTAGCAGTGCCAACCACTGTGCCGCTCTCTAATGTGCAGCTTCTCCAATTGCGTTTAAAAATGAAACTGGAAATATGAGATAAAGTTAAATCTCATGGGATCCGGCGTAAATGGATACAAAATTGGCTTCGAGAGAAGTGTTTTTACAAACTGGAGGCTTGTGACCAGTGGTGTGCCTCAGGGATCAGTGCTGGGCCCACTGTTATTTGCCATTTATATTAATGATCTGGATGAAAATATAAGAGGCATGGTTAGTAAGTTTGCAGACGACACCAAGGTCGGTAGCATGGTGGACAGTGAAGAAAATTATCTCGGATTGCAATGGGATCCTGATCAATTGGGCCAGTGGGCTGACAAATGGCAGATGGAGTTTAATTTAGACAAATGCGAGATAATGCATTTTGGTAGATTGAACCAGGGCAGGACTTACTCAGTTAATGGTAGGGCACTGGGGAGGGTTACAGAACAGAGAGATCTAGGGATATTGTTCGTAGCTCCTTGAAAGTGGAATCACAGATAGACAGAGTGGTGAAGAAGGCATTCGGCATGCTTGATTTCATTGGTCAGGACATTAAATGTAGGAGGTGAGACATCTTGTTGAAGTTGTACAAGACATTGGTAAAACCACTTGGAATACTGTGAGCAATTCTGGTCACACTATTGTAGGAAGGATATTATTAAACTAGAAAGAGTGCAGAAAAGATTTACTAGGATGCTACCGGGACTTGATGGATTGAGTTATAAGGAGAGGCTGGAAAGACTGGGACTTTCTCCTCTGGAGCGTAGGAGGCTGAGGGGTGACCTCATAGAGGTCTATAAAATAATGAGGGGCATAGACAGGGTAGATAGTGAATATCTTTTCCCACAGATAGGGGAGAATGCAACTAGACAGCATAGGTTTAAGGTGAGAGGGTAAAGATACAGAAGTGTCCAACGGAGTAATTTTTTCACATAGAGCTGGTGAGTGTCTGGAACAAGCTGCCAGAGGTAATAGTAGAGGCGGGTACCATTTCATCTTTTAAAAAGCATTTAAATACTTACATGGGTATGACGGGTACAGAGGGATATGGGTCAAATGCGGTCAACTGGGATTAGTTTAGGGTTTTTTAAAAAAAAGGGCAGCGTGGACAAGTTGGGCCGAAGGGTCTGTTTCCATGCTGTAAACCTCTATGGCTCTGTGACTCACTGACTCTATGAGATGGAAATAAAAATGATCTCTTAAAATGTAACATACTGAGCCAATGATGAGTATTAATAACCCTCAATTATCAAAATAAAACCGGCAGAATGAAGACTGTCTTTACGTGAAGTTGAATGGTTTTGTTTGGATATAAATCATTGGCTGATGGGAGTGGATGTGATAACACTCAGGAGCTGATAGAGTGAAGATTGTTTGTTCGAGTGGGTGCAGGCTGCAGACTGAGGGAAACATGCTTTACCAGTTCACTCTGAAAACTCACAAAACAACCCTGAGGCTGACAAACACGTTCTTCCAACCACCTCTTGCAACACAGCGGAGTGTAACATTCCTCAGTGAAAGAGCAATTGATCAGCTGATTTGAGCGAAGGGGGGAAATCCAACAGACCAAGAGCAGACAATGGCTAAATCTTATGGTATCATCGAATGGCTTTAGCACAGAAAGAGACCATTCTGCCCATAAGCATTAACGCTCTGCTCTGCCAGCCCCTGCTTTATCTCCGTTGCCCTGTCAATTATACTGAATGTCTCTTGTGAACCTGCTTCCACCACACTCCCACGCAATACATTCCAAACCATAACCACTCGCTGTATGAAAATAATCACCTTATACCATTGTCCTCTGGCTCTCAATTCTTTTACTGTCAGGAGCAGCTTCTTCCTAAAAACTCTGTCCAGAACTCCCTGGATTTTCAATACCTGGATTAAATCTTGTCTCAATTGTCTCTTCTCTAATGGTAAACAGTATCACCTTCTGTTATAGAGTGTGAGCCTCGGTTACAAGACCAGCATGTTTTGCCCATCCCCAATTGTTCTTGAACTGATTTCACGGGTGTGATTTTCCTGTCCCACTACACTGATGGAATAGGGTAGCAGCTGGGAAATGTTAGCCAGAGGCCAAAAACGGGAATTGCACCCGGCATCCAGCCGCTCACAATCTTCCTGGGTTGCTTTTTCCAATTCGGCTTTGAGGCAAGGAACAGCGCGAAGCTGATTATCATATGCAAATTCTAATTGGCATCTACTTAGCGAGTCCGGGATGCAACCATCTGGGCTTGTTCATGTTTCTGACTGTGCCAGTGGAGGTCCACACCAGCTGTGTTCATGTATACAAACTCTGCAACTGGAGGCTGGGGTGGGGGAGGATGAGGTGACTGGGAAGGAACTGCATGTGAAAAAAGTATACTGGGAGCTTGGTGCATGTGCAGTGGCTCCCTCAACAGTCTGATGCCATCCTCTCGTGTGGGATCCAGCCTCCCCACTATCCCCGTAATTCCATGAATTTAGCATGTTTGACTGTGGGGGAAGGAAACTGGAGCCTTCGGAGGAAACCCACGTAGACAGAGGGCAAATATGCAAACTCCACACAGATAGTGACCCAAGCCGGGAATCAAACCCAGGTCCCTAGCACTGTGAGGTAGCAGTGCTAACCATTGTGCCACCATGCTGCCCAGTTATGTGAATCTTTCTTTTGTTTGAAGCCTCGTGATCTAATATTCTATAACCAATTTATTTGAGATGCTGAATGAATTAAGATTATAACCATTCGATTTGAGAGGCTATTTTGGATAGATTAAGTTGATTCTGATTGTTATAGTTCAGTTAACAATAGCTTAAGTTCCAATAGCTTTATTTCCAATAAAATACTGGACTACCCAGGTTACTCATGTGGCATTCTGTTGTCAGGACAAAGATAGGTTTCTTACCTGGAGATTTGTTTAAAATTGCCATAAAAAACTTTGTCACGGGGCAATTGTGGCTGACAACAAACTGCATTAGTACATTAGTGAGTCAGAGAGATGGATGAGAGACAGTGAATGGAAGAGGAGGGCACACCAAGCTGAAATAACTAACATTGTGTGGGTTTAACCCCCTGATCCTGAGACACCAACGCCATCCACAGGGACTGATCAATGTGCATTCCCTCAATCTCCTGCTCCATGGGTAAAAGAACTGAACTGCTTTTCTTGTTCTTCCATTGTTGTTCAAGCCAGAGGCTGAGAAGGCAGTGTTTTGCCAGAGGGTCATTTTGAGACAGACACCATTGTAACTTTTAAGAAAACAGAAATAGATAAACCAGGGGAAGTTCCAAACTGTGGGGAGAGAGCAGAGCAGCAGCGCATGACTAATAGATCAACTGGCTTCCTTCAGTTCTTCTATAACCAGCCAGCATAATTAAGAACCCCGTGCATCCTGGACATTTTCTCTTCCACCTTCTTCCATTGGGAAAAAGATGCAAAAGTCTGAGGTCACGTCCCAACCAACTCAAGAACAGCCTTTTTCTTGCTGCTGTCAGACTTTTGAAAAAATCTACCTCGCACTAAGTTGATCTTCCTCTTCACCCTATCTATGTTTTCTTTTAGCCCTCCAGATTTCTCTCTTAAGTAGCTTCTTGCATTTTTTATACTACTAGAGCATCTGATCTGTTTCTTGCTGTCTGTACATTTCATACAACTCTCTCTTCCTCTTAATCAATGTTCCAATCTCCCTCAAGAACCAAGGTTCCTTATTCATATTTACTTTGCCTTTAATCCTAACAGGAACATACAAACTCTGCACTCTCAAAATTTCTTCTTTGAAGGCCTCCACTTTCCATTTACATCCTTACTAGAGAACAGCAATGAACGACAACATTCCATTTGCCTTTTTAATTACCTGCTACACCTGTAAGCCAACTCCTTGAGATTCCTGCACAAGTAAGAAGCCTGACAAGACCAGGTTTAAGTTTAACTGATTTACTTGATAGTAAACTTGCAAGCTTTCGAGGTTATCCTCTGCGTCAGGCGAATGAGGTGTTCTGGTCTCAAACAGCACATATATCAGCACAGACAGTTTACAGATTACTGATTAGAATGCAAATCCTTACACCTAACCTGCTATTCAAGTCTTAAAGTGGCTAACAATGTGAGTGGAAGGAGCACTGAACACAGGTTAGAGAGATGTGTATTGTCTGGTCTGGTGAGAGATGGTCTGGTGTTGTGGATGGTCTGGAGGGATGCCAAAAGTTGCAGCGGGACATAGACAGGATGGAAGACTGGGCAGAGAAGTGGCAGATGGACATCAACACGGATAAATGTGTAGTGGTCCATTTTGGCAGGAATAATGGGATGAAGGAGTACAATATAAGGGGTAGGAGTCTTAGCTGTGTTGTAGAGCAGAAGGATCTCGGGGTCCGGGTCCATAGGAATCTTAAATCGGCCTCGCAGGTGGAGGAAATGGTCAAGAAGGTGTACGGTGTACTGGCTTTCATTAATCGAGGAATAGAGTTTAGGAGTCAGGAGGTAATGATGCAGCTCTATAAGACTCTTGTCAGACCCTAGTTGGAGTATTGTGCGCAGTTCTGGTTGCCTCATTATAGGAAGGATGTAGAGGCTATTGAGAGAGTTCAGAGGAGATTTACAAGGATGCTGCCTGGATTGGGAGGCAGGCCTTATGAAGATAGGTTGAGGGAGCTGGGACTCTTCTCACTGGAGAGACATAGGTTGAGAGGCAGCCTGATAGAGGTTTATAAAATGTTGAGACGAATAGATAGGGTGGACTCTCAGGGACTATTTCCCCGAGCTGAAATGGTCACTCCGAGAGGACACAGATTTAAGGTGCAGGGAAGCAAATACAAAGGAGATGTCAGGGGTAGGTTTTTCACCCAGAGAGTGGTGAGTGAATGGAACCGACTGCCATCGGTTGAGGCAAACTCACTGGGGTCTTTTAAAAGACTTCTGGATGAGTATATGGAAAAGAATAGGATAGGGGGTTACAGATAGGTCTGTGGATTGGTAGATGTGATCGGCGCAACTCGTGGGCCGAAGGTCCTGTTTGTGCTGTATTGTTCTATGTTCTATGTTCTATGTCTCCAGACAGCACAGTAAGTGAGGTTTTTTGCAAACCCAGGCAAGTCACGGGGGTTACAGATAGTGTGACATGAAGCCAAGATCCCTGTTGAGATCGTCCTCATGTGTGCGGAACTTGGCTATCAGTCTCTGCTCAGTGACTCTGCGCTGTCGTGTGTTTGCGAAGGCCATCTTGGAGAATGCTTACCCAAAGGTCAGGGGCTGGATACCCGTGGCCAATCCAACACCAGCATCTCTACATCATTCCTGCACAAGGACAGGGATTCAAGCACAAGGACACAAGGTCTGCGAGATGGATTGGGCTACATTCATGACCTTTTGTAGTTCCTTGCAGTCTAGAGCAGAGCAGGAGCCGTACCAAGCTGTGATACAAACAGAAAGAATGCTTTCTATGGTGCATTTTTAAAAGTTGATGAGAGTCATAAGAACATAAGAAATAGGAGCAGGAGTAAGCCATCCAGCCCTTCGAGCCTGCCCCACCATTCAATAAGATTATAGCTGATCTGAAGTGGATCAGTTCCACTTTCCTGCCTGCTTAGGAAGTTCAGGATTCAGTCACAGAGGAAGGTGCCGAGGCCCAGGCCATGGTGTTTGGAGATGAATTTCGTGGGAATAATAGTGGTGAAGGCTGAGTTGTAGTCAATAAATAGGAGTTTGACATTGGTATCCTTGTTATCTCCGCATTCCAGGATTGAATGCAGAGTCAAGGAAATGGTACCTGCTGTGAAGCCTATCCAACCTCTCTTCATCACTTAAATGTTCCATCTCAGGCATCATCCTGGTGAGTCTCCTCTGCACCCGCTCCAGTGCAATCACATCCTTCCTATAATGTGGCGACCAACATTGCATACAGTACTCCAGCTGTGGTCTCACTAAAGTTCCACACAACTTCAACATGTCTTCCCTGCTTTTGTAATCTATACCTCGATTGATAAAGATGAGAAATCCGGAACTTTCTCCCCCTCCAGAAGGTTGTGGATGCTGCGACATTCAGAGCTCTCAGACAGGACTCAAGTGAGAAGATGTTTCTTCACCCAGAGGGTGGTGAATGTGTGGAATTCACTCCCACAGAAAGTAGCTGAGGCAAAATGTTATCTGATTTCAAGAAGAAATTAGATACGGTTCTTGGGACTAAAGGGATCAAGGGATATGGGGGAAGGGGGATCAGGATATTGAACTCAATTTTGATTGAGGGATAAAACACCAGGACAAGTGTAGTATTATCATAGGATCTCTATAATGCAGAATGAGGCCATTCAGCCCACTGAGCCAGAACCAACTCTCTGACAATGTATCTTAATATCTCTGACAGGGCATCCCCATAACCCCATACACTTACCATGGCTAATCTAACCTATATATGTAGGGACCACTAAGGTACAATATAACATGGCCAATTCACCTAACCAGCACATCTTTCTGACTATGGGAGGAAACCACAGCACCCAAAGGAAACCCACACAGACATGAGGAGAAAATGCAGACTCCACATAGACAGTAACCCAAGACTGAAATCGAACTTGGGTCTGTGGTGCTGTGAGGCAGTAGTGCTAACCATTGTGCCGCCGTGTGATCCAGCCGTGATCATAATGAATAGCAGAGTAGGTTTGAAGGGTCGAATGGCCTATGCCTATTTTCTATATTTTATGTCACAGAGATTAATAGATTTTTGGTTGAGTAACTGTATTAAATGATAAGGAGCAGATAAACAGAATGGATGGAACTGAGTGGAGGAATATCAGCAGAATAATCTAAATCTGCTCTTGAATTTCTGAGGAATGAAAAGCAGTGAATATTCTTTCTCCTTTTTGCAGTAAAATACAAACTTTCCTGATAAATAATCTGACCAGATACTCAGTTCCTTCTAAGCTCCAAACCCAGTATGCTCCTCATCTGAAATAAAAACAATGCTGGAAAACCTCAGCCTGTGTGGAGAGAGAAACAGAGTTAACATTTCAAGTCCAATTGACACATCTACAGAACGTTGCAGACTCAGAACACTGGGGACGATTTTTCTGCCTCACCGCGCCAGGCACAGATCTCGGTATTCCCGGAAAACAGTACACAAGCCTGGAAACAGTCTCCACGCCCGCGGCCAAAGAATTTGCAATCATCCCAATCCCAGCAAACTAGATCACATCCAGAAAAGGTGCAAGGTCAATTAACATATGTAAAATAGCAATTAAATATGCTTAGCCTGTTTGACACCGGGTTCTCCTGGGATCTTCTAGTCCACTGCCAGGGACACTGCCAAGGAGTCAGGGACTGAGTGGAGCATGAGATCAGTAGGAGCTACAATGGAAGGGCTTATGACTTGGGGGGCGCTTTGAAGGGAAGCTTCGTGAAGGGCTAGGGCATGGCAGGGGCCATGAAAGGGGATCCATTGGGAGAGCCGTGATGCCAGTGATCCCTGTCAGGGAAGGGGTGGAGAAACATACTGCCGATTTGGGAATGCTGGGGTGTGTGGGAGTGGCCCCACTGTCCATGGTGGGAGGGAGAGTGTCTGTCAGTGTGCACTGTGAGACCAAGGTGAAATTTCAAACCCAGACTCTGAAGCTGGTCTCCAGCATGTGGCCAACACCCCCACACCTCCCTCCCCCTCCACATACACAATGCTGATATACAATGCACAACTCAGTACAAAATGATTGAATGTGGGATGACTGCAATGCAGACTGTGCTGGCTCACATCAGTTTTCTCCCTATTCTGACACTAAGGGGGGTGATCTTATGAAATAAGTTTTAAATCCAGAATGAGCAATTAGGCAACAACCTGATTTCTCGGTTCTCTCACTATCTTACCGGCTTGCCCACACATCAGCCCGCAGGGCACAAAGGTAAATAAGATTGCCCCGAGGCATTTTTTGGGAAGATTCTGGCTATTTACTCTGTTTCTCCCATCTTAAATGCTGGATTTTTCTAGTACTTTCTGTTTTTATTCTGAAATAAGGAAAGCAGGAAACAAATGTGGGTTTATACAATCAAATGTGTAGAAAATGTTAAAGAAGGACTGGTAAATTATAGAAATGGATCACAAGAGCCAAATGGACATGTTAGTACGTAAAGGTGATTGAGATATGTGGAGAAGGTGGGCAGGTGGGATTGAGGGATATGGGAGGAGGAGAGGTTGATTTCAGAAAACAAGCTGGTTGGATCTCTTAGCATTTTGTGCTCACTATAATAGGTTACTGAAATTTGAAATCTGAAAACCGAAATTTATGAATATACCACATGTAAGAGAGAGTGAGAGATAGAAAGAGTATGAGAGAGATAGAAAAAGATAGAATGAGCGTATGTGTGTGAGAGAGAGAGAGAGACTGTGAGAGAGAGTTAGAAACAGCATGTGAGACCAAGAGATAGAAAGAACATGAAAGAGAGAGAAAGGGATAGAAAGAGCGTGAGAGAGAGAAAAAGTATGAGATAGAAAGAAAGATAGGAAGATAGTGATCACTAGAAAGCCAATGGAGTGGGGCCAGGGTTATTGACTGAGCCAGTTAGCCTGGAGACAAAACATGTCGGCAAAATATTGATGTTGGCTTCAGAAGTAGGTGATGCTGTTGATGGTGTAGGAGCAGCTGAACAGATGCCAACACACAGCATGCTTGTACAAGCTGTGTGTGCAGTAGTACAGGCCAGTCTCTGAGAATGTTCACTCTTTCAATGGGTGTAGATTGATGATGGGAAGGTGTGTTTATTAACGTGACTACGTGCATGTGTGTACATGTTTCTATGTGTATATCTATGAGTACATATTCGAATCTATTAACAGCACAGGAACAGGCCATTCTGCCCAACAGCAGAGTAAATTTTACAATACTATCATGGTGGGTGGAACTGGTAAAATGTGTCCAGAACTAGAAAATCTGGCCAATGTTTGGGAACATATCGTTCCACCCAGAGTTCCTGCTCCACACCAACCTCTACTCTCAGCCTCATCTCAGCTAATCTGTAAATCCTCCCATTCTCCTTCCCTTTTATGTTTATCTTTAAATGTATCAGCACAATTCGCTGCACACACTCCGCATGGAAGCGAGTCCCACATTCTCCCCACTCCCTGTGGGACAGAATCCCACATTCTTCCCATTCCTATGGGACTGAGTTCCACAATCTCCCCATTCTCCATGAAAACAAGTCCCACATTATCCCCATTCCCTGCAGGAGCAAGTACCACATTCTCCCCACCCTTTGTGGGAGTGAGTGCCACATTCCCTCTACTCCCCATGGGAATGAGTCCCACATTCTCCCCACTCCTTACTGGAGTGAGTTCCACATTCTTCAATTCTCTGGGTGTGGAATTTTATCTAGAATTCCCCATTGGGCTTATTAGCAACAGTTTGTATGTATATGCATATGGTGTGGCATGCTTAACATGGGTGCAAATAATATGAATTCTTTAGGATTGTACTGCTGCCTAGATGGTGAGTTCAGCTTGTTTTATCAGGGTTTTGGATCAAAATTTAAGGACATTGATAACTGAATGATCAAAGTTTCCACAAGAGTTATTGATGAGTTTGCTGAGTTACTGGTATCACTGGGGTGTTCACCACAAGCACATTCCTTAAGATCCTACTCCCACACATTTTAATTCCCAATGCGCGCTGTAAGTTTGTTTCTGGATAATTGTTTCCAATAGAAACTTCTTCACAATTAGAAAGAAATCCAGCCAAAATCTTTTGAGCTTTCCTTGGCAACTGTTGGTTTTGACGTCTGATAGTTCTCGGTCACTGCATTATAACACCAAGATAGTGCAAAATAAAAAGTCCATGTGCTTGTGTTAATGTTATAGCAATATTTTATCCATTTCCTGAAATACTGGATATATTCAAGCTGTTTTTGTGTCAATATCATTGCCTCTTGTCACCTCACCTTGGTTGTTGTCCAATTAGGTTTAAAGGGTTGGTGAAAGTTGTACAGGTTTGAGGCATGGCTTTGGGCGGGAAATTGTAACCAAAGATAAAGATTTCTCAGCAGTACGAGTGAATGGATTGCTGCCTGCCCTTTCCCTCTGCTTCAAGTTTGAGTTCTCTCCCATTCCCCAGTGAAGACACTGCCTGGCATCTTGGCCTTGCCAAGTGTCAGATATCCTGATTGCTCCCCATGTGTGAGCTTCCCGGTGACAAGAATTACCCAACAGAAAGGCATATCACAGCAAATCCTAGTCAGCAGGATCAGATTCTACCCCCTGCCATCAAACTATTCATCCATCCATCCCCCCCAGCCTGGGCACAACATTTCAATAGTCACTCTATAACAGGGAAACACTTAGCTTTCATTAATTCAGATGTAAATGAGATAGATTTCTTTCAGACAATAACAGTTTGAAATCCAGAACCTGAGCAATTTGCAAGCTGGCATCCAGTAAATGAAAAAATCGGGAGGTACAGGTGATTCTGGGCCCTTGGATGCCAAATCTCACCCTTACTGGGACATGGGGGGTGGGGGCAGTGCAGAGAGCATGGAGAGGGGGCTGAGAATGTAGGCGGTGTGGGGCAAGGGGTTGGGGAAAGGGCAGGGAAGGGGGTGTAGGGCAAGAGCATGGGGCAGGCAGTGGGGGGCTGCAGGGGGCATAGAGAGGGAGCATGGGGCAGGGGGCAGAGGTGCAGGGGATGTCGGACAGGGGGAGGGAGGCAAGGGGTGGGGGAGACAGGTCTATCTGCTCATGTCTGGGTCTGCTGCAGTCTCATTAAAGAGATTGCTCACTGTGGTTGGTTGATTACACTGTTCCCATTGAGTCATATCACCGCTGGGATGAGGGATGATGGAGTTACAGCTATTCACACCGGTGAGATTTTCCAATCTTACTGCAGTGAATGGAGATTTGGCTAGGTGCTAAACTCTCCATCTTTACCACAACCGGAGCGTGGTGTGAATGGCCAATAAGATCACACATTGGTCTTTTTCTGATCTCTCATCATTGCTGCCTGGACTCCAAGCTCTGGAACTCTCTCCTTGAGTGGCCTCCTTCTACACTGTAGAGATTCTATGATTCTAATCCCCTCGGACTCTCACTTTCTTCCTTTAAGACAATCCTTAAAACCTGTCTCTTTGAACAAGTTTGAACAACCAATGGCTCTTGAGAATGTTTGATAACATTCCTTAGACATTCTTCAGGATGTTTTACTCTGTTAAAGATGTTGTATAAATGTTATTCTTGTTGTTTCCCACTATAGTGAGCAGGAGTGGGAACCCTGACTGATTTTGCTCTGTCTCAGAGCTGGTTGTAGGGCCCTGGGCTGAGGCAATGAAGGTCAAGGCTGGTGCTGACCTTTCCTGACTGCGTGGCTTAGGGATCAGCAGCAGGAACCTTACCCCTTGGAAATAATCCTTCAGCTGAATGGATTGGCCTCAATGATGGGAATTTTGTTACATCAGGTCAGGATTCTGTACATATTCCATTAGCAAGAAAGAGAAAGCACTGAACGCCACATTGTATTATGAATGTGGATTATGTTGGGCCAGTCATGCAGATCTCTCAGAGGACAATAAGTACATCGAAGAATGAAGTGAAACTAAACTTTAGAGGAAATTGGAAAGGTGCCAAGAAGGAAGATGAACAAAAAACCCCATTCCGAGCAATGAGAGATTTACTGATCCTCTGAGACTGATGCTGGCGTGAGATCAGCTAGAGAGGCCAAACTGAGGGACTAACTTTCAAACATTCAGCAAGAATGAGAACAGAATTCAGGAATCCCTCTCGGGCTAACAGGGTTACACTTTTGTCAGTTCTTATTCTTTTCACAGGATGTGGACTTCACAAGCTAGGCCAGTATTTATTATCCATCAATAATTGTCTTCAAGAAGGTGGTGATAAGCTGCCTTCTTGAATCACTGTAGTCCCTGTGGTGTAGGTACCACCCTCTTCTCATCATCATCCCTTTATCTGCTGTGCCTGAAGTTAGATTCCTATCTCTTTCCAAACTCTGTCCTATTATTTGTTCAGAAACTTTAATAACCTTTGCTGAGCTCTCCTTCCATTCAACTTTTTGTATAATTTTCCATGCGGTTACATCTTACACTGCCTATGAATATTTAATTGGAAGCTGTATACCTAACCAGTGGACACAATCTTTCTGTAACCACCCAATCAAACCCTTCAGAATCTTGAATATTTCAATGAGATTACCTCTCATTCTTCTAATATCCAGAGAACGCAAACACAATTTACTCAGTCTCTCCTCACAGGGACTAATCTAGAGAACCTTCACTGTATCACCTCAATTGCAAATATATCCCTTCATAAATATGGAGATCAAGTCTGCGCACAGTGTTCAAGATGTTATCTCACCAAAAACCTGAATAAATGCAACAAGACTTCTTTATTTCACCTTCTGAACCAGCCAATTCCTGAGCCACATTTCAGCAGGGTGTCCTGCAAGATAGTGGGATCTGGAGCACAGGATTTACTTCCTTTATTTCTGCCATCGCTCTGTCTCATCATTAAGATGTTCACGTCATAACATCCTGGCTTCCCAGCCTCAGTTTTGGGGAGAATCCCAAAGATGTGCAAGAGAATCCCTCTGGGAATTTCTCTTCTGATCCATCAGTCGGAAAACTTAGGTAAGACAGAAGCATTCAGTTTCAAGTGCACGTCGGTCACTATGGAGTGGATATGTGCCACTGATTGCCACTTTCAGGAAGTTACTGTCCCTGTAACTCAAAGAGGGATGAGAAGATGGTGGACAAATTGTCGTCATTCTGAAGAATGAAGAGCAAAATCCCCCAGTCATCAATGTCAGTGATGCCGAGCTTCCAGTCTTTCAAACTTTTTCACTTTTTCTTTGTCCTTGTTAAATTGGGATCAAAAACTCTAAAGTATGTTATGAGGCCTGACTAAACTCCAATAGTTTCTTTTCTTTTGGCATTAGTTTGAGGGTAAGGTATTTCACTCCAGGTGTGATTTTATTGACACACTAGGAAACTTTTATCAAAACAAATTTTTCTTAACAATATAGTTTAACTATTACAAATTAATTAGTGCGACTTTTACCAATTGAAGTACTTAAACATGACAGGACACAAGTCCTTGATCCTCCAGAATGCCTCTGGAGAGAGAGAGAAGACAGAAAGAGAGATCTATTTCTCCAAGTAACTCCCAAACAGCAGCCTCAATAGGGAAAGAGAGAGAGAGAGAGACTTCTCGCTTCTTTCAGAACTAAGCAGAAACTGCTCTTCCCTGTAAGCTTATCTCCTCCAGTTAAGCACATGACTCTGTCAATCAAGCTAATCCAAACCCCACTCTGAAACCCTGGGGCTAAAACCAAATCAACAAATCAATTCAGATTAAATCAAACACATCCCTGGCCAAACACTAGGCTGTAATCTCAGCATGTGAGTTGCCTGGTGCAGACAAATCGGCACCGTGTAAAACAGAGTTGAATTTTAAAATATAAACTCACAAGAAACAAGATATAAATACATCTTTTAAAAGCACAATATCATCACATCCTGGGAAAACAGGACCTGGTGGGGAGATGATTTTCAGTCTTCGGGTACTGTGTCAAGTCTGTTGAATTTGATTTTATTTTATTTATTATTGCCACAGTATTAGTATACAGTGAAAGGTATTGTTTCTTGCGTGCTATAAAGCATACTGTTCATAGAGAAGGAAAACAGAAAGTGCAGAATATAATGTTACAATCATAGCTATGGTGTCACCAAATCTATAAGAGATTGAATTAAAGTATTGTTAAAGAATTTAAAAGAGAATGAAGTTTTAGAAGCATAGAATGAGAATAAAAGATAGAATCTCAGGTTATGCTGGGCATAGCTTGCAAGAAGCTGTCACATCCCAGTGCCATCTTGAAATTCTTTTTGCTGTGATGTTTGTGCAGCTGGCTTCAAGAAGGATAGTCATATAGGTTCAATAGTCCTCCCATAGAATCTGGAGGATGCCTTGGCCATTTGGCACACAGTAGGTTCTCATAAACTGCAATAAAAATAATATATAAATGTTTTTTTTTGCTAATGGATCTGTTGCCTTTTGATCCTTCATACATGTCCCTCACATTACCATTATCAAAGGATATGTAGACATGGCAATGTCTACATATTGCCATGTATGTAGACATTGGCAGACCACGTAGCAAGATGCTGGATTAGACTTTGAGCAGTTCTTGGTGCATTTTGAGTTTTCTCGTTGGATTTCTCCTGTAATTAACAATAATGGATCATGTGGCTTCACCAACAGGTTCCATAACCGTGATATTAGCATCAAAACCAATCAGCAATACCCCATGTTGCTTCCCCTATGTTGAGAGTGCAGTATTGTAGATGGTGTCCAGAGTATGTTCCAGTTTGCTAACATAGTCTGTGTGGGAATGTCTGAGAGCTCCCTGCATCACATAAGATCACCCTTCAGCCTCCTACGCTCCAGAAAAAAAAGTTCTTGCATCTCTAAATGCCTGTAAATCCTTTCTTTCAAAATACTTCCAACAACTTACCCACCACAGATATGAGGCTCACTGGCCTGTAGTTCCCAGGCTTTTCCCTGCAGCCCTTTTTAAACAAAGACACAACATTTGTCACTCTCCAATCTTCAGGCATCTTACCCGTGACTATCAATGATCCAAATATCTCAGCTAGGGAACCCGCAATTTCCTCCCTGGGCTCTCACAACATCCTGGGATACACTTCATCACGCCCATGGACTTATCTATCTTAATGCACTTTAAAACTTCCAGCACCTCTTCTCTGTAATATGTACACTCCTGAAGACATCACTATTTATTTCCCCAAGTTCTCTAACATATATGATTTTCTCAATAGTAAATACTGGTGAGAAATATTCATTTAGGATCCCACTCATCTCTTGTGGATCTGCACACAGATGACCTTGTTGATCCTTAAGAAGCCTTCTCTCTTCCTTTATACTCTTTTGCCTTTTAAGTATTTGTAGAAGCTCTTTGGATTCTCCTTTGCTTTATTTGCCAAAACAATTTTGTATCCTCTTTTGCCTTCCTGATTTTTCTCTTAACTCTACTCCAACACTCCGAGACTCTTCAAGAGATTCACTTGATTCCAGATTTCCTTCTTTATGAACAATATGCTTTGTCTGTATAGCGCACAAGAAAAAATACTTTTCATTGTATGTCAGTACATAACAATAACAAATCAAATCAAAACAAAATTTCAAGAATCACAGAATGTGAGACATGCAGATAGCTCAAATGTACAGAAAGGAGAATCAAAGTGGGATCCAGGATATAACTGTCACATCTGCAGAAGCAGATGGGCCACTTTAACATCTCACAGCCCAGAGGCCATTTAAGAAATTAGCTGGAGGACCAAAATTGTTAAAAGCAATTTGAATATCTTCACTGGATCAGAAAAAGACATTTCCCAAACTTGATCATTCACCTTGTATTGTGTGGTAACTATAAGCTGGATTTGGCCGATAGGTTTATTTAATTTGTTTAGGAACAGGAATGTATTAAGGAGTTCAGGGATATAGAAACAAGGTTAAGTTCTATCTAAACTGTGTGTGTTTATATATTGTGGTTGAAATATTTAATTGTCATTAAGTCCATGGGTCTTTTCCAGTCATTTGTATTTGTCTTTTCTTTAGCTGAATAAATACTCTTTAATAAAGGTGACAAGACAGAACTATTATTCTCACTGGGGTTTCGCCTGATTCCTCACACCATTCCAAAACAAGCCATACACCACCATGAACAGGTGTGTCAAGCTGAGACCCTCTTGCAGATAATATTCACATGGTTCATGGAGCTGTTGCCAATCCTCACATCTTGGATGTCTCCAGGACACCTAGTGGCATGGTTTGTTCTGAAAGAAGGTTGTTAGTTATACAAAGCTCATGCTAGTAGCAAAGATCAATGAATCTCTGTCCATTCAAAGATCAAAGAACAGTACAGCACAGGAACAGGCCCTTTGGCCCTCACAGCCTGCACTAATCATATTGTCCTATCTACATCAGTCACTAATATCTCCCTATTCTCCATTTGTTCATGTGCCTATCAAGATAAGTCTTAAACGTTGCTAAAGTGTCTGCCTCAACCACATCACTTAGCAGTGCATTCCAGGCCCCCACCATTAAAAAACTTCACTGAACATCTTCAATGCACCTTTCCCTCCTTATCTTGAACTTATGCCCCCTCGTAATTCTTATTTCTGCCCTGGGAAAATGTTTCCAACTGTTCACTCTATCAATGCTCCTCATAATTTTATAAGCTTTTATTAGGTCACCCCTCAGCCGCCATCTTTCCAGGGAGAACAATCCCAGTTTATTCAAACTCTCCTCATAGCTAATACCCTCCATACCAGGTGGTATTCAAGGAAACCACTTCTATACTCTCTCCAGAGCCTCCATTTCCTTTTGGTAGTGTGGTGACCAGAATTGGAGGCAATATTCTAAATATGGCCGAACCAATGTTTTATATAACTATAATATAATTTGCCAATTTTTAATGCCCCATTTAATGAAGGCAAACATGCGATATGCTTTCTTTACCACTTTTCCACCAGCGCCGCTACTTTTAAGAATCTATAGACCTGCACACCCAGATCTCTCTGTGTGTCTAAGCACCTGGCGATTCTGCCATTTACTTTATAGCTCCCACCTGAATTGGATCTACCAAAATGCATCACCTCCCGTTTGTCCGGATTCACTTCCATTTACTATTTCTCCACCCAATTTTCCAGCCTATCTATATCCTGCTGTAATCTCTGACAATGTTCATCACTATCTGTAACTCCACCATATATATATCTTTTCCCAGGCTATGATGCATGAGGTAGGAAGGCTGTGTCTTGTACCAACACTCACTGTTGCAGTCAAATCCCCCAGTAGGTAAGGATATTCTGATTTAGATATTCTACTGATAGCAATGTCAAGTTCCTCATGTAACTGGTTGTCACCTCTGCAATGGAGCACAGTATTGGAGCACCAGTACGCCTGAGGTTCACTGGCTCTGCTTGAGTTGAGAGGCAGATGGAGAGAAGAACATCTTCTGAACAATTTGTAAAGGTTCTACTATCGAGAGGAAAAGGTTCCTTATGGTGAAGCCTACAGCTTGTTAACACATTTTCCTTGGACTCTTTCCCCTGCCAGATGAAGCTGTGATGTTTTCTCTTTCAATGTTCCTCTCTCAGTGATCCTGGTTTCTGTCAGGTAACTGTGTCAATATTCAGCAATGTCATTCTCAGCTCTCTGAGTGTGTGTTAACAACCAGGTTCAGTCTTCTGTTAATCCAGTGTAGATGGTCCTCACATTGAAGCTCACTAGTTGAAGAGCTGATATCTTTTGCTATCCTTTTTGATAGTTTGCGCTTTCTTTCATAATTTACCTTCGCTCTTTTTATTACTTTTTTAGGATTCCTTAGTTTATGTTTAAAAGTTTCCCAATCTTCCAGCCTGCCACTGTCCTTTGCAATATGGTATTCCTTAGTTTTTGTCTTTATATTGTCCTTGACCTCGTTTAGCCATGGATGGTTTTTACACCCTCCCCCAGCTTACCATCTTTCTTCTTCACTGGAATATATTTTAGTTGTGAGGAATTCAGTATCTCCTTAAACAGCTGCCACTACTCATCCGCTGTCCGACCTTTTAGCCTTCCTGCTCATCTACTTGGGCCAAATCTGTCCTCATGCCTATGTAAACATCTCAGCCCTGTTCCTCAGAGATCAGTGATCCTCAGGGATCAGTGCTGGGAGCTTTGCTGTTTGTAATATATAAAAATGATTTGGAGGAAAATGTAACTGGATTGATTAGTAAGTTTGTGGACGACACAAAGGTTGGTGGATTTGTGGATAGCGATGAGGACCATCAGAGGATACAGCAGGATATAGATCAGTTGGAGACTTAGGCGGAGAGATGGTAAATGGAGTTTAATCCGGACAAATGTGAGGTAATGCATTTTGGAAGGTCTAATACAGATAGAAAATATACAGTAAATGGCAGAACCTTTGGGAGTATTTATAGGCAAAGGGATCTGGGTGTACAGGTATACAAATCACTGAGAGTGGCAGTGCAGGTGGAGAAGGTAGTCAAGAAGGCATATGGCATGCTTGCCTTCATCAGCCAGGGGACTGAGTTTAAAAATTGGCAAGTCATGTTGCAGCTTTATAGAACTTGGCAGATGGACTACAATATTGTTAAATTTGAGGTCATCCATTTTGCAAATAATAATAACAAAATGAACTATTATTTAAATGATAAAAAATTGCAGCATGCTGCTGTGCAGAGGGACCTGGGTGTCCTTGTGCAGGAATCTCAAGGAGTTGGTTTGCAGGTGCAGCAGGTAATGAAGGCAAATGGAATTTTGTTCTTCATTGCTAGAGGGATGGAGTTTAAAAACAGTGAGGTTATGTTGCAGCTGTATAAGATGCTGGTGAGGCTGCACGTGGAGTACTGTGTACAGTTTTGGTCTCCTTATTTGAGAAAGGATATACTGGCACTGGAGGGGGTGCGGAGGAGATTCACTAGGTTGATTCTGGAGTTGAGAGGGTTGGCTCATGAGGAGAGATTGAGTAGACTGGGGCTACATCTTTGGAATTCAGAAGAATGAGGGGAGATCTGATATATAAGATTATGAAGGGAATCGATAAGATAGAAGCAGTGGCAAATAAAACAAGAACCAGGGGGCATAGCCTCAAAATAAGGGGAAGCAGATTTAGGACTGAGTTGAGGAGGAACTTCTTCACACAAAGGGTTGTGAATCTGTGAAATTCCCTGCCCAGTGAAGCAGTTGAGGCTACCTCATTGAATGTTTTTAAGGCAAGGGTAGATAGATTTTTGAACAGTAAAGGAATTAAGGGTTACGGTGAGTGGGTGGGTAAGTGGAGCTGAGTCCACAAAAAGATCAGCCATGATCTTATTGAATGGCGGAGCAATTTCAAGGGGCCAGATGGCCTAGTCCTGCTCTGTGTTCTTATGTTCACAGGTAAAGGAACATCTGGGATGGAAAGTGGGAGGCTTTCGAAAATGAGATAATGAGAGCTCAGGGCCAGCACATTGCTGTAGTATAAAGGACAAAGCTCTAAGGAATAGAAAACACTGGATGACTCAAGATATTGAGACTCTGGTCAATCAAAAGAAGGAAGCAGATGTCAGGTATAGGCAACTGGGGTCAAGTGAATCCCTTGAGGAGTATAGGGTGTAGGAGTACGCTTAAAAGGGGACTTGAGATAGCTTTGGCAGCTAAGGTAATGGAGAGTCCAAAGAGATTCTACAAGTACATTAATGGCAAAAGATTAATTCAGGTGAGAATAGAATCATCCAAATTGTCTATGTGTGGAGCCACAGGAAATGGTAAGATCCTAAACGAATATTTCTCATCAGTATTTACCATGGAGAAAGACATGCAAAATAGTGATGCATTGAAAAGAATCCACATTACAGAAGAGGAGATACTGGAAATCTTAAAATGCATCAAGATAGATAAATCCCTGGTACCTGATCAAGTGTATCCCAGGATGTTGTGGGAAGCTAGGCGAGTAATTGTGGGGCCCCTAGCTGAGATATTTGTATCAGTGACAGCCATAGGTGAGGAGCTGGAAGATTGGAGGGTGGCAAATGTTGTGCCATTATTTAAGAAAGGCAGCAGGGAAAAGCCAGGGGATGACAGGCTGGTGAGTCTAATGTCAGTAGTGGGTAAATTATTGGAGGGGATTCTACAGGCATCTGGAACGGCAAAGACTGATTAAGGAGAGTCAGCATAGCTTTGTGTGTGGGAAATCGTGTTTTACAAGTTTGATAGGGTTTTTTGAAGGGGTGACAATAGATGCAGACAGCGCTGTCGATGTTGTCTACCTGGACTTTAGCAAGCCTTTTGACAAGGTACTGCATGGTAAGACTGGTCAATAAGGTTTGATCACATGGATCCAGGGAGAACTAGCCAATTGGAACAAAATTGGTTTGCTGGTAGGAGACAGAGGATTGTTTTTCAAATTGGAGACCTGCAACCAGCAGTGTGTCTCAGGGATCAATGCTGGGTTCATTGTTGCTTGCCATTTATAACAACGATTTGGATGAGAATATAGGATGCATGGTTATTAATTTTGCAGATGACAAACTGCTGGTGTAGTGGACAGTGAAGAAGGTTATCTAAGCTTACAATGAATCTTGATGAACTGGACTGGTGGGGCGAGGAATGGTAGATGGAGTTTAATTTAGATAAATGTGAGGTTTGCATTTTGGTAAGACAAAGCAGGACAGGACTTACACAGTTAATGGTGGGGCCTTGGGGAGTGTTGTCGGACAGAGAGGGATGCAGGTACGTAGCTCCTTGAAAGTGGCATTACGGGTAGACAGCGTGGTGAAGAAGGCATTGGCACACTTGCTTTCATTGGTCAGAGCACTGAGTTTAAGAGTTGGAAGATTTGGATTATAAAGATAGGCTGGATAAGCTCGGACATTTTTCCTGGAGTGTAGGAGGATAAGGAGTGACCTGATAGAGATTTATAAAATCGTAAGGGGCATCAATAGGGTGAACAGCCAAGGTTTTTTCCCCAGTGTAGAGGAGTGCAAAACTAGAGGACAGAGGTTTAAAGTGAGAGGGGAAAGATTTAAAAAGGACTTAAGAAGCAACTTTTTCACGCAGAAAGTGATGCATATATGGAATGAGCTGTCAAAGGAGGTGGTAGAGGTGAGTACAATTACAACATTTAAAAGACAGATACATGGATGGAAAAGGGTGAGAGAGAAATGGGCCAAATACAGACAAGTGGGATTAGTTCAGTTTAGGAAACCTAGTCAGCATGGAGAGTTGGGCTGAAGAGCTAGTTTCCATGCTGTATATCTCTATGATTGTATGACTCCTGGGCGGTGCAGTTTGTACCTGTGTGTGAGATCGTGTGAAGATTTCTCTGAAGCTGGAGATGGCTCACATGCTGGGAAAGCTGGGTCAATACTACGGGGAGGAAATGGTGGAGCTAATGTGTGAACAGTAGGATCAGACAGACTGACAGGTAAAGTGGAATTCTTACTGAGGAGGTGGGGAAATGGACAGAATGGAAATTAAAGTGCTGGGATGGTTATTGGTGAGTGATGTGCTGTGTGGAATATTGACCCACAACATAGGTAAATATCAGGAACAGATCAGAAAGAGATCACTGGCCTCTCAGGTTAGTGACACAGAGGCTGCTGCACGAGACTACACATACTTCGCAACAGAACAACCGGCTGTGATTTTCCGCTCATTCCACCTCCCACCTGAAGCTGCTGACACATCCTGAGCTATGGTTCCAGAAAAGTGCAGCACTCTCTCAGCACTGACCCTCTGACAGTGCAGCACTCCCTCAGCACTGACCCTCTGACAGTGCGGCACTCCCTCAGCACTGACCCTCTGACAGTGCGGCACTCCCTCAGCACTGACCCTCTGACAGTGCGGCACTCCCTCAGCACTGACCCTCTGACAGTGCGGCACTCCCTCAGCACTGACCCTCTGACAGTGCGGCACTCCCTCAGCACTGACCCTCTGACAGTGCGGCACTCCCTCAGCACTGACCCTCTGACAGTGCGGCACTCCCTCAGCACTGACCCTCTGACAGTGCGGCACTCCCTCAGCACTGACCCTCTGACAGTGCGGCACTCCCTCAGCACTGACCCTCTGACAGTGCGGCACTCCCTCAGCACTGACCCTCTGACAGTGCGGCACTCCCTCAGCACTGACCCTCTGACAGTGCGGCACTCCCTCAGTACTGACCCTCTGACAGTGCGGCACTCCCTCAGTACTGACCCTCTGACAGTGCGGCACTCCCTCAGCACTGACCCTCTGACAGTGCGGCACTCCCTCAGTACTGACCCTCTGACAGTGCGGCACTCCCTCAGCACTGACCCTCTGACAGTGCGGCACTCCCTCAGCACTGACCCTCTGACAGTGCGGCACTCCCTCAGCACTGACCCTCTGACAGTGCGGCATCTCTCAGCACTGACCCTCTGACAGTGCGGCATCCCTCAGTACTGACCCTCTGACAGTGCGGCACTCCCTCAGCATTGACCTCTGACTGTGCGGCACTCTCTCAGCACTGACCCCCTGACAGTGCGGCATTCTCTCAGTACTGACCCTCTGACAGTGCGGCATCCCTCAGTACTGACCCTCTGACAGTGCAGCACTCCCTCAGTAATGACCCTCTGACAGTGCGGCACTCCCTCAGCACTGACCCTCTGACAGTGTCGCACTTCTTACACTGACCCTCTGACAGTGCAGCACTCCCTCCGTAATGACCCTCTGACAGTATGGCACTCCCTCAGCACTGGCCCTCTGATTGTGCGGCGCTCCTCAGCACTGATCCTCTGACAGTGCAGCACTCCCTCAGTACTGACCCTCTGACAGTGCGGCACTCCCTCAGCACTGACCCTCTGATTGTGCAGCGCTCCCTGAGCACTGATCCTCTGACAGTGCAGCACTCCCTCAGTACTGACCCTCTGACCATGCAGCACTCCCTCAGTAATAACCCTCTGACAGTGTGGCACTCCCTCAGCACTGATCCTCTGACAGTGTGGCACTCCCTTAGCATTGACCCTCTGACAGTGCAGCACTCCCTCAGTAATGACCCTCTGACAGTGCAGCACTCCCTCAGCACTGACTCTCTGACAGTGCAGCACTCCCTCAGTAATAACCCTCTGATAGTGCGGCACCTCCTCAATACTGACCCTCTGACAGTGCAGCGCTGCCTCAGTACTGACTCGCTGATATTTTGTCTGTTTTTGTAGCAATTTTCTCAAGTCTGTGTGTCTTTTTTATTCTATAATATACACAGCTGTCCCTGTGTATAATATAGTGAATAGTTGTCCCTGTGTATATTATAGCGAATAACAATTTCTGTGCATAATATAGAGATTATGTGCCACCTATGTGCTTTATTGTGAATAGCTGCCCTGTGTATTTTATATGCTGTGGGATATATAAAAAAGCAGAACAACTTAATAGCTTGAAAGAATAATTGTGAGTTGGTATAGTCAGATGTTTAGGGGAGTGATATTCGATTCAGAATATGGTGGGAAAGCAATGTGGAATTTGTTGATGCATTTGTAATGATTTTCCAAAATGCTTTGCAAGTAATGTTTGTGTCTTTGAATTGGGAAAGTGTGTGTAGTTTTCACAGCTTCTGGTAGAATGGTAAGATTACAGATCTGTTGGAGCATGGGGAAGTTACTAGATTCTTTCCTTGGGGATAGAATAAATAATATTAATGCCGAGAGTTTGCTGGAGACCAATATAAATAGAGCAGGATGGTGTTTTACACTGTCCAATTCAGCAGACTACTCTCAGTATGATGACAAGTCTCGAATGATCATTCTGTAATGATGGTAGATATATATATGTATATATTATGGAAATGTTTAAAAATTCAGCTTTATTCTACAGACAGTATGTCTGGAGGGAATGCAACACAGAGTCATAGGGGTTTACACCATGGAAACAGGCCCTCCAGCCCAACTTGTCCATGCCGCCCTCTTTTTATAAACTCCTAAATTAATCCCAATTGCCTGCATTTGGCCCATATCTCTCTATACCTATCTTATCCATGTAACTATGTAAATGCTTCTTAAAAGATAGAATTGTACCTGCCTCTGCAACAACTACTTGTTCCAGACACTCACCACTCTCTGTGAGAAAAAATTACCCCTATGGACTCTTTTGTATCTCTCCCCTCTCACCTTAAACTTATGTCCTCTAGTTTTAGACTCCCCTACCTTTGGGAAAAGATATTGACTATCTCGCTGATCTGTGTCCCTTATTATTTTATAGACCTCTAAAAGATCACCTTTCAGCCTCCTACACTCTAGAGAAAAAAGTCTCAGTCTATCCAGCCTCTCCTTATAACTCAAATCATCAAGTCCCGGTAGCATCCTAATAAATCTTTTCTGCACTCTTTCTATTATAATAAAATCCTTTCTATAATAGGGTGATCAGAACTGCACATAGTTTTCCAAATGTGACCTTACCAATGTCTTGTACAACTTCAACAAGACACCCCAACTTCAGTATTCAATGTTCTGACCGATACTGAGAGAGCAAGATAATTACTCATTTTAGCTTTGCAAGTGTTATGTTAATTAGAGTTAATGGAATTTTTTTAAATTTAAGTTCCCCTGGGATTTCTGATTAGAGTAATTGACATTGCATAATTAGTCATTTGATAATGTGGTTTATGTGCAGTCTGGGGCAGACAGAAAAGGCTTTCGCAGAAAGCAGTTTAGTTTGCAGTTAATATCTAGTTGAAGTTAGAATGATTTTGTAGACTTCTGAAATTCTATTGCTCTCTCAAATTCCCAAGACTGTTAACAAACATTAAAGCAAATCATTGTTGTGATTTAAACATCAAATTACCTCACATTACCACATTAACGAGAAGAATAAATTGGTCCATAGTCACAAAATTTGTCATTTGGAGGAGGAAGAGGGAGTTCTCAAAAACCTGTAAGGTCAAAAGGTGAAGAGTCATCTGCAGAATCATAGTTGAAAGGCTACGTCATTATTCGGGAAAAGCCTGATGACAAAAGCAGAATCCATCTCCCCAGGGTCCCCAGCAGCTGAATTGTACTAATAGCTCTGAATAATAATGGAGGAGCCACTAGCTTTTGGAGTGCTTGCTGTCCCTTCATCAGGTGAATGGGAGTTCTACTCACAAACAGGACATATAAAAACACAAACTCAATTTACAGAATAATGGTTGAAATGTGAGTCTTTACAGATAATCAAGTCTTAAAGGTACAGACAATGTGAGTAGAGAGAAGGTTAAGCATGGGTTAGCGTTATTAGGCACAGGCAGTTAATCTGTGCTTAACACTCTCTCCGCTCAAATTGTCTTTAACTTTTATATAAGATACCCATCTTATCATGTAAAGAAGGGGTTGGAATGCTTCAAAATTTAACATCACATGAGCATTCTTAATTACTGTGCTAAACCTAGAATGGGGAAGATTGGAACAAAATATTCAGCTGCTAAGATTTTTATATCATGGTCATTTTTTTTCTTGTTTGTATTTAGTAAAAGTTATTGCTAATTGTCTTATTATGTCTTAATTATATTCTTAAATAAATTTTGTTTGATAAAAGCTCCGTAGTGGGTCATTTGAATCATATCTGAAGTGAAACATTTTATGCTTACCCATGCCAAGTTCAAAGTGCAAAACTTATGGTTTAGGCTGACTTTGTAAAAAAACCTTGGAGTTTCTAACCTGGATTATAACAATTTGCACACATAGATTAAAAGTAAAATACAACAGGTTTATTGAAAGAGATGTTCTCTGCATAGAGACTGAAACTAAATAGCAGCCTGTGCAACACCCTGATGACATCACCTTCAAATCATGTAACTGGCTGATAAAGCAATCATGTAACTACTTAAATATATAACAGATCTGAAATACTTGGAAGACCAAAGGATTATTAAACCAGTACAATTCTCTGAAGATGCAGCACCATTAGTCCCAGTGTTCAAATCCCTGGGACAGAAGAACTTTACGCTAAGCTGACAGGATGTCTCAAGTGCATAATACTGGATTGAAGTCATGCATACCAGGAACCTAGGCTGATGGTAGACTGGAGCAAATTTATCGACATTAACACTTACAAAAAGCTTCTTTCAGTTCACAAGGTTATCCTTTCGTCTGAATACACTACATTTCAGCACACCATAGAATGCCTTCTACAAGGGATCCCAAGTGTTGTTGTTTATCTGCACAATGTTCTAGCACCAGGCGCATCACTTGAAGAGCATGGAGCCAATTTGGAGAAAGTCTTCAAAAGATTCATGAAAGTTGTTGTCTGCTTGAAAAGAGAAAAATCTACTTCTCAGGCTGATGAGGTGATACCTTTTGGATTCAGAGTTGATTCAAAAGGATTACACTCAGTAGAAAGAAAGGTAAAAGCAGTGTGAAGAGGTGTCTGTACTGAAGAATGTAACAGAGTTAAAGTCCTTTTTAGGGATGATCAACTTTTATGGCTGTTTTCTGCTCAAATTATCGACAGTTTTGGTACACTTGCACCAACATCAATGTTGGCAGTGGGAAGATACTTGGAGAAAAGCCCTGCACCAAGTGAAAGAAGCCCATCAATCACCAATCTTCTTTGTCCATTTTGACTTAGGAAAGCAGATAATAGTGATGTGTGATGCATTGCCTTTTGATATAAGGAGCTGTATTCCCTGTAAAATGGGATTTGGCATATCGCTTTTGCTTGCAGGGCCTTGTCTGATACGAAAAGGAAATCTTCACAGGTTGATAAAGAGAGTCTGGCAATCTTTTATACCCTCAGGAAATTCACCAGTATGTTCACTGCTACTACCTCATCATCATCCTGGACGACAAACCCTCACTAGGACTTCTCCATAAAGAGAAACCAGTTCTGCTGATCACATCGTCAGATGGACTTACTTTTGGCTGTTTGTACCTATGGTTTTCAACACAGGCGAGGACACAGGTCTCCAGTGCCAATCTTCTAAGTCGGCTCCCATTTCCATAGATAGTATCTTTGCCTCTCATTCCACAGGAGATAGTCGTTGCTTTGAATTTTCTGGACACTTTGCCCATTTCTTTGGTCCACATGAAGACCTGGACCCAGAGGGAGTTGGCTTTATCCAAGTTAAAAGAATGGTTTTAACTCTCAGACATTTTGACAAATCTGAATAAGTCAAACCGTAATTGCAGCAGTGGGTGAAATCAGCTGTGAGGATGGGGGATGACAGGCACCACAGTCTACATCCTAGGTGACCAAGATCAGGATTTGGCCAGAAACTACACTTGTTGGCGAGGAATTGACAAGGAGATAGAGAGTGTGGTCAGCTGTTGTGATCATTGCCCAATGTAGGAAACTCTTCTACCCACAGCATCCATGGGAATTGCCCAGCCAATCTGAGAGTGGCCCAGATGCCCAGGAGTGACCTTGTTATCCGGGAATGGCCCAGCCAATCTGAGAGTGACCTTGATGCCTCGAGAGTAGCCTGGATGTGCTGGGAGTATTCTGCCTGGGAATGGCTTGGTCACTCTTGGATGAGGTCCCACATTGATTTTGCCAACTTTTTTATGGGAATGATGTTTCCCGTCATAATGGAGTCCAAGTCATCTGCTCAATGACTTCAGCAGCCATCAATAAGCAGCGACAGATTTTCAAAATACATGAGTACCGGAGGGGATTGTTTCTGACAATAGCACTACCCTCTCAGCTGCAGAGCTTCAACACTTTGTTGGTATGGTATATGACACCTATACATTGCGCAAGACCCTCCTGCTTCTAATGGGTGCCCCAGACCATCCTGCTTTCAATGGGTGCAACTCACAAGCTTTCAGCTTTATGGCCTGTGTCAGGTGAATGAGGTGTTCTGGTCTCTGAACACCTCATTCGCCTGACGAAGGCCATAAAGCCGAAAGCTTGTGAGTTTACTATCAAATAAATTGGTTGGATTTAAAACTGGTGTTGTCAGACATCTTACTGTGTTTACCCCAGTCCAACGCTGGCATCTCTACATCATGTCTACTTCAATGGGTGTCCCAAACCACCCTGCTTCCAATGGGTGCCCCAAACCACCCTGCTTCCAATGGGTGCCCCATACTACTCTGCTTTCATTGGGTGCCCCAAACCACCCTGCTTCCAATGGGTGCACTGGATCACCCTGCTTTCATTGGGTGCCCCAAACCACCCTGCTTCCAATGGGTGCGCCGGATCACCCTGCTTTCATTGGGTGCCCCAAACCACCCTGCTTTCATTGGGTGCCCCAGACTACTCTGCTTTTATTGGGTGCCCCAGACCATCCTGCTTCCAATGCATTGGCAGGAAAGGCAGCGCAAATTCTTAAAGCATCAATGTGGAAGCAGTCAACACTGCCACTCCAGTTAGTCAGTTTTCTGTCTCATATAATACAATCCCTCAGACTACTGCAGGAGTTACACAGGCTGAATTGTTGATGGGACAATGCCAAAGAATCTGTCTTGACCTTGTTTCCCCAAATTTGGTGGTGCTGGTGGGGGCTGAGAAAGCCTCACAAAAGGAGAACTGCATCTCAGCAAAAGGAGATAGGACATTTGAACTGAATGACTTAGTTTTTGTCTGAAACTTTGCAGGGGACCAGCCTGGGACCCTGGATAGATAATTGTAAGGAGTGATCCAGTATCTTTTATAGAACATAGAACATTACAGCGCAGGACAGGCTCTTCGGCCTTCGATGTTGCGCTGACCAATTAAGAAAAAACAATGACCCTCTAACCTAAACCATTCCCTTTTCATCCATAAACTTATCTACTAACCTCTTAAATGCCACTAAACTTGGTGCATCTACAACTGCAGCAGGCAGGGCATTCCATACCCTTACCACCCTCTGGGTAAAGAACCTTCCTCTGACATCTGTCCTATAACTATCACCCCTTAATTTAAAGCTATGTCCCCTCGTGCTAGCTTTCTCCATCCTAGGAAAAAGGCTATCACTGTCCACCCTATCTAAACCTCTAATCATCTTATATGTTTCAATAGGTCTCCTCTTAGCCGCCTTCTTTCTAACGAAAACAACCTCAAATCCCTCAGCCTCTCTTCATAAGACCTTTCCTCCATACCAGGCAACATCCTGGTAAACCTCCTCTGTACCCTCTCCAATGCCTCCACATCTTTCTTATAATGTGGGGACCAGAACTGCACATAATACTCCAAGTGCGGCCGCACTAGGGTTTTGTACATTTGCAACATGACGTTGCGGCTCCGAAATTCAATCCCCCTACCAATAAAAGCTAAGACTCCATATGCCTTCTTAACAACCTTATCGACTTGATTGCCAACTTTCAGGGATCTATGCACATATACACCAAGATCCCTCTGTTCGTCAACACTATTAAGAGTCTTACCATTAGCCCTATACTCTATACATTTGTTATTCCTGCCAAAGTGAATTACCTCACACTTTTCCGCATTAAACTCCATTTGCCACCTCTCGGCCCAGCTCTGCAACGTGTCCAAGTCTCTCTGCAAACTATAACACCCCTCTTCACTATCTACCACTCCACCGACTTTAGTGTCATCCACAAATTTACTAATCCATCCTTCAATACCCTCATCCAGATCATTTATAAAAATTACAAACATCAGGGGCCCCAAAACAGATCCTTGAGGTACACCACTTGTAACCGAACTCCATGATGAATAATTTCCATCAACCACCACCCTCTGTCTTCTATCTGCTAACCAATTCCTAATCCAATTAGCTAAATCACCCTCAATCCCATACATCTGCATTTTCTGCAGAAAAATATGGAATGCTTCACGAATTTGCGTGTCATCCTTGCGCAGGGGCCATGCTAATCTTCTCTGTATCGTTCCAATTTTAGTATATGTGCTGCCGAAGCATATCATTAACCTGCTATTGTTGTAGACACTGCTTCTTTAACCTGGGAGGAACCAATCACAGAGTGAGATTCTCCATAAGAATCTGAATATCCCCAAATAGACTGATTTGTTGAACTTTGCCAGTTTGACCTTTTCTGGAAATTCTATACATAGTTATATATCAGAATTTCTTATGTATATTTGTGTGGGAACAGAAGGAGGGAAGAATTTGATGGTGTGACCCCTTTAAGGGGTGATTGTTCAAAGATCACATGATCCACCCAGGCCTATAGGAATGGAGCCCTTGAAACCTGACCTACGGAGTTGTTGAGTGTGGTCCAGAGAGGGGAAACCCTCATTGCAAGGTGGCATGAACTATACCAGTATTGAGATGATGGCAGGAACAATAAATGTGTAGAGTATAGGGCTAATGGTAGGGCTCTTAATAGTGTTGAGGAACAGAAGGATCTTGGTGTATGTGTCAATAGATCCCTGAAAGTAGGCAGTCAAGTGGATAAAGTTGGTAAGAAGGCATATGGAGTCTTAGCTTTTATTGGCAGGGGGATTGAATTTAGGAGCCGCAGCATCATGTTGCAACTGTACAAAACTCTAGTGCGGCCGCACTTGGAGTATTGTGTGCAGTTCTGGTCCCCGCATTATAAGAAAGATGTGGAGGCATTGGAGAGGGTACAGAGGAGGTTTACCAGGATGTTGCCTGGTATGGAGGGCAGGTCCTATGAAGAGAGGTTGAAGGATTTGAGGTTGTTTTCGTTAGAAAGGGGGCGGCTAAGAGGGGATCTTATTGAAGCATATAAGATGATTAGAGGTTTAGATAGGGTGGACAGTGATAGCCTTTTTCCTAGGATGGAGAAAGCTAGCACGAGGGGACACAGCTTTAAATTAAGGGTATGAGTTATAGGACGGATATCAGAGGTAGGTTCTTTACTCAAAGAGTGATTAGGGAGTGGAATGCCCTGCCTGCAGCTGTTGTAGATGCGCCAAGTTTGGTGGCGTTTAAGAGGTTAATTGATAAGTATATGGAAGAGAAGGGAATGGTTTAGTTTGGAGGGGCATTGCTTTTTATTTTGGTCGGCACAACATCGAAGGCCGAAGGGCCTGTTCTGTGCTGTTATGTTCTATGTTCTATGTTCTATGATGCATATTGTTTTGCTGCTGTTGTTTAATAAATTACCGTTGTGATTTAAAGCTTTCTGGTTATATTGCCCTAGCACTACAGTAGGAGGGAGCTCCAGGATTTTGACCCAGTGACAGTGAAGGTACAGCTGATATATTTGTAAGTCAGGCTGGTGGTGCTCCCAGGTATCTGCTGTCCTTGTCCTTCTAGATGGGAATTTAATTTCAGGACAAGTCAAAAGGCTGAACAATGACTCTTGGAGCAATAGGAGGATTAGAAAAGACTGAGAAGCCCAGTGGTTTGTGATGTCAGAAGATTGAGCAGCCAGCAGCAAGGGTGTGTTCTTCAGAGAAAATACATGTGTGGGCAAGTCACTCAGTAAGTCTGCCCACTCGGGCACTTAGTCTGCATTCACACGGGGAAGGTGTGTCCTTATCAGAACAAACACTTAGTCAACATTCCTCCATTCAGTCATGAATCCACATTAACCACTGTATCTCATCATAGAAATCCTCCGCAGCCAATCATGCATCTCACTGTTGGCAAGGCCAACAATGGGAAAGGTGGATCTCAGGAGAACAGATACCTGAGATTTGGATTGATATTAAAGTCTGACAGAAGCTGCCACCAGCTCCAATCGCGTGGTTTATATTTATATAGCATCTATCCTGTCCTCAGGGGAGACAAACTTACTGCCAATTTATAGTATTCACTGTTGCAATGTTTGAAACATGAACTAATTTTACACAGCAAGATCCCACAAACAGCAATGCGATCATCACCAGATCACTTGTCCTGCTGTTGTGGATTGAAATGAATAGTGGTGAGAACACCAGGAAAATGTCCCTGATCCAATTTCAGGGCACCAGCAACATCTAAATGCCAGACAATGGGTGTCTCAGTTTAACATCTATTCAGAAATATGGTGCCTGAACTTCCCCCAGTGCTGACCATCTGACAGTGCAGCACTCTCTCAATACTGACCCTCTGACAGTGCGGCACTCCCTCAGCATCGACCTCTGACAGTGCGGCACTCCCTCAGCACTGACCCTCTGATAGTGCGGCACTCCCTCAGCACTGACCCTCTGACAGTGCGGCACTCCCTCAGCACTGACCCTCTGACAGTGCGGCACTCCCTCAGCACTGACCATCTGACAGTGCAGCACTCCCTCAGTACTGACCCTCTGACAGTGCGGCACTCCCTCAGGGCTGACGCCCTGACAGTGTGGCATTCCCTCAGCACTGACCCTCTGACAGTGCGGCACTCCCTCAGGGCTGACCCTCTGACAGTGCGGCACTCCTCCCTCAGGGGCTGACCCTCTGACAGTGCGGCACTCCCTCAGCACTGACCCTCTGACAGTGTGGCACTCCCTCAGCACTGACCCTCTGACAGTGCGGCACTCCCTCAGCACTGACCCTCTGACAGTGTGGCACTCCCTCAGCACTGACCCTCTGACAGTGCGGCACTTCCTCAGTAATAACCCTCTGATAGTGCAGCACTCCCTCACCACAATAGCTCAACCCTCTCAGCTGCAGAGCTTCAACACTTTGTTGGTATGGTATACGACACCCATACATTGCACCAGACCATCCTGCTACCATTGGGTGCGCCAGATCACCCTGCTTCCAATGGGTATCCCAAACCACCCTGCTTCCAATGGGTGCGCCAGATCACCCTGCTTCCAATGGGTCAGCACTGACCCTCTGACAGTGCAGCACTCCCTCAGTACTGACCCTTACCTCTTTAGCTTTTGTTGGTAGAAGAATTGAATTTCAGAGCTAAGACATCATTTTGCAACTGTACAAAACTCTGGTGCAGCTGCACTTGGAGTATTGTGTACAGTTTTGGTTGCCACATTATAAGAAAGATGTGGAGGCATGGGAAAGCGTGCAGAGGAGGTTTACCAGGATGTTGCCTGGTATGATGGGTAGGTCTTATGAGGAGAGGCAAAGGGACTTGAGGTTATTTTCATTAGAAAGAAGAAGGCTAAGAGGTGGCCTAATTGAGGCATATAACATGATCAGAGGGTTAGATAGGGTGGACAGTGAGAGCCTTTTTCATCGGATGGAGATGGCTAACATGAGGGGACATAGCTTTAAATTAAGGGGTGATACTTATAGGACGGATGTTAGAGGTGGGTTCTTTATTCAGAGGGTAGTAAGAGCGTGGAATGCCTTGCCTGCAGCAGTTGTGGACTCACCAAGTTTAAGGGTGTTCAAATGGTCAGTGGATAGGCATATGGATAACATTGGAATAGTTTAGGTTAGAGGGTCATTAGATTGGTTCCACTGGTCAGCACAACATCGAGGGCCGAAGGGCCTGTACTGCACTATGATGTTCTATGTTCTATGACCTTCTGACAGTGTGGCGCTCCCTCAGCACTGACCCTCTGACAGTGTGGCACTCCCTCAGTACTGACCCTCTGACAGTGCAGCGCTCCCTCAGCACTGACCCTCTGACAGTGCGGCGCTCCCTGAGCACTGACCCTCTGACAGTGCGGCACTCCCTCAGTACTGACCCTCTGACAGTGCAGCGCTCCCTCAGCACTGACCCTCTGACAGTGCGGCATTCCCTCAGTACTGACCCTCTGACAGTGAAGTGTTCCCTCAATACTGACCCCAGTATTGTATGCATATGTAAGGAGGTAGGGGGTAGCTAAGGGTAGATCCACTCAAGGACAGTGGAGGAAATTTGTGAGTGGAGCCAGATGAGGTGGGTGAGGTCCTTAATGTGTACTTTGAATCTGTATTCACAAAGGAGAAGGATGTGGTGAATGGTGAGAGTAGAAAGGAAGATATTAACATCCTAGGACATGTTGAGATAAAAAGGGAGGATGTATTGGAGGTTTTGAAAAACATTAAGGTGGACAACTCCCCAGGGCTAGATAGAGACTATCCCAGAATACAAAGAGAGGTAAGGGAAGATATTGCTGAGGCCTTGGCTAAAATCTTTGTATCCTCTTTAGTCATAAGTGGGTACCAGAGGATTGAAGAGTAGCTGACATTATTTCTCTGTTTAAGAAGGGCAAAAGAGACAATCCAGGAAATTACAGGCTTGTGAGCCTTACATCAGCGGTGGGGAAATTATTGGAGATTTTTAGAGACAGGATGAACTTGCATATAGAAGAGAATAGGCTTATTAGCAATAGGCAGCACGGTTTTGTCAAGGGGAGGTTTTGTGTCACAAACTTGATTGAGTTCTTTGAGGAAGTGACAAGAAAAATTGCCCAGGGCAGGGCAGTGGATGTTGTTTACATGGACTTTAGTAAAGCCTTTGATAAGATTCCTCATGGTAGGCTGATACAGAAGGTGAAGTCATAGGGATCCGAGGTGAGCTGTAAGATGGATACAAAACTGACTTGGGAATCGAAAGCAAAGAGTAGCAATGGAAGGGCACTTTTCTAACTGGAGGTCTGTGACAAGTGGTGTTCCCCAAGAATCGGCGCTGGAGCCTTTGTTGTTAGTAATATATTTAAGTGATTCGGAGGAAAAGGTAGGTGGTCTGAAAAGTAAATTTGCAGATGATACAAAACTTGGGGGGAGTAGTGGATAGTGAGGAGGATTGTCAGACGATACAGCAGATTGTAAATCAGCTGGAGACCTGAGCTGAAAGATGGCAGATGGAATTTAACCCGGAAAAATGTGAGGTGATGCAATTTGGAAGGTCTACTGCAGAGGAAAATATACAGTAAATGATAGAGCCCTTAGAAATATTAGCAAACAGTAGGATCCAGGAGTACAGATCCACAGTTCCCTGAATGTGGAAACTCAGGTGGACAAGTTATTCAAGAAGCCGTATAGCATGTTGGCCTTCATCAATCGGGGTGCTAAGTATTGGAATTGGAAAATCATAAGATATAAGACTTTGGTTAGGCTGCATTTGGAGTATTGTGTACAATTCTGGTTTCATACTATTGGAAGGATGTTAATGCATTGGAAAAGGGGCAGAAGAGATTTACCAGGATGTTGCCTGTTTTAGGAGATGTGGATCATAAAGAAAGGTTGAACAAACTTGAATTGTTTTTGTTGGAGTGTCAGAGGATGAGGGGGACATGACAGAGGTTTACAAGATTATGACAGGCTTGGATAGAGTGGATAATCAGAGTCTTTTTTTCCAGAATCAAAGGATCAATTATTCGAGGCTTGGGTTGAAAGTGAGAAGTGAAAAGTTTAAAAGAGAAGTAAGGGGCAAGTTTTTCACACAGATTTGATTTTATTTGGTTTGATTTATTATTGTCACATGTATTAGTAGTATAACAGTGAAGAATATTGTTTCTTGTACACTATACAGAACAAAGCATGCTATTCATAGAGAAGGAAATGAGATGATGCAGAATGTTGTGTTACAGTCATAGCTAGAATTTCAAGAAAGGTCAACTTAATGTAAGGTGGGTCCATTCAAAAGCAGGGAAGAAACTGTTCTTGTGTCAGTTGGTACGTGACCTCAGACTCAGAGAGTGGTGAATGCCTGGAACGCGCTGCCAGAGGAGGTGGTGGAAGCAGATTCTATAACAACATTCATGAGGCATCTGGATAGATAATGAATAGGCAGGAAATAGAGGGATAGGGACTACATAGAGGCAATGAGACATCTGTGTTGGCACAGTCTTGGAGGACCGAAGGGCCTGTTCCTGTGCTGTACTGTTCTATGTTCTTTGACTCTCTGATTGTGCAGTGTTCCTTCAGTACTGCACTGGATAGGTCTTTCTGGATTTGTACTCAGGTATTTGGAGTGAAGTTTTGAGGCCATGTGCTTCTGGGTGAGAGTTGAACAGTCATCGCTGCTGGTATTGAAGGAGGCAGAAAAAGGCATTGCGCGCAGTGTGTGCCTGTGGACGTTCCTGATCGATAGATTGATGGTTGAGATAATAGCTGAGGGTTCAGCCAGTTGCATAACTTGAAGAAGCTTCCCGCCTGCGTACTGGAGGCGTGCGTTCGGATGTTCAGATAGAAGCCGCAGAATAGACAGCCCTGGCTGCAGGTTCCCCTTGTGGAGGAAGCAGCTTCTGGAGATTGAGTGATAAATGCAACACACTTCCCCTTTCTATCAAATCACCTTCAGCAATCAGCTAGCTGCACTCAAATTCCGTTGTAGATTTACATAAGACGACAGGACGGGTTATATCCAATATTCTTCCCAAAGCCTTGTTACCTCCAAAGTCAAAACCACACATCAGCATCTTGTCAGAAAAATAACCTCAAGATTATCTCTGAACCATTTGTATCTGCGGTGAGAGAGATAGCAGTCAACACGGGGAGATAGCAGAGGGAAATCAAAGCATCCGATTGGCCAGTTTCTCCTCCAATCTTATGCCATTCCTCATGTCACTGGTATTTGGGTAAATGGAAATATTTATTACAAGGACGGCATGTGACCAAATAGCAAGAGCAGCAGATAACTGGGAACACCACCACCTGGAATATCCCTTCTGAGTCACTCACCATCCTGACTGGGAAATATATCTCCATTCTTTCACTGTCACTGGGTCAAATCCTGGAACTCTCTCCCCAACAGCACAGTGGGATGTATCTACACCTCAGGGACTGCAGCGATTCAGGAAGACAGCTCCCCACCACCTTGTGAAGACAGACTCATTGTCATTGTGTTGAAACACTAATTGTGTTGCCCTCTCAGATGCTGTTTATTATTTCCAGCAGTTTCGATCTTTGTATCAGCTGGCAGTTGAACAGTTTACTTGTCATGCTGTCCAATCAGGATTGAGCTTCCTGTTGATGGCACTGAGGTAGCAGCAGGTTCAAGGTCGGGGGTAGAGGTAGGGATTGGGGTGGAGTGGTGGGTTGGGATTGGGGATTGGAGCAGGGAGAGTCGGGGTGGGAGTGGGGGCTGGATTGGACACAGAGATAGATGAAGGGTCAGGTATGCAGATGAGGCTGGGGTCAGGAATGCTGCTGGGAATAGGAGTGAGGATCAGAGTGGGATAGATGAGGATGGTGGAGACAGGTGTAAGGATGGGGTTGGTGGCAGCATGGGGAAGGGTGGGGGTGAGGGTGGGTATATGGGTGAAAAAGTAATCACTCTCACCATGTGACTAAATCAGGAATTACTCCACTATTGTCATTGGGCTAGTAAACATAGAACATAGAACAATACAGCACAAACACCCTTCGGCCCACGAGTTGCGCTGATCACATCTACCAATCCACAGACCTATCTATAACCCCCTATCCTATTCTTTTCCATATACTCATCCAGAAGTCTCTTAAAAGACCCCAGTGAGTTTGCCTCAACAACCTCCGACGGCAGTCGGTTCCATTCACTCACCACCCTCTGAGTGAAAAACCTACCCCTGACATCTCCTTTGTATTTGCTTCCCTGCACCTTAAATCTGTGTCCTCTCGTAGTGACCATTTCAGCTCGGGGAAATAGTCTCTGAGAGTCCACCCTATCTATTCCTCTCAACATTTTATAAACCTCTATCAGGTCGCCTCTCAACCTACGTCTCTCCAGTGAGAAGAGTCCCAGCTCCCTCAACCTATCTTCATAAGGCCTGCCTCCCAATCCAGGCAGCATCCTTGTAAATCTCCTCTGAACCCTCTCAATAGCCTCTACATCCTTCCTATAATGAGGCGACCAGAACTGCGCACAATACTCCAACTGGGGTCTGACAAGAGTCTTATAGAGCTGCATCATTACCTCCTGACTCCTAAACTCTATTCCTCGATTAATGAAGGCCAGTACACCGTATGCCTTCTTGACCACTTCCTCCACCTGCGAGGCCGATTTAAGAGTCCTATGGACCCGGACCCCGAGATCCTTCTGCTCTACAACACAGCTAAGACTCTTACCCCTTATATTGTACTCCTTCATCCCATTATTCCTGCCAAAATGGACTACTACACATTTATCCGCGTTGAAGTCCATCTGCCACTTCTCCGCCCAGTCTTGCATCCTGTCTATGTCCTGCTGCAACTTTTGGCATCCCTCCAGACCATCCACAACACCACCGACCTTTGTGTCGTCGGCGAACTTACTCACCCATCCCTCCACTTCCTCATCCAGGTCATTTATGAAAATGACAAACAGCAGGGGTCCCAGAACAGATCCCTGGGGCACTTCACTGATTACCGACCTCCATGCAGAACAAGACCCATCCACAACCACTCTCTGCCTTCTGCCGGCAAGCCAGTTCTGGATCCACGAGGCCAAAGCCCTTGGATCCCATGCCCTCTCACCTTCTCCAGAAGCCTTGCATGTGGGACCTTATCAAACACCTTACTAAAGTCCATGTACACTACGTCCACCACCCTTCCTTCGTCAATGTGTTCAGTCACATTTTCGAAGAACTCAACTAGGCTCGTAAGGCATGACCTGCCCTTGACAAAACCATGCTGACTATTTCTAATCAGTCCAAACTTCTCCAAATCCAGTGATTTAGTGATTTAGTGATTCAGTACTCCAGTGATTTAGGATAATGTTCTGGGGACCCAAGTTCAAATCCCACCATGGCAATTGGTGAAATTTGAATTCAATTTTAAAAATCTGGAATTAAGAATCTACTTTTTATTAATTTATGAGATATGGGTGTCTCTGGCTGGCCAGCATTTATTGCCCATCCCTAGCTGCTTTTGAGAAGGTGATGGTGAGCTTCTTTCTTGAATCGCTGCAGTCCATGTTTTGCTGGTTGACCCACAATGCTGTTAAGGAGGGAATTCCAGGATTTTGACCCAGCAACGGTGAAGAAACGATGATATATTTCCAAGTCAGAATGGAGAGTGGTTTGGAGGGGAACTTGGAAATAGTAGTGCTCCCATGTATCTGCTGCCTTTATCCTTCTAGATGAAAGTGTTTGTGGGTTGGAAGGTGCTGTCTAAGGATCTTTGGTGAAATGCTGTAGTGCATCTTGTAGATGGTACACACTGCTGATACTGAGCATCAATGGTGAAGGGAATGGTGTTTGAAGATGTGGCGCCAATCAAGTGCGCTGCTTTGACCTGGATGTTGTCAAGTTTCTTGAGTGTTATTGCACCCATCCAGGCAACTGGGGAGTATTCAATCAAACTCCTGACTTGTGCCTTGCAGATGATGGACAGGATTTGGGGAGTCAGAAGGTGAGTTACTCATCGCAGTATTCCCAATCTCTGACTGCTCTTTGTAGCCACTGTGTTTATGTGGTGAGTCCAGTTGAGTCAATGGGAACCCCAAGGATGTTGACAGTAATGGATTCACTGATGATAACATCACTGAATGAAAAGAGGCAGTGGTTAGAGTGTCTCTTATTGGTAATAGTTATTTGTATGGCACAAATATTATTTGCCACTTGTCAGGACAAACCTGGATGTTGTCCAGATCTTGCTGCATTGAACATGAAACATGACGATCATGAAACCATAGTCAATTGTTGGAAAAATCCAACTGGTTCACGAATGTCCTTTAGGGAAGGAACTCTGCCGTCTGGCCACAGCCACATCAATATGGTTGAATCAAAGAATCCTTACAGTATAGAAGGAGGCCATTCAGCCCATTGAGCATGCACTGATAACAATTCCACCCAAGCTCTATATCTGTAACTCCACACTTTAACTTGCTAGTCCCCCTGACGCTAATCCCCCTAAGGGACAATTTAGCACAGCCAATCCATCTAACCCACACATTTTTGAACTGTGGGAGAAAACCAGAGCACCCAGAGGAAACCCATGCAGACACAGGAAGAATGTGCAAACTTCACAGACAGTGACCCGAGCTGGGAATCAAACTCAGGTCCCTTGGCACTGTGAGGCAGGTTTGACTCTGAAAAAGCTTCAGAACAAGGGCAATTAGGAATGGGCGATAAATGCTGTCCTAGCTGGTGGGACCTATAACTGAAAAAAAACATTAACTGCATTAGTACAGATTAGCTTAGGTTGTCAGTATCTAGGACAGTATGGTAGCACAGTAATTAACATTGTTGGTTCACAGCACCAGGAAGTCAGATTTGATTCTCAGCTTGGGTCACTGTCTGTATGGAGTTTGCACATTCTCCCCGTGTGTGCATGGGTTTCCTCCGGGTGAACATAGAACATAGAACATTACAGCGCAGAACAGGCCCTTCGGCCCTCGATGTTGCGCCGACAAATTAAGAAAAAGCAATGACCTTTTAACCTAAACCATTCCCTTTTCATCCATAAACTTATCTACTAACCTCTTAAATGCCACCAAACTTGGCGCATCTACAACTACAGCAGGCAGGGCATTCCATACCCTTACCACCCTCTGGGTAAAGAACCTACCTCTGACATCCGTCCTATAACTACCACCCCTTAATTTAAAGCTATGTCCCCTCGTGCTAGCTTTCTCCATCCTAGGAAAAAGATTATCACTGTCCACCCTATCTAAACCTCTAATCATCTTATATGTTTCAATAAGGTCTCCTCTTAGCCGCCTTCTTTCTAACGAAACCAACCTCAAATCCCTCAGCCTCTCTTCATAAGACCTGCCCTCCATACCAGTCAACATCCTGGTAAACCTCCTCTGTACCCTCTCCAATGCCTCCACATCTTTCTTATAATGTGGGGACCAGAACTCTACACAATACTCCAAGTGCGGCCGCACTCGAGTTTTGTACAGTTGCAACATGACGTTGCGGCTCCGAAATTCAATCCCCCTACCAATAAAAGCTAAGACTCCGTATGCCTTCTTAACAACCTTATCGACTTGATTGCCAACTTTCAGGATCTATGCACATGTACACCAAGATCCCTCTGTTCTTCAACACTATTAAGAGTCCTACCATTAGCCCTATACTCTACACATTTGTTATTCCTGCCAAAGTGAATTACCTCACACTTTTCCACATTAAACTCCATTTGCCACCTCTCGGCCCAGCTCTGCAATTTGTCCAAGTCTCTCTGCAAACTAGAACACCCCTCTTCGCTATCTACCACTCCTCCGACTTTGGTGTCATCCGCAAATTTACTAATCCATCCTTCAATACCCTCATTCAGATCATTTATAAAAATTACAAACAGCAGGGGCCCCAAAACAGATCCCTGAGGTACACCACTTGTAACCGAACTCCATGATGAATAATTTCCATCAACCACCACCATCTGTCTTCTATCAGCTAGCCAATTCCTAATCCAATTAGCTAAATCACCCTCAATCCCATGCATCTGCATTTTCTGCAGAAGCTTTCCATGGGGCACCTTATCGAATGCCTTACTAAAGTCCATATCTACCACATCAACTGCCTTACCCCCATCCACCTCTTTGGTCACTTTTTCAAAAAACTCAATAAGGTTAGTAAGGCACGACCTACCCTTCACAAAAACCATGCTGACTATCCCCAATCAATTCATTTCTCTCTAAATAACTATAAATCCTATCCCTAATAATTCTCTCCAATACTTTGCCACAACAGAAGTAAGACTCACTGGCCTATAATTCCCTGGAAAGTCTCTCTTCCCCTTCTTGAACAATGGGACCACATTCACTATCCTCCAGTCTTCCAGAACTATACCCGTAACCAACGACGACCTGAAGATCAGAGCTAGAGGCTCTGCAATCGCCTCTCTCGCCTCCCAGAGAATCCTAGGGTAAATCCCGTCCGGCCCAGGGGACTTATCTAACTTCAAACCCTCAAGAAGATCTAGCACATCCTCCTTATCTACTTCAATACTTTCCAGTTTACAACCCTGTATCCCAGTGTTCTCCACAACTACATTTACATCTCCCTGCGTGAATACCGAAGAGAAATATTTGTTCAGTGCCTCTCCAATCTCTTCAGGCTCCACGCACAACTTCCCCCTGCTGTCTATGACTGGCCCTAATCTTGCCCTAACCAATCTTCTATTCTTAACATATCTAAAGAAAGCTTTAGGATTCTCCTTGATCCTATCAGCCAAAGTCTTCTCGTGTCCCCTCTTAGCTCTCCTCAACTCACTCTTTAGCTCCCTCCTGGCTAATCTATAACTATCCATTGCACTAACTGAGCCTTCAAGCCTCATCCTGACATAAGCCTCCTTTTTCCTTTTAACCAGCGAATTAACTTTTTTAGTACACCATGGTTCCCTTACTCGACCATTTCCTCCATGCCTGACAGGGACATACTTATCAAGGACTCGCAGTAGCTGCTCCTTGAATAAGCTCTACATTTCAGATGTTCCCAGTCCCTGTAGTTTCCTAGTCCAACCTATGCACCCTAATTCCCTCCTAATGGCCTCATAATTACCATTCCCCCAGCTATAACTACTGCCCCCAGGTTCGTGCCTATCCCTATCCATCACTAAGGTGAACATAACCGAATTGTGGTCACTATCACCAAAATGTTCACCAACTTCCAAGTCTAACACCTGGTCTGGCTCATTGCCCAGCACCAAATCCAATGTAGCCTCACCTCTAGTGCTCCGGTTTCCTCCCATAGCCCGAAAGACTTGCTGGTTAGGGTGCATTGGACGTGCTAAATTCTCCCTCAGTGTACCTGAACAGGCACCAGAGTGTAGTGACTAGGGGATTTTCACAGTACCTTCATTGCACTGTTCATGTAAGCCGATTTGTAATTAATAAATAAATTTTAACTTTAAAAGGTTTCTGTTCTGATTCCAAAGCGTCCTTAATTAACGTGCACCACCTCCAATTAACATTCCTCATTGCTGTGATTTCTCTGCATTGAAACTGAGAATGATACAGCAGAGAAAGAGGCCATTCAGCCTATCATTGCTACATGTTAGCTGTTTTGTAAACCTATCATCAAGTCCCATTCTCTTGCTTTTTCCCTTGTTGCCCTGTCAAGCCTCTCATCATATTGAAGTCTTCTATTTAATTCCTGTTTATCTGCTCTCTTCCTATGAGATCATTCTGGTTTGATACAGTTAAATTCTTGTTAGTGAGAGCGCAGTGACAAAGGGCCCCATTCTGATTGCAGAATTTTGGAATTGGTTAAGGATCAGACTGCATAGTTCAGGAAGAGTAGGGAGAGGTGGCATTTGTTGGTAATGCTCCCCTGGGAGTGGTGCCAGACCAGATATCGTCTAACTGAATGGGGTAAATTCTGCCTGAACATGTGTGGTGAGTAATAAACACTCAATGACACCACCTCCTTCAAAACAATCTGATTGAGTTTATAAATGAGCGCTGAACCGCAGCGCGGTTAATGACTCTGGGGACAGGGAGAGGGGCTGTGCCTGTCAGCTATTTATGGTAACAGAGAGTGGAAATACTGATGGTGCAAGTTCCTCTTCCGGTGCAGCCTGTAATCCTCATCCCAACCACAGTTCATCCCAACCTCCTACTGGACCCATTGCCCAATCACAGTCCATCCCAGTCTCCTACTGTACCCATTGCCCAATCACAGTCCATCCCAGTCTCCTACTGGACCCATTGCCCAATCACAGTCCATCCCAGTCTCCTACTGGACCCATTGCCCAATCACAGTCCATCCCAGTCTCCTACTGGACCCATTGCCCAACCACAATCCATCCCAGTCTCCTACTGGACCCATTGCCCAATCATAGCTTGGTATTGAGTGCATTGCTCATTCAAAGAACAAAGAACAAAACAGCACGGGAAACAAGCCCTTCGCCCCAACAAGCCTGCGCCACCACCCCGATGTTCCCACCTCTACCCCGATCCCTGTCTATGTTTATAGATCTATGCATTGAAACCAAATTTGAAACAATTTAGGGAGAATTTGTTTTGCCAATTAGCCTAAGAGTACATCTTTGAGATGTGGGAGGAAACCGGAGCGCCCGGAGAAAACCCACGCAAGCAAGGGGAGAATGCCCAAACTCCCACAGACACAGGCCCAAATCCATGTATCTGCACAGCACAGCGATAGTCACTGAGCTGTCGTGTTGCCCATCAAATGGTCCAGGTCAAGCGTACACTAACGATGTGAAGCACTAGGCTACTCTCGAAAAATCCAAGAGCAGTCCTCTCACGACCCATCGCGTGTATGCCCCTTGTTAGACAACAAGGTGGACCAAAGCACCTGTAGGATAAAAACAAGTACATCAATATCATCATCTATTTACACACTTCCCAGGGACTCCCAAGGCTCATGATCCCTATTTTAATTCAGTTTTCTATACCCCTCCATTCCCATTCTGTTCATGTGCCCATCTAAGTATTTCTTAAATAACTCCAGAGTGCAGGCCTCCACCACTTTACTTAACAGTGCATTCCATACCCCCACCACCCTCAGTGTGAAAAAACTCCCTCTAGCATCCAAATTATATGTTAGCCCCCTCACCTTAAGCCTGTGACCCATCGTGCTATTTGATGATCTTATATTGAGTTCATCATCCAGTCAAAGCTTCAAACTGACCCCAACATCCAATCATAACAAAGTCTCATCTTGTTCTCTGGCAATAATTCTCCGTTTGTAATTTTTATAAATGATCTGGATGAGGGTATTGAAGGATGGATTAGTAAATTTGCGGATGACACCAAAGTCGGAGAGTGGTAGATAGTGAAGAGGGGTGTTATAGTTTGCAGAGAGACTTGGACAAGTTGCAGAGCTGGGCCGAGAGTGGCAAATGGAGTTTAATGCGGAAAAGTGTGAGGTAATTCACTTTGGCAGGAATAACAAATGTGTAGAGTATAGGGCTAATGGTAGGACTCTTAATAGTGTTGAAGAACAGAGGGATCTTGGTGTATATGTGCATAGATCCCTGAAAGTTGGCAATCAAGTCGATAAGGTGTTAAGAAGGCATATGGAGTCTTAGCTTTTATTGGTAGGGGGATTGAATTTCGGAGCCGCAACGTCATGTTGCAACTGTACAAAACTCTAGTGCGGCCGCACTTGGAGTATTGTGTGCAGTTCTGGTCCCCGCATTTATAAGAAAGATGTGGAGGCATTGGAGAGGGTACAGAGGAGGTTTACCAGGATGTTGCCTGGTATGGAGGGCAGGTCTTATGAGAGAGGCTGAGGGATTTGAGGTTGTTTTCGTTAGAAAGGAGGCGGCTAAGAGGAGACCTTATCGAAACATATAAGATGATTAGAGGTTTAGATAGGTGGACAGTGATAGCCTTTTTCCTAGGATGGAGAAAGCTAGCACGAGGGGACATAGCTTTAAATTAAGGGGTGGTGGTTTTAGGACAGATGTCAGAGGTAGGTTCTTTACCCAGAGGGTGGTAAGGGTATGGAATGCCTTGCCTGCGTCAATTGTAGATGCGCCAAGTTTGGTGGCGTTTAAGAGGTTAGTCGATAAGTTTATGGATGAAAGGGGAATGGTTTAGGTTAGAGGGTCACTGCTTGTTCCTAATTGGTCGGCGCAACATCAAAGGCCGAAGGGCCTGTTCTGCGCAGTAATGTTCTATGTTCTATGTTCTAATATGCATTTCACACATTTAGTTCTCAATGATTCACTGGAAACCTCTTCCCAGACACTGTCCTCCTCCTCCAGTAATCCCGGACACTGTCCTCCTCCTCCAGTAATCCTGGACACTGTCCTCCTCCTCCAGTAATCCTGGACACTGTCCTCCTCCTCCAGTAATCCCGGACACTGTCTTCCTCCTCCAGTGTTCGCAGCACAGGGAGTGGAGCTTTCCAGCTGAAATGACCCATTGTCAGTTGATGACATCAGTGAAAGCATCAAGACCGGGAGCTATGAGCCTGCTGATAATATAACGGGATATGGGGATAGTGCAGAAAAGGCATTGATACGCCTGAATTGAATGGTGGAGCAGGCTTAAGGAGCTGAATGGCTTCCTCCTGTCCGTGTGTCACTATATTCTTTATAAACATGTCAATTCTCAAAGGTTTTTCTGTAATTTGTATGAATTTGAATTCCTCACACATGGGCAGCACGGTAGCACAGTGGTTAGCACTGCTGCCTCACAGTGCCAGGGGCCTGGGTTCGATTCCCAGCTTGGGTCACTGTTTGTGTGCAATTTGCATGTTCTCCCTGTGTCTGCATGGGTGCTCCAGTTTTCTCCCACAGTCTGAAAGACGTGCTGGTTAGGTGCATTGGACATGCTGAATTCTCCTTCATTATACCTGAACAGGCACCAGAGTGTGGCGACTAGGAGATTTCCATAGTAACTTCACTGCAGTGTTAATCTAAGCCTACTTGTGACACTAATAAATAAATTTTAAACTTCAATGTACTCAAACTGATAGAAACATTTACCATAACATGTTTCCATTCTGAACTCACACTGATGATATTTTGGTAGATCAAGTGTGTGTGCTTGTCATCTGCTTATTGCTCAATCCTAAAATGTGATTGTGTGAGCTTTAATTAGGATGCTAGAACATTCCAGAACACAGCTAGTAATAGGACTGCTATCAATCTCCAGCACTTTGCAACCCTGGAGAGAAATCACTGCGACGTGAAAGAAAATGATTGTTTGAAACTTTGAGTACTTATCTTTACCAGATATAAAATTATTAAAACTTGTAGAAAAAGATTTACTGCCAGTCAGGTCTTATCCCACTGGGAATGAGCTGTTTGCTTTCCGTGGTGTGGGAAGGTTAGCAGTTAGGAGGATGTATGTGGCAGTGGATTAATACCTGGAGTGAGGCCAAGTCATTTGATGAAATCTCTAGCAATACATTCAGTCACGGTTGGCAACCCAACTCTCTGACAAGGTCCCTGTCACAAACCAGTCAGTGCCCACTACAGCTTCTTCCCTGCTGCCATCAAACTTTTGAATGGACTTACCTTGCATTAAGTTGATCTTCTCTACACCCTAACTATGACTGTAACGGTGCATTCTGCACTCACTCCTTTCCTTCTCTATGAAAGGTATGCTTTGTCCATATAATGCGCAAGAAACAATACTTTTCACTGTATACCAATACATGTGATAATAATAAATCTAATCAAATCCTGTTAAATGAATTTACTGACACACTCCTCAATAATTACACTATGTTGGAACATATGACCTCAGGAAATAGGAACAGGGGTAGGCCATTTAGTCCCTGGAGTCTGCTCTGCTTTTGAATAAGATCAGGCCTGATCTGATCGGAACCCCAAATTGGATTGCACTTCTCCGGTAATTGCAAGGATGCTGGAGGGTAAAGAGAGACTTGTGTTTTTCTCACACTTTTCATCATCTCTAGATATTGCCTACTTACTTCACAGCCAATGTGAAGCCAATATTTCAGAAAATGCCATTACTGTTCAAATCAGCTTATGTATAGCACAACTCCAAAAACAACAATGATAATGACCAGAGGATCTGTTTTTGTTAGGTTGGAAGAAAGATAACATTAGTCAGGACATCGCAGGATACCCCTGCATCTTCTTAGCCATTTATTGCCAAAGAGGTCTCCAATTAATGCTACTTCCAAAAGACACCATCTCCAACAGTACAGCACTCCCTCAGCACTGTCCCTCTGACAGTGCGCCACTCCCTCAGTACTAACCCTCTGACAGTGCAGCACTCCCTCAGCACTGACCCTCTGACAGTGCAGCACTCTCTCAGCACTGACCCTCTGACAGTGCGACACTCCCTCAGCACTGACCCTCTGACAGTGCAGCACTCCCTCAGCACTGATCCTCTGACAGTGCAGCACTCTCTCAATATTGACCCTCTGAAGATGCAGCACTCCCTCAATGGCATAAAGGAGAGTCAACCTGAATGATGGGCTGGAATTATTCTCATGTATCAGTGAAGTTTAAAAGGAGAGATTGAGGAGTTTAATCCCCTGAGGGGTTTATCACAAGGGAAGTGTTTTTTAAGGGAAACTATTTTCAGTGAGGGAGGGGCAGGAATTGGGGAACCCAGAGGGCAGAAGAGCCACAACCAAGATGAGGAACATTCTGTTTGACGCAGTGAGTCAGCAGAGATGCAATGGGTTGAATAGTCACTAGCTGAGCTGTCAGACTGCAGTGCTGGCATTGAAATCATTTAGACAGGGCAATATTTCTCACTGCCGCAAAAACATTTCTCGCAGCATGGCTCGGCTGCTACTGGAAATGACAATTCTGTTTCTGAGACTTCTTTCACAAACTCACCATAGTTGAAGCTGATGAGATTATTTTGAAGTGTAGTTAGTGTTGGAGTGTTGGAGCTGTGGCTCTGATCCTTTTCTACTGAAGGCCATTGTCTGTAACTCACTGAGACAATCTCCTCCGCTTTCTCACTCACTAACCTTGTTCTTTAACATTTCTCTGGTGCCCGACACAGGCTCAGACTTTCATACATAGACTTTATGTTCTGTTTTCCCCTTCCGCTTTTTCCTGTTGACAGTTAGGATTTCTAACTCGGTTTTTAGATTCTTGTATCTTGTCCAGTTTCCTGCTCAGAGACTCTTAGACATATCTGCTGCACTCTGTGACCTTTCACCTCACTCACTGGCTCTATTCAGCTCATTGCATCCTTTCTAACTTCTGATAGTGAAGTGAGGACACTAACAACATTGTGGAAAAGTCAATCCCCCCACACAGTCAGGGAGCATTGCTTCAAATAAAAGCAGAACACTGCGAATGCTGGAATATGAAATGGAAAATCTCAGCAGGTCTGACAGCATCAAGGGGGAGAGAACAGAGTTAACATTTCGAGTCAGCTCTGACAAAGCATCATCCAGGCTCAAAACATTGGCTCTATTCTCTCTTCACAGATGCTGTCAGACCTGCTGAGATTTTCCAGCACTTTCTGACATTGTTTAAAAACTTTGTGTGTGACCACTGGATCCCCAATCACCCAATCTCACTATAAAGGGATAATGTTGTTTAATCTTCTAGCAGAATGAATCACTCACCCATTATAGAGCCCTCTGGATTCTCACTCCCATCAAACTAACAAAACGATGATCGGGTAGATTGGATAAAGACTCTGGGTTGGTTGGATTAGCTCCTGTCCAGTGAGGAATCAAATCAACAGCATCATGTGGTGTTCAAATCCTGTAAACAACAAGGCAGATATCGAGAAGAAATATTCCAAATCCCGGGTCTCATTCATTGAATCAGAAACAGAGCAGGGAGCAGAGGATGTGAAGCACTCAATTAGCCAATCACATTGTAATATCTGACCAAAGCAGTGAGGATGAAAGGGTTAAAACAGCACTTTTGAAAATGAACCCAATCTGTTTGAAATCTGAAGGGTTAATGGGGATGATACTTTCTCCTCTCAGTGCTTTGCTGCATCATTCTCAGAGAGGAACTGTTCCTATTACCCCATGTTTGACTTCTGACATTTCAGACACTGTCAACCTTCAGGGAAGTCTGTGTGTTGGGGATTGGCTCAAAACACAGCAGTGGGATAGTCCTATTCCAATATCTCATCCTGAGAGGCACAGAGTGAGATGCCCTCTCATTCAGAGACAGTGTTACACTCACAGGGCAGGGGGATGGAATGGGGTTCGGAGGCTGCTCAGGGAGATGGGGTGAGGCAGGGGGCTGGTTAGGGGACGGTGTGACGGGACTGGTTGAGGGGATGAAATGGGGTGGGGGGCTGATCGGGGATAGGCTAAGAGGCTGAGTGGGGGAATAGGGTGGGGGGGCTGATTGGAGAGATGGCGAGGGGGATTTGTCAGGGAGATGGGGTGTCGTTGGACTATTGGTTAATGGGAAGGAGTGGGTTGGGGGTTTTGGTTGGAGGGATGTGGTGAAAGGATTGGTCGGGGGATGGAATAGGGCAGGGGAACAGGTCAGGGGGCTGGGGTGGGAGAATTGGTCGGAAGTGGAATAGGTGGGGGCTGGTCAGAGAGATGGGGTGGGGAGTAATCTAGGGTATGTGGTATGGGGAGTAGTCTGGGGATGGAATGGGGCAGGGGAGCTGGTTGGGGGGATGGGATGGGGTGTGGGGGCTGGTCAGGCGTAGGGCAGATATTCTGGCTCACGTACAATGTATTTTCTTTATGATTTCACAGAGATCGATAATTTTAAACAGGAAATTTGAATTCCCAGTCTTCAACTTAAAAAGTATTAGAAGAAATACAGTTTTCAGACTTTAACAAACAAACATAATCGAGGTAATGTTTGTTACCTATTAACAAATACTCTAGATACTCCAAAGAACCCTTATTAATGACTTTAACCAGCTATCCCCCTACACCACATGTATAAATTACAGCACACTCTCAGGAAATTAAGGTCTTTCTAGGAACACTACAGACACTCTGAGCTTCCAATGAGTGTTTCCATGTTTCGCTGAGTCATAATATTTCATGACCAAATGTCCTTTTTCTTAGAATTCCCAAATCAACTTTGCAAGTTGCACATTTCCCTACTCCACGTGGGAGCGAGTTCCACATTTCCCCATTCCCTGTGGGAGCAAGTTGGGCCAAAGGGCCTGTTTCCATGCTATAAACCTCTATAAATCTGTGACTCTACAAGAAGAAATGGCAGAGAATCCCTCACTCCATAAACTGTAAAAACTATTACTGAAGGATGGCTTGAATCAATTCAGTGCGTCCATAAACACATGACCATTTTAGCTTTTCCAGGCTGAGCCAGGCATTTGCACAGGATTTTTGAAAGTTGGCAGATGATCATAATGGAATCTCTGTGACCTGATATTCTTCAATAACTTCATCTCTCACACACAGGCACAGATTGGATGAGAAAACTCACAAGAAAGACTATTGGCTAGGTATGAACAATGCCATTGAAATCATCGTCAAGAAATAGACCTATAGAACATTACAGCTCAGAAACAGGCCTTCTGGCCCTTCTTTTCTGTGCCGAACCATTTTTTTGCCTAGTCCCACTGACCTGCACTTGGATCATATCCCTCCACACCTCTCTCATCCATGAACCCATCCAAGATTTTCTTAAATGTTAAAAGTGACTCTGCATTTACCACTTGACTACTCTCTGCATGAAGAAGCTCCTCCTAAAATTCCCTTTAAACTTTTCTCCATTCACCCCTAACCCACGCCCTCTTTTTTTTTTCTCCTCTAGCCTCAGTGGAAAAAGCCTGCTTGCATTCACTCTATCTATACCCAACAAAATCTTATACACATCTATCAAATCTTCCCTCGTTCTTCTAATGCTCTAGGGAATAAAGTCCTGACCTATTCAATCTCTCTCTGTAACTCAGTTTCTCAAATCCCAGCAACATCCTTGTGAACCTTCTCTGCACTCTTTCAACCTTATTTACATCCTTCCTGTAACTAGGTGACCAAAACTGTACACAATACTCTAAACTCGGCCTCACCAATGCCTTATACAACCTTGCCATAACACTCCAACTTTTATACTCGATACTTTGATTTATAAAGGCCAATGTACCAAAAACATCTTTATGACCCTATCCACCTGTGACTTCACTCTTAGGAAATCTTGTATTCCCAGATCCCTCTGTTCAACTGCATTCTTCAGAGTCCTACCATTTACCCTGTACATTCTACTTTGGTTTGTCCTTCTAAAGTGCAATACCTCACACTTGTCTGCGTTAAATTCCATTTGCCATTTTTCAGCCCATTTTTCTAGTTGGTCCAAATCCCTCTGCAAGCTTTGAAAACCTTCCTCACTGTCCAATACACCTCCAATTTTTGTATCATCAGCAAATTTGCTGATCCAATTCACCACATTATCATCCAGATTATTGATATAAATGATAAACAACAATGGACCCAACACTGATCCCTGCGGCACACCACTTATCACAGGTCTCCACTCACAGAAGCAATTCTCCACAACCACTCTCCGACTTCTTCCATTGAGCCAGTGTCTAATCCAATTTACTACCTCCCCATGTATACCTAGAGACTGAACCTTCCTAACTAACCTCCCATGAGGGACAGTTGTGAGGCATGTCAGGAGCATTTAAAGTTTATTTATTTATTATTGTCACAAGTAGATTACATTAACACTGCAATGAAGTTACTGTGAAAATCCCCCAGTCACCACACTCTGATGCTTGTTTGGATATACTGAGGGAGAATTCAGCATGGTTAATAAACCAGCATGTCTTTGGACTGTGGGAAAAAAAACAGAGCACTTGGAGGAAACCCACACAGACACAGGGAGAATGTGCAGACTCTGCACAGACAGTGATCCCCAAGGCTGGAATTAAACCCAATGTTCTATGTTCTAAACCCAGATCCGTAGTGCTGTAAGACCACAGTGCTAACCATTGTGCCATCATGTCACCCCTGTCACCATGCCGCCCCATTTGTCAAATCAGCACAAAGAGCCACTGATTCCACCCAATCCTGTATCCAAAATCAGATCCGAGCTTTCATGTTGATGGCACTGACTTCATTATCATTGTCAATTACTTTACCAATCATCCCATTATCCAACTATTGCACAATACATCACCTGTAATGCTTACACTAAGTTTTCAGTTTAATCAGTGTGCTCCAGTCAGAGAGATCATTACAGAAAACAGTCCATAATTTACTGGTCAGCCATTTCAGGATGTGTGTGAGAAGTGGAACATCAATCACACTACTCCTCATTATTCCAGACCTATCAGCATAGCTGAACAAATAACTTGCCTGGTGAATTCCCTCATTCAGATGTAGCAAGATCAGCACATTGTAACATTACATCTGAGAGCAACATCTTTAAGTGAAATTATTCTATCAACAGCAGAGCTTAAGTTTGGCAGACCAGCACATACCGATTTACCTGGTCAGAGAGAGGATTCAGTTCCAGTGAAATCGAAACAATCAAAATGTAAAGAGACGGGGGATACAGATTCAGGCTAATTGTTACCTGAAATGAAAGGGACAGAGCATGTGAACATCATATTACACCAGGGAATCATACTTAAGTAGGGAAAATTAATAATGGAACAAACTTAAAGGCTTTGTATTTGAATGTGTGTAGCATTCGGAATAAAATTAACGAGTTAACAGTGCAAATAGAGACAATGGGTATGATTTGGTGGTGATTACTGAGACATGGTTACAAGGAGACCAGGTCTAGGAACAGAATATCAAAGGGTACTCTGTATTTCAGAAGGATAACAAAAGGAAAAGGACGTGCTGTAGACTTGCTAGTGAAGGAAGGGCTGTGGTGGCAAATTATAGAAGCCCCAGAGATGTTGAATCAGTCTGGGTTGAAATAAGAAATAGCAAAGGAAAGAAGTCCCTGGTGAGAAATTATACAGATCCCCCAATAGTCGTTCCATAGTAGGTCACAATATAAACCAAGAAATACCAGGGGCTGGTAAGAAAGGTATTACTATAGCATTGATGATTTTAATATGCATATAAGCTGGATTAATGCAAAAGCAACTTGTCTATTCTCCTCACCGCCTCCCCCCCCAACTCCCCCCCCCCCCCCCCCCCACCCCTCCCCACCCCATCCCCGTCATTTCCTCTTCGCCTTGCAATTATTTCTTTTTCGGCAAGTCCCCTTCGAAAGTACTGACCGACCATGCTTCAGTCAATTGCTGGTCCTGACCATACGCTATGTGAAAACATTTCTCCTCACATCTTCATTGCTCCTTTTGCCAATTATGTTAAATCTACACCCTTTCATTTTTGATCTTTCCACCAATAGGAGCAGTTTCTCTCTATCTACTCTGCCTCGACCTCACACCATTTTGATGATTTCTGTCAAATCTCCTCTCAAATGTTTCTTCTCTCAGGAGATTAGTTCCAGTTCCATATCACTGAAGTTCCTCATCCCTGGAATCATTATCCAGATTTCTTCCTACAATCTCTGCAAGGCCTTCACATCTTTTCAGAAATATGATATCCAGAACTGGGCAGGGTCCCTCCAGCTGAGGTTGAGCCAGTCTTTTGTACAAGTTGCTTGCTTCTTTACTCTGACTTCCCTTTGAAATGTCCATGACTCCTAAACAGGGTTCTCACAGCAGCTAACTGTATTCTGAGACATTTTCATCACATTTCTTGCCGCTTTCTCCAGCAGCTAATACACCCATTCCTGTGATGCACTGTCTTCCTTCACCAATGGTAAAGCAAAAAGACCCATCGGACGACACTGGATTTGCTGCCATTTCCCCTTTGTCAGTAAGTTGTAAAGAGACATGTTCAAAAAAGATGACAAAACAAGCAACACCTTTTAAACTCCCCATGATTCTTTCAAGAATGTCAGAGACACATTAATTATAGAAAGTGGTTCACCTTCAATGATGAAGAACATTCTGGAAGAATTTGTGTGTTTTGAAAGACACTGTCCCATAAATGGTTAATGCAGGGATTCTGGTTGCTGCTGTGCCTGCAAATCCAGAAATTTACAAGAAAAGGTAACATGCAGAGGAATCTGGGCATTTCAATCCCTAAAAGTGGCAACACAGATAGCCAAAGTGTTTAAGAAGGCCTATAGCATGCTTACCTTCATCAGCTGGAGCATTGAGTGCAAAGACAAAGAAAATTAAAGCACAGGAACAGGCCCTTTGGCCTCCAAGCCTGCACCGATCATGCTGCCTGACTAACTAAAACCCCTACCTTCTGGGAACCACAATTCCTCTATTCCCATCTCATCAATATACCTGTTAAAACACTCCTTAAAAGTCACTACCATATTCGCTTCCATTATCTCCCTTGGCAATGAGTTCTAGGCACCCAATACTCTCTTGTAAAAAATCTATCTCGTGCATCTCCTTTAACCCTTGTCCCTCGCTTCTTAAACCTGTGTCCTCTAGTAATTGACTCTTCCACTCGAAGAAAAAGCTTCTGACTATCCACTCTGTCCATGCCTCTCATAATCTTGTAGACTTCTATCAGGTCTCCCCTCAACCTCTGTTGCTCCAGTGAGAATAAACCAAGTTTCTCCACCTCTCCTCATAGCTAATATGTCCAAACTAGGCAACACCCTGGTTAATCTTTTCTGTACCCTCTCCAAAGCCTCCACATCCTTCTGGTAGTGTGGCATCCAGAATTGAACATTATATTCCAACTGCAGCCTCACTAAGGTTCCATAAAGCATCAACATGACTTGCCAATTTTTAAACTCAATATCCCGATGAAGGCAAACATGCCATATGCTTTCTTGAAAACCTTCTCCACCTGCATTGCCGCTTTCATTCACCTGCGTACCTGTACACCCAAATACCTTTGCCTATCAATACTCTTAAGGGTTCTGCCATTTACTATATATTTCCCATTTGTGTTAGACCTTCCAAAATGCATTACCTATATTTAGAACATAGAAGAACATAGAACATTACAGCGCAGAACAGGCCCTTCGGCCTTCGATGTTGCACCAACCAATTATGAAAAAAGCAATGACCCTCCAAACTAAACCATTCCATTCTCTTCCATAAACTTATCAACTAACCTCTTAAACGCCACCAAACTTGGCGCATCTACAACTGCCACAGGCAGGGCATTCCACTCCCGAACCACCCTCTGGGTAAAGAACCTACCTCTGATATCCGTCCTATAACTATCACCCTTAATTTAAAGCTGTGTCCCCTCGTGCTAGCTTTCTCCATCCTAGGAAAAAGGCTATCACTGTCCACCTATCTAAACCTCTAATCATCTTATATGTTTCGATAAGGTCCCCTCTTAGCCGCCTCCTTTCTAACGAAAACAACCTCAAATCCCTCCGCCTCTCTTCATAAGACCTGCTCTCCATACCAGGCAACATCCTGGTAAACCTCCTCTGTACCCTCTCCAATGCCTCCAAATCTTTCTTATAATGTGGCGACCAGAACTGCACACAATACTCCAAGTGCGGCCGCACTAGAGTTTTGTACAGTTGCAACATGATGCTGCGGCTCCGAAATTCAATCCCCCTACAAATAAAAGCTAAGACTCCATATGCCTTCTTAACAACCTTATCGACTTGATTGCCAACTTTCAGGGATCTATGCACATACACACCAAGATCCCTCTGTTCATCAACACTATTAAGAATCCTACTATTAGCCCTATACTCTACACATTTATTATTCCTGCCAAAGTGCATTACCTCACACTTTTCCACATTAAACTCCATTTGCCACCTCTCAGCCCAGCTCTGCAACTTGTCCAAGTCTCTGCAAATGATAACACCCCTCTTCACTATCTACCACTCCACCGACTTTAGAGTCATCCGCAAATTTACTAATCCATCCTTCAATACCCTCATCCAGATCATTTATAAAAATTACAAACAGCAGGGGCCCAAAACAGACCCCTGAGGTACACCACTTGTCACCGAACTCCACGATGAATATCTCCCATCAACCACCACCCTCTGTCTTCTATCTGCTAGCCAATTCCTAATCCAATTAGCTAAATCACCCTCTATCCCATACATCTGCATTTTCTGCAGAAGCCTTCCATGGGACACCTTATCGACCGCCTTACTAAAGTCCATATATACCACATCAACCGCCTTACCCTCATCCACCTCTTTGGTCACTTTTTCAAAAAACTCAATAAGGTTAGTAAGGCACGACCTACCCTTCACAAAACCATGCTGACTATCCCCAATCAATTCATTTCTCTCTAAATAACTATAAATCCTATCCCTAATAATTCTTTCCAATACTTTGCCCACAATAGAAGTAAGACTCACCGGTCTATAATTCCCAGGAAAGTCTCTATTCCCCTTCTTGAACAATGGACCACATTCGCTATCCTCCAGTCTTCCGGCACTATACCCGTAACCAACGACGACCTGAAGATCAGAGCCAGAGGCTCTGCAATCGCCTCTCTCGCCTCCCAGAGAATCCCAGGGTAAATCCCATCCGGCCCAGGGGACTTATCTAACTTCAAACCCTCAAGAATATCTAGCACATCCTCTCTATCTACTTCAATACTTTCCAGTTTGCAACCCTGTACCTCAGTGTTCTCCACAACTACATTTACATCACCCTGCGTGAATACCGAAGAGAAATAGTTGTTCAGTGCCTCTCCAATCTCTTCAGCTCCACGCACAACTTCCCACTGCTGTCTATGACTGGCCCTAATCTTGCCCTAACCTAGCATCTTCTATTCTTAACATATCTAAAGAAAGCTTTAGGATTCTCCTTAATCCTATCAGCCAAAGTCTTCTCGTGTCCCCTCTTAGCTCTCCTCAACTCACTCTTTAGCTCCCTCCTGGCTAATCTATAGCTATCCATTGCACTAACTGAGCCTTCAAGCCTCATCCTGACATAAGCCTCCTTTTTCCTTTTAACCAGCGAATTAACTTTTTTAGTACACCATGGTTCCCTTACTCGACCATTTCCTCCTTGCCTGACAGGGACATACTTATCAAGGACTCGCAGTAGCTGCTCCTTGAATATGCTCCACATTTCAGATGTTCCCAGTCCCTGTAGTTTCCTAGTCCAACCTATGCACCCTAATTCTCTCCTGATGGCCTCATAATTACCCTTCCCCCAGCTATAACTACTGCCCCCAGCTTCATGCCTATCCCTATCCATCACTAAGGTGAACGTAACCGAATTGTGGTCACTATCACCAAATTGTTCACTAACTTCCAAGCCTAACACCTGGTCTGGCTCATTGTCCAGCACCAAATCCCATGTAGCCTCACCTCTAGTTGGCCTATCTACATACTGAGTCAAAAAACCTTCCTGCACACTTTGTACGAAAACTGACCCCTCTAACGAGCTAGAGCTATAGCTATTCCAATCAGTATTAGTAAAGTTAAAGTCCCCCATAACAATTACCCTATTACTTTCACTCCTGTCCAGGATCGACTTTGCAATCCTTTCCTCTACCTCTCTAGAACTTTTAGGAGGTCTATAAAAGACTCCCAACAGGGTGACCTCTCTTCTTCTGTTTCTAATCTCAGCCCATACTACCTCAACAGACAAGTCCTCATCAAACTCCCTTTCTGTCACTGTGATACAGTCTTTGACTAATAATGCCACTCCTCCCCCCCTTCTACCTCCTTCTCTACTCTGACTGAAGCATTTGAACCCCGGAACCTGCAACAACCATTCCTGTCCCTGCTCTATCCATGTCTCTGAAATGGCCACAACATCGAAGTTCCAGATATTGGTCCAAGCTGCAAGTTCCTCCACCTTATTGCGAATACTTCTTGCATTAAAGTATACGCATTTCAAACCATGCCCTACTCCACCCGTATGCTGCTGTGTTTTACAGTTCTCCTCTATGACCCCTCTATTCTCATCCCTCTTAGCACCCCAACTACTCAGGATCCCACCCCCACTCTGAATCAGTTTAAAGCCCCCTGCATAGCCTTAGCAAATTTTCCCCCCAAGATATTAGTTCCCCTCTGGTTCAGGTGTAGACCATCTCTCTTGTAGAGGTCCCACCTATCCCAGAATGAGTCCCAATTGTTCAGGAATTTGTCTAGATTAAACTCCATCTGCCATCTCTCCACCCAAGTCTCCAACTGATCTATATCCTGCTGTATCCTCTGATGGTCCTCATCGCTATCTGCAAATCCACCAACCTTTGTGTCATCCACAAACTTACTAATCAATTCAGTTACATTTTCCTCCAAATCATCTATATATATTACAAACAACAAAAGTCCCAGCACTGATCCCTGAGGAACACCACTTGTCACAGCTCTCCATTCAGAAACAAACCCTTCCACAGCTACCCTCTGTCTTCTTTATCCGAGCCAGTTTTATATCCACCTTGCCAGCTCACCTCTGATGCCATGCAACTTCACCTTCTGCACCAGTCTGCCATGAGGGATCTTGTCAAAGGCCTTACTGAAATCCATGTAGACAACATCTACTGCCCTACCCTCATCAATCATCTTCATCACTTCCTCAAAAAATCAGGTTCATGAGACACGACCTCCCCTTCACAAAAGCATGTTGCCTCTCACTAACATGTCCAAGTGGAATAAATCCTGTCTTGAAGAATCCTGTCCAATAATTTCCCTACCATTGATGTAAGGCTCACCGACCTGTAATTACCTGGATTATTCTTGCTACCTTCTTAAACAAAGAAACAACATTGCCTATTCTCCAATCCTCTGGGACCTCCTCTGTAGCCAGTAAGGATACAAAGATTTCTTTCAAAGCCCCAGCAATTTCCTCCCTTGCCTCTCTCAGTATTCTTGGGTATATCCCATCAGGCACTGGAGACGTAGAACATAGAACATAGAACATTACAGCGCAGAACAGGCCCTTCGGCCTTCGATGTTGCGCCGACCAATTAAGAAAAAAAATTAAAATTATAGAAAGACTAGAAAGACAGAGGCTGAGGGGAGATCTGATAGAAGTCTATAAAATTATGAGAGCTATAGTCAGGTGGATGGTCAGAGACTTTTTCGCCAGGGTGGAAGTCTCAATTACAAGGGGGCACAGGTTCAAGGTGAGAGGGGGAAAGTTTAAAGGAGATGTGAGGAGGAAGTTTTTCACACAGACAGTGGTGGGTGCTTGGAACGTGCTGCCAGAGGAGAGAGTGGAACAGACACATTGCCAACATTCAAGAGGCATCTGGATGGGTACATGAATAGGGAGGGATAGAGGGGTACGGACTGAGTAAGGGCAGAAGGTGTTTTTAAAATTTGATTAGGGCATTATGATCAGCACAGGGTTGGAGGACCGAAGGGCCTGTTCCAGTGCTGTACTGTTCTTTGTTCCTATCCTCAAAGTATGACCTCGTGTTCTGGTCTGCCTCACCATCAGGGAGTTTAATAACTTTGTTGTTTTTTAAAGAGACCTGGGGATTGAGTAGTCGCTGAGAGATTCATGGGTAAAGCATAGATTTGGCAATATGACTGGCTGGAGAAATCTTTAAAACCCATCAGCCAGACATGATGTATAATCATAGAATCCGTACAGTTTAGAAGGAGGCCATTTGGCCCATCTGCACCAAGAACAATCCCAGCCAGCCCTTATCCCTGTAACCCCATATATTTACCCTGCTAATCTCCCTGCAGAAGAGAGGGGGAAGGGTGGGTGAGGGGGCATGAGAGGGTGACTGGGCATGAGAGAGTGAGAGACATGAGGATTGACGGGCATAGGAGGTTAATGGGCATGTAAGGTGAGGGGCATGGAAAAGCATGGTGGTTAGGAGTGTATAGGTGAGGAGGATGAAAAATGAGGAGGAAGGAAGGAGAGGGTAAGGGGGAGGAGATGGAGGGTGAGGGGGTAGAAGGTGAGGGTGGGTGGGAGGAATGAGAGCGAGGGGAGGATGAGATGGAATCCTCCCACTCTATGGGTTGAGAATATCCATCCTTCTCAGAATTCACAGCTCTGATTCTGTTTCATGTCAAAATATTTCTTTTGAGAATGTCCAATAAAAATAATCATTAAAATTGCCTTTAGCTGCTCAAGAAGCACATTAGTCACTGGCTGTGAGTTAGTCTCATTCTGATTGTTCCCCTCAAGGCTACGTGTCAATCTCACTCTGACTGTTCTCTGGACTGTGGGTCAATCTCACTCTGACTGTCCTCTGGACTGTGGGTCAATCTCACTCTGACTGTCCTCTGGACTGTGGGTCAATCTCACTCTGACTGTCCTCTGGACTGTGGGTCAGTCTCACTCTGACTGTCCCCTCTGGACAGTGGGTCAGTCTCACTCTGACTGTCCCCTTTGGGCTGTGGATCAGTCTCACTCTGGGCTGTGGGTCAGTCTCTAGCTATTCTAGTTTAACATGTTTCCCGAGGGAGCTGCTTGGAGTTTTATAATGATCTAAATTGGTTTGATTTATTCTTTACAAAACTTTCTTTTATCTGGGATACAGTTGTATTTGGCAACAGGAAGTGGATGGTATCGGCTGGATTTTCTGTGCTGTGCGATATAATTCTACCTGTGCTGTGCGATGTACCTGCGTACTGGGCCAATGATGGATTAGGAGTCTGTGTGTTTGTCAGTAGCAACTTGCATCCGTTTAACCAAATCCTCCATCTGTTCCAGTTTAAGGGAGCCTCATACCCCAGATAGGTCCCTCTGCCTCGGAGGGAGGAGTGGAGTGAGGTTGATGGTCTTCAGACCCTGGATAAATCCCCCCCTGCCTCAGAGTGAGGAGTGGAGTGAGGTTGAGGGTCTTCAGACCCTGGATAAATCCCCCCCGCCTCTGAGTGAGGAGTGGAGTGAGGTTGAGGGTCCTCAGACCCCTGATAGATCCCCCTGCTTCGGAGTGAGGAGTGAAGTGCGTTCTAGCTTGAATTTGCTTCAGAGGCTCCTTCACAGGACAGCGAAGAATGACAAGTTCACAGATTTCGAAAAGCCCAGGGGACAATGTAGACGGAGAGGAAGTATTCCCTCTGGCTAGGAATCAATGTCTGGATTAAAGCCAGACATTTGGGAGATTAGGCAAAATGTCAGGAACATCGAACACTTGAACTGTCAGACTGAGAGACATTTGTGAACAAAGATATTGAGGGATTTGGGGGAATGGTGGACATATGGAGTTAGTTTCCACATTTGGAATGGTTTTATTGAACAGTAGAAAAGATTCAAAGGGCTGAGTGGCCTCCACCCATTCCAAAGTCCTTATGTTGGAAAACACACAAGTATGGGACAGAGACACAGGGAGGCCAGGCCAGCTGAGTGTGCAGCTAAACAGCACACTTTTTATACCAAACTGACATTTTCCCACAGACTGACAGCAAATATTTATTTGTGATCACTCTTCACTCGGGATAATTCTGAAGCAGCCAAAATCGATCCATGTACCAGCTGCAGAATTCTCACCTGAGGGTGAAACAAACAAAGCTCCACTCAGACTACTGCGATATAATCCAGACTAATAATCCAACTGTACGATTGAGTGAGTCCCACATTATTGGAATGTCTGTACTGAGGGAGTGCTGCACTGTCAGAGGGTCAGTGCTGAAGGAGTGCCGCACTGTCAGACGGTCAGTGCTGAGGGAGCGCCGCACTGTCAGAGGGTCAGTGCTGAGGGAGTGCCGCACTGTCAGAGGGTCAGTGCTGAGGGAGTGCACACTGTCAGAGGTGGGCAGTGCCGAGGGAGTGCCGCACTGTCAGAGGGTCAGTACTGAGGGAGTGCCACACTGTCAGAGGGTCAGTGCTGAGGGAGTGACGCACTGTCAGAGGGTCAGTGCTGAGGGAGCGCACACTGTCAGAGGGTCAGTGCTGAGGGAGTGCAACACCGTCAGAGGGTCAGTGCCGAGGGAGTGCCGCACTGTCAGAGGGTCAGTGCTGAGGGAGTGCCGCACTGTCAGAGGGTCAGTGCTGAGGGAGTGCCGCACTGTCAGAGGGTCAGTGCCGAGGGAGTGCCGCACTGTCAGAGGGTCAGTGCTGAGGGAGTGCCGCACTGTCAGAGGGTCAGTGCTGAGGGAGTGCCGCACTGTCAGAGGGTCAGTGCTGAGGGAGTGCCGCACTGTCAGAGGGTCAGTACTGAGGGAGTGCCACACTGTCAGAGGGTCAGTGCTGAGGGAGTGCCGCACTGTCAGAGGGTCAGTGCTGAGGGAGCGCCGCACTGTCAGAGGGTCAGTACGAGGGATGCTGCACTGTCAGAGGGTCAGTGCTGAGGGAGTGCCGCACTGTCAGAGGGTTAGTGCTGAGAGAGTGCTGCACTGTCAGAGGGTCAGTGCTGAGGGAGCGCCGCAGTCAGGTCAGTACTGAGAAGTGCCACACGTCAGAGGGCAGAGTGCCGCACTGTCAGAGGGTCAGTGCTGAGGGAGTGCCACACTGCCAGAGGGTCAGTGCTGAGGGAGTGCCACACTGTCAGAGGGTCAGTGCTGAGGGAGCGCCGCACTGTCAGAGGGTCAGTACCAAGGGAATGCTGCACTGTCAGAGGGTCAGTGCTGAGGGAGTGCCACACCGTCAGAGGGTCAGTGCTGAGAGAGTGCTGCACTGTCAGAGGGTCAGTGCCGAGGGAGTGCCACACTCTCAGAGGGTCAGTGCTGAGGAAGTGCCGCACTGTCAGAGGGTCAGTGCTGAGGGAGTGCCGCACTGTCAGAGGGTCAATATGTGTATAAGATGATGAGAGGTAATTGATCAGATAGACTCCCAGAAGCTTTTCCTCAGAGCTGAAATGGCTGCCACAAGAGGACACAAGGTTAAAGCTGCTGGGGCGCAAGTACAGAGGAGATGTCAGGGATAAGTTTTTGACTCACGGGGTGGTGTGTGCATGGAATCGGCTGCTGTCGAAGGTGGTGGAGGCAAATTCGTTAGGGTCTTTTAAGACACTTCTGATGAGTACATGGGACTTAATAGGATTGAGGGTTATAGGTAAGCCTAGTAGGTAGAGATAAGATCAGCGCAACTTGTAGGTCGAAGGGACTGTTTGTGCTGTAGTTTTTCTATGATTCTATGATTCAGCACATTTATAAAATTTCAAATTTATAAAATTTGGGGTACAATGGTAGCACAGAGGTTAGCACTGCTGCTTCACAGCTCCAGGCTCCTGAGTTCAATTCCCAGCCTGTGTGGAGTTTGCACATTCTCCCCCGTGTCTGTGCGGGTTTACTCCAAGTGCTCCGGTTTCCTCCCAAGTCAAGAAATTGCAGGTTAGGTTGATTAACCAGACTAAATTGCCCCTTAGTGTCCTGAGAGCATAGGTTAGAGGGATTAGTGGGTAAATATGTAGGGATATAGGGATACGGCTTGGGTGGGATGGTGATTGCTACAGACTCGATGGGCCCAGTGGCCTTTTTCTGTACTGTAGGATTTCTATGATTTCTTCAAATATCATCATGAACAAATTGTGGCTACAATTTTCTATGTTACATCAGTAACATTCAAAATCATTCTCTTGATCTGCAATGACTTTTCACATTTCAGAAATGTTGTGTGATCCTTAAGCATACACATTGGACAGGTACAGCACGGAGTTAGGTACAGAGTAAAGCTCCCTTTACACTGTCCCCCATCAAACACTCCCAGGACAGGTACAGCACAGGGTTAGATACAGAGTAAAGCTCCCTCTACATGTCCTCCATCAAACACTCCCAGGACAGGTACAGCACAGGGTTAGATACAGAGTAAAGCTCCCTCTACACTGTTCCCCCATCAAACACTCCCAGGACAGGTACAGCACGGGGTTAGATACAGAGTAAAGCTCCCTCTACACTGTCCCCCATCAAACACTCCCAGGACAGGTACAGCACGGGGTTAGATACAGAGTAAAGCTCCCTCTACACTGTCCCCATCAAACACTCCCAGGACAGGTACAGCACGGGGTTAGATACAGAGTAAAGCTCCCTCTACACTGTCCCTCCATCAAACACTCCCAGGACAGGTACAGCACGGGGTTAGATACAGAGTAAAGCTCCCTCTACACTGTCCCCCATCAAACATTCCCAGGACAGGTACAGCACGGGGTTAGATACAGAGTAAAGCTCCCTCTACACTGTCCCCCCATCAAACACTCCCAGGACAGGTACAGCACGGGGTTAGATACAGAGTAAAGCTCCCTCTACACTGTCCCTCATCAAACACTCCCAGGACAGGTACAGCACGGGGTTAGATACAGAGTAAAGCTCCCTCTACACTGTCCCCATCAAACACTCCCAGGACAGGTACAGCACGGGGTTAGATACAGAGTAAAGCTCCCTCTACACTGTCCCCCATCAAACACTCCCAGGACAGGTACAGCACGGGGTTAGATACAGAGTAAAGCTCCCTCTACACTGTCCCCCCATCAAACACTCCCAGGACAGGTACAGCACGGGGTTAGATACAGAGTAAAGCTCCCGCTACACTGTCCCCCATCAAACATTCCCAGGACAGGTACAGCACGGGGTTAGATACAGAGTAAAGCTCCCTCTACACTGTCCCCCATCAAACACTCTCAGGACAGGTACAGCACGGGGTTAGATACAGAGTAAAGCTCCCTCTACACTTCCCCATTATTTGTAGTCCTCCACCTCGGACTGGCTGTTGCTGAAACTGGGATTAAGATTCGTGAGGCAGAAATTGTACAAAATCAATGTAGATTTCTCTTTAAAAGCGAGATGACCCCTGCAGTGTTGTTGACCCTGCTATCTGATGTGCTATCACTACTAGATACTTCCTCTTTATTTTGTGAAGTAATGGTTAAGGATTATTACTTAATATCTGCAGCACGGAAAAGACGTTTTTTGACATCAACAGAGCCTAAAGCTGCGGTCACTTTATATAATATGGGAGGAGAACAATGAAAAAGTTTCCCTCGTAGTTTGTTATTTTTTTAAAGAGTAAAACCGCCAACAGTGACCACTTCTGCTCTGTGGCCTGGGGAGGGCTCTGTCAGCAGGACCACAGCAGCAACATCTAGTCAACAGCATGACACTGGGAGCTGCTGCTTGGTGACCCCCTCACCCTCTGAGGGCGAAGCCTATTCTCCAACTTTCAGTCCTGCCTCAATTACTCTCCTGCTTCTGCATCAGTGCAATTTTCACTGCAGAGATCGGAAAATTCTCAACTGTCACCAGGGAGAATCTCACTCTTCTTTTCCAAACAGAGGCCACAGGAACTGTTACAGCCTTGAAAGGCAGAATGAGCTAAACATTCCATGCGAAGAAAGCACCTTTGACAGTAGAGCTTGGCCTGCAGTACTGTATTGGACGGTTAGCATAGGTGGCAGGCCCTGAATCAACGCCTTCTGTCTGGAAAAGTCTGCAAACAATATGGATCAATTCCAATAATTCATTCCAGTTCAAAATGATCTTTGCCCTCCTCGAACAATTATTTCTCAGACTATGAATTTGTCAGGATCATGAGACTATAAGACATAGGTGCAGAATGAGGCCACTCGGCCCACCGAGCCCATTCCTCTATTCGATCATGACTGATATTTTTCTCATTCCCATTCTCCTGCCTTTTCTCCATAACCCTGATCTCCTTATTGATCAAGAACCTATCTACTTCTGTTTTAAAGGCACTAAGTGACCTGGCCTCCACAGCTTTCTGCGGCAAAGAGTTCCCCTGATTCACCACTCTCTGGCTAAAGAAATTCCTCTTCATCTCTGTTTTAAAGGATCATCCCTTTAGCCTGAAGTTGTGCCCTCTGCTTCTAGTTTTTCCTATTAGTGGAAACATTTTCTCCATGTCCACTCTATCCAGGCCTCGCAGTATCCTGTAAGCCCCCTGTCATTCTTCTAAACTCTAACAAGTACAGACCCAGAGTCCTCAACTGTTCCTCATACAACAAACTTTTCATTCCAGGGATCATTCTTGTGAACCTCCTGTAGACACTTTCCAAGGCCAACACATCCTTCCTTAGATACCGGGCCCATGACGTTGTAAAGGTTGCTCATTCACCAATTTAATGGAAATTCATTTATTTACAAGTTAAAGCTATACGAAGACTGGCAGCCTCATGGTTACAATTAGCTCCTAAGATGAATCTGAGAAGTCCTGTTTGTCAGAACGATCCCCCACCCTGCTCTCTGATTGGGTACCTGTAATCCTTATTCTGCCTATTGACCCTTAAAGGGACGGTTGCTGCATCCCTCCCCATCAAAACTCTTATACAAAAACATCAATACTCAGGTTACATGGCCCAAAATAATTTAGCACATCCAGCATTGCCAAGGTTTGATGGGGAGGACGTAGAAGCTGCTCTCATTTCACTTGAGAAAGTAATAATAAAATAAATAAAATGGCCACAAACCATGCGGGTATTATTGGTTCAAACAAAGTTGGTGGGTAGAGCTAGTGAAGTGCTTGTGCCACTATTGGAGGAGGTGTGTAGGGTCTATGCATCTTTGGGGCACCAGCGATCGGGCTGTGGGGATGTGGGGTCACATGGCTGTTGGTGTGGAGTTTGTGGGGCTGGCCAGTGATCAGGAGGCCGAAAGTGCAGGGCCACTGAGTATGCACTGATCTTGGCGCTGACAAATCAGCACATGCGCAATGGCTCACTCAGCACAGTGCTGCCGGCCTCTCCAGGGAGAAGAGGCCCCACTCACTGGTTTTCAGCATGATTCATGCTGGGGCACTCTGCAGTGCACAGAGTGTGGGAGACTCAGTTTGAAAAAAGCGGAATTTACTGCAGTTTAAACACAAATTTGACACAAACTTTTATTGGAAGAATCCCAGGGAAGTTGAAGTTCAACTTTCAGAAAGGATGTTTGATTAGATGATTGGAAAAGAACAAGAATGAGTGGAAGATGAGGTGGATGTCTTTTTGTTCAGGAATACAGCACTCCCTCAGTACTGACTCTCTGACAGTGCGGCACTCCCTCAGTACTGACTCTCTGACAGTGCGGCGCTCCCTCAGTACTGACCCTCTGACAGTGCGGCACTCCCTCAGCCTGACTCTCTGACAGTGCGGCACTCCCTCAGCACTGACCTCTACGGCAGCACTCCCTCAGTACTGACTCTCTGACAGTGCGGCACTCCCTCAGTACTGACTCTCTCAGTGGGCTCCCTCAGACTAACCCTGACAGTGCGGCACTCCCTCAGTACTGACTCTCTGACAGTGCGGCACTCCCTCAGCACTGACCCTCTGACGCTGTGGCACTCCCTCAGAAAGAGGCCCTTCAGCCCATCAAGTCTGCACCGAACACAATCCCACCCAGGCCCTACCCTATATCCCTACACATTATACTCACTAATCCTTCTAACCTACGCATCCCTGAACACTAAGGGTCAATTTCTAGGCAATGGCCTATGCACCTAACCTGCACATCTTTGGGCTATGGGAGGAAACTGGAACACCTGGAGGAAACCCATGCAGACACGGGGAGATACTGCAAAAATGTTTCAGAGCGAGTAGCATTCATCTGAAGTTCTCTCACTGCAGCAGCATAGAAGAGTCTCCCATTGAACTGTTCCCTTCGCAATCTGGGATCCAAATAATCCTAATCTAAATGTAGGAACAAGGAACAGCAGGTATCCTGTTCCCGATCTACTGAACCCACAGATGGTATATACCCTCACCCTCAAACAACAGCCTTTTGCATTGATATAACACCTTTAAAATGAGGGGATATTCCATGGTACTGCCCAGGAATGTTAATCTGGTGAAGTTAAACATGACAAAGAAGGAAAGATCAGGATAGGAGTGAAGATGGTGCCTGAGGAGGAAGCTGACAGGAATTGGAGCTCCACATCACACTTCAACACTCACTTCAGCTCCAAACACAGCCCCAGACTAAAGACCTTTCTCACTTCTTGACTCAACAAAGAAGCTGAAGGGAGAGCTTCAGATAAATCCACCTAAACTCTGAAAAACATCAATATCTATCCCTGTACAGTCAGGCTGGTCACTCCATTCTGTCCAATCAGAGCGGTCACTCAGTCCCCGTACAGTCGGGGCGGTCACTCAGTCCCTGTACAGTCAGGGCGGTCACTCAGTCCCTGTACAGTCGGGGCGGTCACTCAGTTCCTGTACAGTCGGGGCGGTCACTCAGTCCCTGTACAGTCAGGGCGGTCTCACGTACAGTCGGGCGTCCTCACCGTACAGTCAGGCGTCACTCAGTCCCCGTACAGTCAGGGCGGTCACTCAGCCCCTGTACAGTCAGGGGAGTCACTCAGTCCCTATACAGTCAGGGCGGTCACTCAGCCCCTGTACAGTCAGGGCAGTCATTCAGTCCCTGTACAGTCAGGGTGGTCATTCAGCCCCTGTACAGTCAGGGCGGTCACTCAGCCCCTGTACAGTCAGGGGAGTCACTCAGTCCCTATACAGTCAGGGGAGTCACTCAGTCCCTATACAGTCAGGGCGGTCACTCAGCCCCTGTACAGTCAGGGCAGTCATTCAGTCCCTATACAGTCAGGGCAGTCACTCAGTCCCTGTACAGTCAGGGCGGTCACTCAGTCCTTGTACAGTCGGGGTGATCAGTAACCGCAGTAATTTCAATGTTAGGAGAGGTCACTGTGACGTCACTGACAGTGTGTGCAATCTCACATTATCACACATAACATTCTGTCCTAGTACAGGAAATGCAGACAGAATGGGAATATCTGACAATCTAATATTGGACAGAGCAGCCTCAAATGAGAGGGAACAAGGGGTGATTTGAGCAAAGTTAACGTTAGAGACTCGCCCTCAGATTAGTGCATATGATAGTGAATCCCAGAGGTGGAATTCACTGCGTGTGACAGAAAGCTCAGGAACAGCAGTCCCCCTTCAGACACTGCTGATGGCCTGTTTGAATAGGACAACAAAATCATGTACAACGTTAAATGCTGAGGGTCAGCACTGAGGGAGTGCTGCACTGTCAGAGGGTCAGTGCTGAGGGAGTGCTGCACTGTCAGAGAGTCAGTGCTGAGGGAGTGCCGCACTGTCAGAGAGTCAATGCTGAGGGAGTGCCGCACTGTCAGAGAGTCAGTGCTGAGGGAGTGCTGCACTGTCAGAGGGTCAGTGCTGAGGGAGTGCCGCACTGTCAGAGGGTCATCTGAGGGAGTGCCGCACTGTCAGAGGGTCAGTGCTGAGGGAGTGCTCACTGTCAGAGGGTCAGTGCTGAGGGAGTGCCGCACTGTCAGAGGGTCAGTACTGAGGGAATGCCGCACTGTCAGAGGGTCAGTGCTGAGGGAGTGCTGCATTGTCAGAGGGTCAGTACTGAGGGAATGCTGCACAGTCAGAGGGTCAGTACCGAGGGAATGCCGCACAGTCAGAGGGTCAGTACTGAGGGAATGCCGCACAGTTAGAGGGTCAGTAGTGAACAAGTGCCACACAGTCAGTGGGTCAGTGCTGAGGGAGTGCCGCACTGTCAGAGGGTCAGTACTGAGGGAATGCCGCACAGTCAGAGGGTCAGTACTGAGTGAGTGCCGCACAGTCAGAGGGTCAGTACTGAGAGAATGCCGCATTGTTGAATGTGTTACGTTTCTGTTTGGACATTAATGTAGTGTCCCATTAGCTGCGCCAGGTGGAATTACAAATCCCATCGTACCCATTTGGAGAAAGGCTGAGGTGTCAGGTCAATATTTATTTCTCAATTTACAAAAGGGGATGGTCTGATCACTCTGATGTTTCCCACAGCTGTAAGATCTTGCTATGTGGAAATATCTGCCACCTTCCTGGTATTACAGCAGTAACTTCTTCCCACTGAATGGCTTGGAATGGTCTGGAGATGTGAGTGTTGCTATATGAATGCACATTCTTGTTCTCAGAGAGGATTTGGAAGGAGCTGAATCCCTGTTTGGTGAGATGGTGCTAATTTTTGATAAACTGTACTTTACTTGCTCAGGACGTGTGAGGAATCCACAGAATCATTGATTAAATAATCACAATGAGAATCTGCATCAGAAATGCTCGATTTTTTCTCAGTCCAGACTTTCTCCATTATTCTTGTCGGTGCTGTATTTTGTACCAGCCTTCCCCACGGCTGGTATATCAATGCCAGTGGACAGTCAGGTGACTTCGCTGAAGGCAGATTGCCACCAATCAGATCTCGTTTTCTGAAATTCCCCACCATTTGCCAGTGATGTAGCAATGCTCCTACCAGGGAATGTCAGGAACCTCATCTACACACACGCTAATATATTTCAATATATTGGGTGGGTTACCCCACCATACCATCCCCCACATTTAGAATTGCTGTCTCAACAAAGTAGCATCATATTGGCATGGTTACACAAAAGGGAAGCAGTCGAGGAGAAGCTGCCGTGGCTGTGAAGGTATATGTAGCCCCGGGCACTGGGGGTTGGGTGGAGCCTGCCCCCTGACACTGCTCCCGGCACTGCCCCTTGCCAGTTACACCAGGACTACCCCCCCAGCATTGTCAGTGTGGTATTGCCAGGGAGCAGTACCAAGGCAACTGTCTGGGGAGCTCCATGTGAGCTCTGGGAGGTACATTATGGGGGGGTTCCTATTTTTTATCGGAGTTTGGGGCACTTTTTAAAAATGGCCCCCAATGGCAGGATCGTCGGATTTCTCCAATGGGACACACTCTGCTCTTCTCACCTGAGCCAACACCCTCAAAGTAAATAGAAAAGATATGCTTTTTACAAAGTATGTATCTATGAGACGGTGGTGGGGAGCTGTCTTCCTGAATCGCTGCAGTCCCTGAGGTGTAGATACATCCACTGTGCTGTTGGGGAGAGAGTTCCAGGATTTGATCCAGTGACAGTGAAAGAATGGAGATATATTTCCCAGTCGGGATGGTGAGTGACTCAGAAGGGATATTCCAGGTGGTGGTGTTCCCAGTTATCTGCTGCTCTTGCTATTTGGTCACATGCCGTCCTTGTAATAAATATTTCCATTTACCCAAATACCAGTGACATGAGGAATGGCATAAGATTGGAGGAGAAACTGGCCAATCGGATGCTTTGATTTCCCTCTGCTATCTCCCCGTGTTGACTGCTATCTCTCTCACCGCAGATACAAATGGTTCAGAGATAATCTTGAGGATATTCCAGAGCTTAGAGGCCAGGCAGCTGAAGGCACTTTCACAAAGGGGTGGCACGGTGCACAGTGGTTAGCACTGCTGCCTCACAGCACCAGGGACCTGGGTTCAATTCCCTGTCTGTGTGGAGTCTGCATGTTCTCCCCGTTTCTGCGTGGGTTTCTTCTGGGTGCTCCGGTCTCCTCCCACAGTCCGAAAGACATGCTGCTTAGGTGCATTGGCGATGGTAAGTTCTCCCTCAGTATACCCAAACTGATGCTGGAGTGTGGCGACTAGGGGATTTTCACAGTAACTTCATTACAGTGTTAATGTAAGCCTACTTGTGACATTAACAAATAAATACAGAAACCATGCTGGAGCGATTAAAATCAGAGCTGCTGAAGAAGCCAGAATTAAGAAAGCGCAGATATGTCAGAGCGTTTTGGTGCTGCAGGAGGTTAAAGAGATGGGGAGGAGTGAGGCTACAGAGGGGATTTGGAAACAGAGATGGGAATTTTTAACTCAGGGTGTTGTTGGGGTGGGAATGAGTGTAATTGAGGGAGCAGAAGGGTGACAGGGGAATAGGACCGGCTGTAGGTCAGGATCCAGGAAGCTTTGCCAAGACCTAGTTCATGGGAGAGATTTGAGGTTAGGGGCAGTGACAGGGAGCTGGGCCAGTTGAGAAGAGGCACCCCTACTCCTGCCCTCCATCACTGCCCCACCCCCACCCTTGGCAGACTCTTCTGTAAATTTCTATTTCTGACACAGAGCTGTGACTGCCAGTAAGAAGCTCAAACCATACAATGAGTCACTCAGCCACCAAAAAGACGCCTTCACTTGCAAACCTTCTATCCACAATAGAACAAGATTGGTTTGGAGAGAATGAGGAAAGGAAAGTGGCTGACTCCTGAGTTCTGAATAAGTTTCTGAACTTCCTGCTCAAAATGAGAAATCTCTCCGTAAAGCAGACAGTTATTAGTAGTGACACCTAAACATGAACATCCTTATCTTCATTCTAAACCTGCAGACCAACAACAACATAGAACATAGAACATAGAACAATACAGCACAAACAGGCCCTTTGGCCCACAAGTTGCGTCGATCACATCTACCAATCCACAGACCTATCTATAACCCCCTCTCCTATTCTTTTCCATATACTCATCCAGAAGTCTCTTAAAAGACCCCAGTGAGTTTGCCTCAACAACCTCCGACGGCAGTCGGTTCCATTCACTCACCACCCTCTGAGTGAAAAACCTACCCCTGACATTTGTCAGACCACACTTGGAGTACTGTGCGCAGTTCTGGTCGCTTCACTATAGGAAGGACGTGGAAGCTATTGAAAGGGTGCAGAGGAGGTTTACAAGGATGTTGCCTGGATTGGGAGGCATGCCTTATGAAAACAGGTTGAGGGAGCTGGGACTGTTCTCCCTGGAGAGACGAAGGTTGAGAGGTGACCTGATAGAGGTTTACAAGATGTTGAGAGGAATAGATAGGGTGGACTCTCAGAGACTATTTCCCAGGGCTGAAATGGTCACGACGAGAGGGCACAGATTTAAGGTGCAGGGAAGCAAGTACAGAGGGGATGCTAGGGGAAAGTTTTTCACTCAGAGGGTGGTGAGTGAATGGAATCGGCTGCCGTCGGTGGTGGTCGAGGCGAACTCGCTGGGGTCTTTTAAAAGACTTCTGGATGAGTATATGGGATCCAATGGGATTGGGGGTTATAGATAGGTCTATGGCTGGGTAGGTTTTTGATGTGTTCGGCACAACTTGTGGGCCGAAGGGCCTGTTTGTGCTGTAGTGTTCTATGTTCTATGTTCTATGTTCTATGTTCTATCTCCTTTGTATTTGCTTCCCTGCACCTTAAATCTGTGTCCTCTCGTAATGACCATTTCAGCTCATGGAAATAGTCTCTGAGAGTCCACCCTATTTATTCCTCTCAACATTTTATAAACCTCTATCAGGTCGCCTCTCAACCTACGTCTCTCCAGTGAGAAGAGTCCCAGCTCCCTCAACCTATCTTAGAACATAGAACAATACAGCACAAACAGGCCCTTCGGCCCACGAGTTGCGCCGATCACATCTACCAATCCACAGACCTATCTATAACCCCCGATCCTATTCTTTTCCATATACTCATCCAGAAGTCTCTTAAAAGACCCCAAAGAGTTTGCCTCAACAACCTCCGACGACTATCTTCATAAGGCCTGCCTCCCAATCCAGGCAGCATCCTTGTAAATCTCCTCTGAACCCTCTCAATAGCCTCTACATCCTTCCTATAATGAGGCGACCAGAACTGCGCACAATACTCCAACTGGGGTCTGACAAGAGTCTTATAGAGCTGCATCATTACCTCCTGACTCCTAAACTCTATTCCTCGATTAATGAAGGCCAGTACACCATACGCCTTCTTGACCACTTCCTCCACCTGCGAGGCCCATTTAAGAGTCCTATGGACCCGGACCCCAAGATCCTTCTGCTCTACAACACAGCTAAGACTCCTACCCCCTATATTGTACTCCTTCATCCCATTATTCCTGCCAAAATGGACCACTACACATCTATCCACGTTGAAGTCCATCTGCCACTTCTCCGCCCAGTCTTGCATCCTGTCTATGTCCCGCTGCAACTTTTGGCATCCCTCCAGACCATCCACAACACCACCGATCTTTGTATCATCGGCGAACTTGCTAACCCATCCCTCCACTTCCTCATTCAGGTCATTTATGAAAATGACAAACAGCAGGGGTCCCAGAACAGATCCCTGGGGCACTCCACTGGTTACCGACCTCCATGCAGAACAAGACCCATCCACAACCACTCTCTGCCTTCTGCCGGCAAGCCAGTTCTGGATCCACGAGGCCAAAGCCCCTTGGATCCCATGCCCTCTCACCTTCTCCAGAAGCCTTGCATGTGGGACCTTATCAAACACCTTACTAAAGTCCATGTACACTATGTCCACCACCCTTCCTTCGTCGATGTGTTCAGTCACATTTTAGAAGAACTCAACTAGGCTCGTAAGGCATGACCTGCCCTTGACAAAACCATGCTGACTATTTCTAATCAGTCCAAACTTCTCCAAATGTTCATATATCTTATAACAAGACTTTAAACAATCAGATTATTCTCTTTCCTTTTGGAACACGGAAACAGAAAAAGGCCATTCGGCCCCTCAAGCCTGGTCACCATTAAGTCAGATCATGACCTAAGCTGTACTTTAACTCCTTGTAAGAGAAATGCACAGGCTCCTATCAGTATCCATACAATAGGACAGAGGATAAAGGAAGAGATCATGAGGGCTAATCAGAAAGGTACAGAAATAATCAAATGGAAATTTTAATCAACAAATAGATTGGAAAAATCAGATGTGCACAGATACCCTATGTGAAGAGTTCATGGAATATTTTCAGGCTACTTTCTTAGAATAGCATATTCTGGAACCAACCAGAGGGTAAACCATACCAGGTCTGATATTGTGCAACAAGACAGAATTCACTGCTAATCTCACAGTGAACATAAGAACATAAGAACTAGGAGCAGGAGTAGGCCATCTGCCCCCTTGAGCCTGCTGTGCCATTCTGTGAGATCATGGCTGACCTTTTAGTGGACTCATCTCAACTTACCTGCCCACTCACCATAACCCTTAATTCCTTTATTGTTCAAAGATTTATCTACCCTTGCCTTAAAAACATTCAATGAGGTAGCCTCAATTGCTTCACTGGGCAGGGAATGTCACAGATTCACAACCCTTTGTGTGAAGAAGTTCTTCCTCAACTCAGTCCTAAATTTGCTTCCCCTTATTTTGAAGCTATACCCCCTAGTTCTAATTTCACTCACCAGTAAAACAACTTCCCTGCTTCTATCTTATTTATTGCCTCCATAATCTTATATGTTTCTATAAGGTCCACCCTCATTCTTCTGAATTCCAATGATTATAGCCCCAGTCTACTCAGTCTCTCTTCATAAGCCAAACTCCGGAATCAACTTAGTGAATCTCCTCTGCACCCCCTCCAGTGCCAGTAAATCCTATCTCAAGTAAGGAGACCAAAACTGTACACAGTACTCCAGGTGTGGTCTCATGAGCACCTTATACAGCTGTAACATAACCTTGCTGTTTTTAAATTCCATCCCTCTGGCAATGAAGGACAAAATTCCATTTGCCTTCTTCATTACCTGCTGCATCTGCAAACCAACTCCTTGAGATTGCTGCACAAGAACACCCAGGTCCCTCTGCACAGCAGCATGCTGCAATTTTTTACCATTTAAATAATAATCCATTTTGCTGTTATTCCTACCAAAATGGATGATCTCACATTTACCATCATTGTACTCTGTCTGCCAGACCCTTGTCCACTCACTTAGACTATCTATATCCCTTTGCAGACTTTCAGCATCCTCTGCACACTTTGCTCTACCACTCATCTAAGTGTCATCTGGTCCCCAACTCCAAATCATCTATGTAAATCACAAACAATTGCAGTCGCAATACTGATCCCTGAAGCACACCACCAGTCACTGATCACCAATCAGAAAAAACACCTATTTATCCATCCACTCTTCACTTTCTGTTAGTTAACCAATCCTCTATCCATGCTCATACATTGCCTGTAACACTGTGCACTTTTATCTTATATAGCAGCCTTTGGTGCGGCACCTTGTCAAATGCCTTCTGGAAATCCAGATACACCACATCCACAAGTTTCCCATTGTCCACTGCACATGTAATGTTCTCAAAGAATTCCACCAAATTAGTCAAAAATGACCTTCCCTTCATGAATCCTTGCTGCATCCTACAAATGGGACAATTTATATCCAGATATCTCACTATTTCTTCCTTGATGATAGATTCAAGCATTTTCTCTACTACAGAAGGTAAGCTTACCGGCTTATAGTTCTGCCTTCTGTTTACCTCCTTTTTTAAACAGTGGCGTCACATTTGCTGTTTTCCAATCTGCGGAACCACCCCAGAGTCCAGCAAATTTTGGTAAATTAACACTAGTGCATTTGTTATTTCCTCTGCGGTCTCTTTTAGTTTCCTGGGATGCATTCTATCAGGACCAGGAAAGTTGTCTATCTTTAGCCCTTTAGATAAGGCAGTTCTAACTATTAGTGATCATAATAACATTGAATTTTTGAGAATGATTGAGAAAGAAGAGTGGATCTAAGATTAGTGTTTTAAACTTAAATAAAAACAATTATGAGGGCATGCACGGTTATTTCATTGCAGTGTTAATGTACGCCTTACTTGTGACTAATAAATAAACTTAAAACTTTATGAAAGCAGAGCCAGCAAAAGCGAACAAGCAAATAGGATTAAGGAATAGATCAATCGAGATAAATTGGCAGACATCAAAAGAGTAAAAAATGCTGCTGTGCAAAGAGTACAGAAATCTCAACAAGTTGGTTTGCAGGTGCAGTAGGTAATTAAGAAGGCAAATTACAGAATAGACAAAATCAATATATTTGAACAAGAAAGAAAATTCCAACGGGAGGACCCATTCTCCGTGGATAACTAAAAATGTCAAGATGGCATCAAAAGTAAAGGAAAACAATACAACTATGCACAAATGAATGGCAGGTCAGAAGATTGGACAGAGTATAAAAGAAAAAGCAAAGAATGAGTAAAAGATTAATAAGGAATGAAAAATTAGAGCATGAGAAAAAGATGGCCAGAGATATAAAATGATAGTAACTGTTTCTAATGATATTGAAAAATTCGTTAGAAAAAAAGGGAGGGTGACAGAAAGCAGGAAACTACAGGCCAGTCAGCCGAACAGCTGCCATAGGAAAAATGTTTGAAGCCATTATTAAAGATGGTATAACAGGGCACTTAGTTAACTTCAAGGTAATCAGCTAGAGTCAACATGACTTTATGAAACAGAAATCATGTTCTACCAATTTATTTGAGTTATTGAAGTAACATGTGCTATGGATAAAGGGGAACTGGTAGATGTGCTATACTTAGATTTCCAGAAGGCATTTGATAACGTATCCTAAGTTATTGCAGAAAATAAAAGCTCACGGTGCAGAGGTAACATATTGGCATGGATTGGAAATAGAACATAGAACATAGAACATAGAACATTACAGCACAGAACAGGCCCTTCGGCCTTCGATGTTGCGCCAACCAATATAAAAAGCAATGCCCCTCCAAACTAAACCATTCCCTTCTCTTCCATATACTTATCAACTAACCTCTTAAACGCCACCAAACTTGGCGCATCTACAACTGCTGCAGGCAGGGCATTCCACTCCCGAACCACCCTTTGGGTAAAGAACCTACCTCTGATATCCGTCCTATAACTATCACCCCTTAATTTAAAGCTGTGTCCCCTCGTGCTAGCTTTTTCCATCCTAGGAAAAAGGCTATCACTGTCCACCCTATCTAAACCTCTAATCATCTTATATGTTTCAATCAGGTCCCCTCTTAGCCTCCTCCTTTCTAACGAAAACAACCTCAAATCCCTCAGCCTCTCTTCATAAGACCTGCCCTCCATACCAGGCAACATCCTGGTAAAACCTCCTCTGTACCCTCTCCAATGCCTCCACATCTTTCTTATAATGTGGGGACCAGAACTGCACACAATACTCCAAGTGCGGCCGCACTAGAGTTTTGTACAGTTGCAACATGACGTTGCGGCTCCGAAATTCAATCCCCCTACCAATAAAAGCTAAGACTCCATATGCCTTCTTAACAACCTTCTCGACTTGACTGCCTACTTTCAGGGATCTATGCACATATACACCAAGATCCCTCTGTTCATCAACACTATTAAGAATCCTACCATTAGCCCTATACTCTACACATTTATTATTCCTGCCAAAGTGCATTACCTCACACTTTTCCACATTAAACTCCATTTGCCACCTCTCGGCCCAGCTCTGCAACTTGTCCAAGTCTCTCTGCAAACTATAACACCCCTCTTCACTATCTACCACTCCACCGACTTTAGTGTCATCTGCAAATTTACTAATCCATCCTTCAATACCCTCATCCAGATCATTTATAAAAATTACAAACAGCAGGGGCCCCAAAACAGACCCCTGAGGTACACCACTTGTCACCGAACTCCACGATGAATATCTCCCATCAACCACCACCCTCAGGAAATTGACTAACAGGAAACAGCTACCGTAGATGGGTCATTTTCTGGTTGACAGAATGTGACAAGGAGTGTGCCACAGGGACCTGTGTGGGGCCCTCAACATTTTATAATTTATACAAATGATTTGGATAAAGGGACTGACAGTATGGTTGCAATTTGCTCATGACAGAAAGATGGGTGGGAATGTAAGTTGTGAAGATGATGTAAAGAGGCTACAAAAGGACATGAACAACTTAAGCGAGTGGGCAAAGATCTGAAAAATGGAATATAAAGTGGGCAAATGTGAAATTCTCCATTTTGCTAGGGAGAATAAAAAGAAGCTTTTTATCTAAATGGTGAGAGATTGCAGAGTTCTAAGGTGCGGATGAATCTGGATGCCCTAGTACATAAATCATAAAAGGCTAGCATACAGATACAAATAATTAGAAAAGGTAATAGAGTGTGATTATTTATTGTGAGTAGTTCTGATTGCCAGATTAACGGAAGGATGTGATTGCACTGGAGGGAGTGCAGATGAGATTCACCAGGATGCTGCCTGGGATGGAACATTTAAGTTATGAAGAGATGTTGCATAGGCTTGGGTTGTTTTCATTGTAAAGAAGTCTCACACCACCAGGTTAAAGTCCACTAGCTTACAGAGCACTGCTTCTTCATCAGATAAGGAGCAGCATTCTGAAAGCTAGTGGCATTTGCTACCAAATAAACTGGTTGGACTTTAACTTGTTGTTGTGAGATTTCTTACTTGTTTTCATTAGAACAGAGAAGACTGAGGGGCGACCTAATCGAGGTATAAGAGATTATGAGGAGCATGAACAGAGTGGAGAAAGAGCAGCTCTTCTTCTTAGTTGAAGGGTCAGTCACAAGGGGACATAGGTTCAAAAGGAGGGGCAGGAAGTTTAGGGGGGTATGAGAAAAAACTTTTATACCCAGAGAGTGATGAGGGTCTGGAATGGGCTGCATGGGATGGGGAGAGAGGTGGGTTGACTCACATCCTTTAAAAAGCACCTGAATGAGCATTTGGCACATCATAACATTCACAACTATAGGCCAAGTGCTGGCAGATGAGATTTAGATGGGAGTTCAGGCGTTTCTAATGTGTCGGAGTGGATTTGATGGGCCAAAGGGCCTCTTCTGCACTGTATGATTCTACAATTCTATGATTCTCTACTCTGAAATGCCGGGAGCATCTTACACAGACTCCCAGCCTCGTGTGGGACGAGATAGGAGCTGTACTAGTAAGTTTAAAGTTTGAAAAATTTATTGAGAGTGGCAATCGGACAGAGATTGTCACTCTGCGGAACGTATGGGCTATGGTCTCAAGTTAAGTGTGGGAGTGGGCAATTGTTGGCATGGTGACATGGTGGTTAGTACTGCTGCCTCACAAATGCCAGGGACCCAGGTCTGATTCCGGCTCAGATCATGGTCAGTGTGAAGTTTGCATGTTCTCCCTGTATTTGCGTGAGTTAAAAGAATGAAAAACAAAAACAAAGAAAATTACAGGACAGGAAGAGGCCCCTTGGCCCTTCAAGCCTGCACCAACCATGCTGCCTGACTTAACTAAAACCCCGTACCCTTCCGGGGACCATATCTCTCTATTTCCATCCTATTCATGTACTTGTCATGATGCCCCTTAAAAGTCGTTATTGTATCTGCTTCCACTATCTCCCCAGCAACAAGTTCCAGCTACTTGCCACTCTCTGTATAAGGCAACAAGTTCCAGGTACTTACTACTCTAAGTGTAAAAAATCTGCCTTGTACATGTTTTTTAAGCCCTGTTCCTTGCATCTTAAAGCTGTGCCCGCTAGTAATTGACTCTTTCATCCTGGGAAAAATCTTCTGACTATCCACTCTGTCTGTGCCTCTCATAAGCTTCTATCAGGCCTTCCCTCAACCTCCATCGCTCCAGTGAGAACAAACTGAGTTTCTCCAACCTCTCCTCATTGCTCCTCACACCTCCAGGTGCTCTGGTTTTTTGCCCCATTCCAGAGATGTGTGGGTTAGGTTGATTGGCCATGCTAAATTAATCCTTAGTATCAGGGGGACTAGCTAGGCTAAATGCATGGGGTTACAGGGATAGGGCCTGGGTGGGATTGTTGTCGATGCAGGCTTGATGGGTTGAATAGTTTCCTTCTGCCCCGTAGAGATTCTATGATTCTAAGTCAAATGGAGAAAGTTAAATTAGACAGTGAGCAGGATATTTAGTTATGAGTTGTGTTTCCGTGTCAGTATTGCTGCGGATTTCTGTTCTATTTCTTGGTACTTACACAAAATAGCAACATCAGTCACAAATTCAATCTCAACAAATGTGATCAGTGTTTGATGAAACAATATCTCTTACACATCACATTTGACATCAAGAAACCTCCCGAGGAGTTGAAGAGAGGATAAAATAGATAGCGAAGCTTATATCAAAACAGAAATCTCATAGAGATTGCTTCAAGGATCTGTGAGAAACAGACAGGTTTGGAGAGAGCATTGTCGAGTTTTTGATCCAGGAGGTTTGAGTTTACAGCTGCCAATGGTGGGGTGAAGCCTGGGCAGAAGGTGAAAGAGGTCAGTTTTGAGAAACAGTGAACATTCAGGGTGGGGTGTACAGTAGAAGAGGTTACAGAGCTAGCAAAGGGCAAGGCCAGAGAATAAATAAAATTGAAGGCATTGGGAGAACATGAACCAGGAACTGCACAGGAATTACCCGGAAGTTTACACTTCTGATGGGCTATTACTCAGCACCAAGAACAGTGTGAAACTCTGAGTTAAATCAAAGGCTTTTTATAAATTCTTTCCTGGAATGTGGACACCACTGGCTAGGCCAGGGTTTTTATTGCCAATTCCTAACTTATGAGAAACATTTAAAGAGCACAAATGAAAAGTAACAATTGTTTAATTCTGTCTGCTGCAAAAATAAAACTAGAGAAGTGGCTAAACCATGGCTTACAATGGAATTTAGAGAGAGTATTAAACCCAAGGGAAAAGCAAACAAATCAGCCAAAAAAGAACAGATTAAGGATCTGGAGCAGTTTAGAATTCAGCAATGGAGGACCAAGGGTTTGATCGAAAAGAAGAAAGTATTTTATTTTTATTAGCGTCACAAGCAGGCTTACATTAACACTGCAATGAAGTTACTGTGAAAATCCCCTAGTCACCACACTCCAGCTCTATTTGGGTACACTGAGGGAGAATTTAGCATGGGTTAATGCACCCTAACCAGCATGTCTTTACCACTGTAGGAAGAAACCAGAACACCCAGAGAAAACCCACGCAGACATGGGAGAACGTGCAAACTCCATACAGACAGTGACCTGACCGGGAATCAGTGCTAACCACTGTGCTGCTATGAGTATGAAGGTAAGAGATTGGTGAAGACATTGGTGAAGAGATTCACCGACGATACAAAGATCGGTGGTGTTGTGGATGGTCTGGAGGGATGCCAAAAGTTGCAGCGGGTCATAGACAGGATGCAAGACTGGGCGGAGAAGTGGCAGATGGACTTCAACGCAGATAAATGTGTAGTGGTCCATTTTGGCAGGAATAATGGGATGAAGAAGTACAATATAAGGGGTAGGAGTCTTAGCTGTGTTGTAGAGCAGAAGGATCTCGGGGTCCGGGTCCATAGGACTCTTAAATCGGCCTCGCAGTGGAGGAAGTGGTCAAGAAGGCGTATGGTGTACTGGCCTTCATTAATCGAGGAATAGAGTTTAGGAGTCAGGAGGTAATGATGCAGCTCTATAAGACTCTTGTCAGATCCCAGTTGGAGTATTGTGCGCAGTTCTGGTAGCCTCATTATAGGAAGGATGTAGAGGCTATTGAGAGAGTTCAGAGGAGATTTACAAGGATGCTGCCTGGATTGGGAGGCAGGCCTTATGAAGATAGGTTGAAGGAGCTGGGACTCTTCTCACTGGAGAGACGTAGGTTGAGAGGCGACCTGATAGAGGTTTATAAAATGTTGAGAGGGATAGATAGGGTGGACTCTCAGAGACTATTTCCCCGAGCTGAAATGGTCACTACGAGAGGACACAGATTTAAGGTGCAGGGAAGCAAATACAAAGGAGATGTCAGGGGTAGGTTTTTCACTCAGAGGGTGGTGAGTGAATGGAACCGACTGCCGTCGGAGGTTGTTGAGGCAAACTCACTGGGGTCTTTTAAGAGACCTCTGGATGAGTATATGGAAAAGAATAAGATAGGGGGTTATAGATAGTCTGTGGATTGGTAGATGTGATCAGCGCAACTCGTGGACCGAAAAGCCTGTTTGTGCTGTATTGTTCTATGTTCTATGTTCTATAAGACAAATGTAGGTCCCTTACAATCAGAAACTGGGAAATTTATAATGGGGAACAAAGAAGTGGCCAAGCAACTGAATAGAGACTTTGGTTCTGTATTCACAAAGGAGGACACAAATCAGAAATCAGAAATATTGGGGAACATGGGATTTAGTGAGAGGGAGGAACTGAATGAAATCAGTATTAATAGAGAGATGGTGCTGGGAGAACTGATAGGATTGAAGGTAAATAAATCCCAGGACCTGATAATCTGTATCCCAGAGTACTTAAGGAAGTGGTTCTAGAAAAAGTGGATGCATTGGTGATCATCTTTCAAGATTGTATAGACTCAGGAACAGTCTCTGCAGATTATCACTTCAATATTCAAAATGGAATTAGAGAGAAAACAGGGAAATATAGAACTATGAGCCTGGTTTCACTAGTGAGAAAATTCTAGATTCCATTATAAAAGATTTTACAGCAAAACACTTGTAAAACAGTGGAGGAATGGACAAAGATAGCATGGATTTATGAAAGGGAAATCCCACTTGACAAATCTATTATTTGAGAATGTAGCTAGTAGAGCTGATGAGGGGGAGCAAGTGGCTGTAGTTTATTTGGACTTTCAACAAAGTCTCACACAAGAGATCAGCGTGTAAAAGTAAAGTGCATGGGATTGGGGGTAGTGTATTGCAATATTTAGAAAACTGGTTGGTAGACAGGAAACAAAGAGTAGGAATAAATGAGTCTTTTTCTGAATGGCAAGAAGTGACTAGTGGGGTAGTCAAGGGATCATAGAACATAGAACATAGAACACTACAGCACAAACAGGCCCTTCGGCCCACAAGTTGTGCCGAACACATCAAAAACCTACCCAGCCATAGACCTATCTATAACCCCCAATCCCATTGGATCCCATATACTCATCCAGAAGTCTTTTAAAAGACCCCAGCGAGTTCGCCTCGACCACCACCGACGGCAGCCGATTCCATTCACTCACCACCCTCTGAGTGAAAAACTTTCCCCTAGCATCCCCTCTGTACTTGCTTCCCTGCACCTTAAATCTGTGCCCTCTCGTCGCGACCATTTCAGCCCTGGGAAATAGTCTCTGAGAGTCCACCCCATCTATTCCTCTCAACATCTTGTAAACCTCTATCAGGTCGCCTCTCAACCTTCGTCTCTCCAGGGAGAACAGTCCCAGCTCCCTCAACCTGTCTTCATAAGGCATGCCTCCCAATCCAGGCAACATCCTTGTAAATCTCCCCTGCACCCTTTCAATAGCTTCCACGTCCTTCCTATAGTGAGGCGACCAGAACTGCGCACGGTAAAGATCAGTGCTGGGACCCCAGCTTTTCACCATATGTATTAATGATTTACAAAGAACAAAGAACAAAACAGCATGGGAAACAGGCCTTTCGCCCCAACGAGCCCGCGCTGCCACCCCGATGTTCCCACTTCTACCCGCGATCCCTGTCCATGTTTATAGATCTATGGATTAAAAACCAAATTTGAGACAATTTAGGGAGAATTTGTTTTGCCAATTAGCCTAAGAGCACATCTTTGGGATGTGGGAGGAAACCGGAGCACCCGGAGAAAACCCACGCAAGCACGGGGAGAATGCGCAAACTCCCACAGACACAGGCCCAAATCCATGTATCTGCACAGCACAGCGATAGTCACTGAGCTGTCGTGTTGCCCATCAAATGGTCCAGGTCAAGCGTACACTAACGACGTGAAGCACTAGGATACTCTCGAAAAAATCCAAGAGCAGCCCTCTCACGACCCATCGCGTGTATGCCCCTTGTTAGACAACAAGGTGGACCAAAGCACCTGTAGGATAAAAACAAGTACATCAATATCATCATCTGTTTACACACTTCCCAGGGACTCCCAAGGCTCATGATCCCTATTTTAAATCAGTTTTCCATACCCCTCCATTCCCATTCTGTTCATGTGCCCATCTAAGTATTTCTTAAATAACTCCAGAGTACCTGCCTCCACCACTTTACTTGGCAGCGCATTCCATACCCCCACCACCCTCTGTGTGAAAAAACTCCCTCTAGCATCCAAATTATACCTTACCCCCCTCACCCTAAGCCCGTGACCCCTCGTGCTATTCGAGTCCATCCTAGGAAAAAGCTTAACCCTGTTTATCTATACCCCTCATAATCTTGTACACCTCTATTAGATCTCCTCTAAGTCTACGTCTTTCTAAGGAAAACAGTCCCAATTTGCCTAACCTCTCCTCGTATCTCAGACCTTCCATACCAGGCAGCATCCTGGTAAACTTCCTCTGCACTCTCTCCAGACTCTCCATGTCCTTCCAGTAGTAGGGCGACCAGAACTGGACACAGTATTCAAAATGAGGTCTAACCAACGTTTTATACAACTGCAACATGAAAGGCCAGCTCATGTACTTTAGTTACATGAGGTAACTAAATGTAATATCTCTAAAAATGCAGATGATACAAAGTTAAGTGGGAAGGTGAGCTGTAAGGAGGATGCAGAGATGCTTCAGTGTGATTTGGACAGGCTGAGTGAAGGGGAAAGTGCATGGCAGATGCAGTATAATGTGGATAAATGTGAGGTTATCCACTTTGGTAGCAAAAACAGGAAGGCAGATTATTATTTGAATGTGCAATGAGACCTGGGTGTCGTCATGCACCAGTCACCGAAGATAGGGACACAGGTACTGCCGGCAGTAAAGAAGACAAATGGTATGATGGCTTTCGCAGTGAGAAGATTAAAGTATAGAGATAGGAATGTTTTGCTGCAATTGTATTGGGCTTGGTGACATCACACCTGGAATATTGTTTACAGTTTTGATCTCCTTATCTGAGGAAGGATGTTGTTGCTATAGAGTAAGTACAGCGAAGTGCAGGCTGATTCCTGGGATGGTGGGATTAACAAATGAAGAAAGATTGAGTTGGTTAGGGTCCTCCATTATCAACATCCTGGGGGGTTAGATATAGAACATAGAACATAGAACATTACAGCACAAACAAGCCCTTTGGCCCACATGTTGTGCCGATCATATTCATACCTATTAGGCCATAGAACTATCTATAACTCCCAATCCCATTAAATCCCATGTACTCATCCAGAAGTCTCTTAAAAGACCCCAGCGAGTTCACTTCTACCACCACTGACGGCAACCAATTCCATTCACTCATCTCCCTCTGAGTGAAAAACTTACCTCTAACATCTCCTCTGTATTTGCCCCCCAGCACCTTAAACCTGTGTCCTCTCGTAGTGATGATTTCAGCCCTGGGAAATAGCATCCGAGAATCCACTCTATATATTCCTCTCAACATCTTATAAACCTCTATCAGGTCGCCTCTCAACCTTCATCTCTCCAGGGAGAAGAGACCTAGCTCTCTCAACCTATCTTCATACGGCATGCACTCCAATCCAGGCAACATCCTTGTGAATCTCCTCTGCACCCTCTCAATAGCTTCCACATCCTTCCTATAGTGAGGCGACCAGAGCTGCACACAATACTCCAAGTAAGGTCTGACAAGGGTCTTATAAAGTTGCAGCATTACCTCGCGACTCCTAAACTCAATTCCTCTGTTAATGAAGGCCAGTACACCATATGCCTTCTTGACCACATCCTCCACTTATGGGGCAGATTTAAGAGTCCTATGGACCTGGACCCCAAGATCCTTCTGCTCTTCAACACTGCCAAGACTCTTACCCTTGATATTGTACTCCTTCATTTCATTGATCCTGCCAAAATGGACACCACACATTTATCCTCATTGAAGTCCATATAAAAGGAAAGATCAGTCCAGCAGACAGGGAAAATATGGGGAGGTATGATTTTTGGTTTCTCGGGAATTAAGGGACATGGGGAATAGGTGGGAAAGTGAAGTTGAAGCCTAAGATTGGGCATGATCATACTGAATGGCAGAGCAGACTCGGTTGGAGTTATTATTGTCACATGTATTAGCATACAGGAAAAATATTTGTACTTGCGTGTTATACAGATAGACCATACCATTCATAGAGAAGGAAAGGAGAAAGTGTTGAATGTAGTGCTACAGTCAAAGCTAGGGTGTAGAGAAAGATCAGCTTATTGCGAGGTAGGTCCACCAGAGAAAGAAACCACCATAGAAACCCTGCAATGCAGAAAAACGCCATTCAGTTCATCAGTCTGCACTAACAATCGTGCCCATGCCTTGTTCCTGTAATCCCACATATTTACCCCACTACTCCCTCTAACCTATACTAAGAACACAAAGGGGCAATTTAGCATGGCCAATGCATCTAACCTGCACAGTTCTGGCCTGTGAAAGGAAACAGGAGCACCCGGAGGAAACCCATGCAGATATAGGGAGAATGTGCAAACTCAGCACAAACAGTGGCCCAAGGGCTAAATTGAATCTGGGTCCCTGATGCTTAAGGAAGCACTGCTAACCATTGTGCCACCATGCTGCCTATTCAAAAATCTGATGGCAGCAGAGAAGAAGATGATCTTGGGTCTAGGATGCTGCTAGGCGTTGATGGGTTGAGTTATAAGGAGGCTGGATAGACGGGTCATTTTTCTCTGGAGCATAGGAAGCTGAGGGGTGACCTTATAGAGGTCTATAAAATAATGAGGGGCATAGATCAGCTGATCATAGTCAATATCTTTTCCCAAAGATAGGGGAGTGAACTAGAGGGCATAGGTCTAATGTCAGAGGGGAGAGATACAGAAGTATCTAGATGGGAAATGTTTTCACATAGATGATAGTGATTATCTGGAACAAGTTGCCAGAGGTAGTAGTAGAGACAGGTACAATTTTGTCTTTTAAAAAGCATTTAGACAGTTACATGGGTAAGATGGGTATAGAGGGATATGGGCCAAATGTGGGAAATTGGGACTAGCTTCAGGGTTTAAAAAAAAAGGCAGCATAGATAAGATGAGCTGAAGGGCCTGATTCCATGCTTCAAATCTCTATGACTTGAATTAGGATGAGAGAATTTGAATGAGAGAATTATTAGGGATAGGATTTATAGTTATTTAGAGAGAAATGAATTGATTGGGGATAGTCAGCATGGTTTCGTGAGGGTAGGTCATGCCTTACTAACCTCATTGAGTTTTTGAGAAAGTGACAGAGAGGTGGATGGGGGTAAGGCGGTTGATGTAGTATATATGGACTTTAGTAAGGCTTTGATAAGGTGGCCCATGAAGACTTCTACAGAAAATGCAGATGGTGGAATAGAGGGTGATTTAGCTAATTGGATTAGAATTGGCTGGCAGATAGAAGACAGAGGGTGGTGGTTGATGGGAGATATTCATGTGGAGTTCGGGACATGGTGTGCCTCAGGGTCTGTTTTGGGGCCCCTGCTGTTTGTAATTTTTATAAATGATCTGGATGAGGGTATTGAGGGATGGATCAGTAAATTTGCAGATGATACTAAAGTTGGTGTTGTGGTAGATAGTGAAGAGGGGTGTTTTAGTTTACAGAGTGACTTGGACAAGTTGCAGAGCTGGGCCGAGAGGTGGCAAATGGAGTTTAATGTGGAAAAGTGTGAGTAATGCACTTTGGCAGGACAATAAATGTGTAGAGTATAGGGCTAATGGTAGGGCTCTTAATAGGTTGAGGAAAGAAGGATCTTGGTGTATGTGTCAATAGATCCCTGAAAGTAGGCAGCAAGTGGATAAAGTGTTAAGAAGGCTATGGAGTCTTAGCTTTTATTGGTAGGGGGATTGAATTTAGGAGCCGCAGCATCATGTTCACTGTACAAAACTCTAGTGCGGCCGCACTTGGAGTATTGTGTGAGTTCTGGTCCCACATTATAAGAAAGATGTGGAGGCATTGGAGAGGGTACAGAGGAGTTTACCAGGATGTTGCCTGGATGGAGGGCAGGTCTATGAGAGAGTTGAAGGATTTGAGGTTGTTTTCGTTAGAAAGGAGGCGGCTAAGAGGGGATCTTATTGAAGCATATAAGATGATTAGAGGTTTAGATAGGGTGGACAGTGATAGCCTTTTTCCTAGGATGGAGAAAGTAGCACGAGGGGACACAGCTTAAATTAAGGGGTATGAGTTATAGGACGGATATCAGAGGTAGGTTCTTTACTCAAAGAGTGATTAGGGAGTGAATGCCCTGCCTGCAGCTGTTGTAGATGCGCCAAGTTTGGTGGCGTTTAAAGGTTAGTTGATAAGTATATGGAAGAGAAGGGAATGGTTTAGTTTGGAGGGGCATTGCTTTTATTTGGTCGGCACAACATCGAAGGCCGAAGGGCCTGTTCTGTGCTGTATTGTTCTATGTTCTATGTTCTATGTTCTATGACTCTATGAATCAGTTGGTAAGTGACCTCAGACTTTTATATCTTTTTCCTGAGGAAGGTGGAAGAGAGAATGTCCGGGATGCGTAGGATCCTTAATTATGCTGGTTGCTTTGCTGAGGTAGGGGAAGTGTAGACAGAGTCGATGGATGGGAGGCTGATTTGTGTGAATAATTGGGCTACATTCACTACCTTTTGTAGTTTCTTGTGATCTTGGGCAGAACAGGAGATCATACCAAGCTGTGATACAGCCAGAAAGAATGCTTTCTATAGTACATGAACAGTCTACTCTGGCTCCTATTTTTTATGTTCTCCCCTCTCTCTACCCACTCCCTCACTTTTCTTCTTTTCTCTTTCTCACTCTTATTAAATTTTTCTTGTCTTTTTTTATCCTATCTCCACTACTCTCTCTTATTAGCCCTCTTTCTCCATCTCTCTCTTTCATTTTCTCAATTTCCCCTATGATCTTCGCAATACTCACTCTCTCCTCTTTCCCGCTCACTTCCTCTCTCTCTCTCTTTACTCCTCCCTCCTTCTCTCCTCTTTGTCCCGTCCCACTCTATCTCTCGCTCACTCTTCTCTTTCCTTCTGAGTCTCCATCTCCTTCTCTCTCAGCCCTTTCCCATTTATTCTCTGTTTTTCTCCCTCCTCCATATTCTTCACTCTCTCTGACTTTCCTCACTCTCCCAGTCCTCTCTCTTCTTCATCTCACTCTCTCTGTTCCTCTATCTTTCTTTACCTCTGTCTCCCTGTCTCTCTTTCTCTCTGTCCATTTCTCTCCCTCTATCTCTTTCTCCCCATTTCCCTTTCTCACCCTCCCTCTATCTCTTTTTTTCGCTAGTCTCCCCCTCTCTCTCTCTCTCTCTCTCTCTACCCTTTTCCCTCTCTCCCATTTCTTCTCCCCATGATCAGACACTGCACCCTCCGGTCACCAGGAAACATCTGTTACTTCACTGAACGCACTGATGACATCAATGCCTCCAGACCACAAGTTCCAGAGTTTAGCCAGTACAGATTGTTCTGGTGAAGTAATAAGTTTAATTGACCCAGTTCCCCCTCATTCAGTGGGGATTGGCCCCAGTTTGCAGCTTCTTTCTTCACCCTCTGACTCACTGTCATGTAGAGACAGGGACATCAGTCACGGTTTGAGTTTGAGACTCTGGGGTTTCATGGCTCCCTCCAATGGTGGGTAAAACATAAACCTGCTGGGAAAGCACAGCTTGCTGAACAAGAACAACTCAGAGCTTGGTGGGAGGAATGGAGATTGAGAACCAAGGCACACAGTCTCAGGATACAGCTAGACCATTTCAGACAGAGATAATTTCTTTACTCAGAAGCTTTGAATATTTGAAATTTTCTTTCTCAGAAGGCTGTGGGAGCTCAATCATTGAGTCTGTTCCAATCAGATATGGATAGGTTTAGAAATAAGGGGTGTAGGAGCAGTGTGGCAAAATGGCAGGAAGTAGAAAATCAGCTTAAATCTAGGTGACTGACAGAACAGGCTTGAGGGGCTGAATGGCCTACAGCTGTTCCTAGTGCCTATGTTCCTATGAATCTATCTACCAGACCCTGTCCTGACTAAGGGACCTACTGAAAATATCAGCAAACACCCCTCCTCCCATTGATGGTGATGGATTGCTGAGTGTCCCAATACCCACCATCATTTCGGAATTGGTGAAATTCTGATGTAACGAGTTTCTCGGTTTCCAGCTCCATGAATCCCGTGTTTAAACTGCTGGAGTAAAGAGTATTGACGGAAGCTCAGATCCCATATCAGGATAGGTTCAGCCGGATTGCGTACATCAGAAATAGGAACAGGCCGTTCAGCCCCTCGAACCTGCTCCATCATTTGACTAGACTAAAGCTGATCCTCTACATCGCTGCCATCCTCCTACTTGGCTCAGAAATTCAGTAAAGTGATCAGTCAGCCTGCATTTGGTGTCAAAGTGAGTGAGTCTGATCAGTGAGATTATGCTGTCAATTGGAGAAAATCCTAGAGTTTTGGGACATTTGGGGCTCTGGGTAGTTGAGTTTATTTATTCATGTCACAAGTCGGCTTATATTAACACTGCAATGAAGTTACTGTGAAAATCCCCTAGTTGCCACGCTCTGGTGTCTGTTCAGGACAGAATTTAATACGGCCAGTGCACCTAACCAGCATGTCTTTCAGATTGTGGGAGGAAACCGGAGCACCTGGAAGAAACCCATGCAGACACGGGGAGAACATGCAAACTCCACACAAACAGTGAACCCAGGGAATTGAACCCTGTCCCTGGCACTATGAGGCAGCAGTGCTAACCACTGTGCCACCATGCCATCCATTATAGTAATAGTCTAGGCAGTGAGAAAGTGAGACATCTGAATTGTTTGGGGTTTTGGGGAATGAAATATCCTAGAGAGAAGACTGTGCCTGGAAAGGAAAAGGAGAGGGGAGGGGAGGGAAGATGTTACAGTCGAAAATCTGTAATGGAAGATGAGGATAAGAAAGAGGTTTGTATTACTGAGAGGTGAGGGAGAGCTGACAGGAATGTACACAAGGGAGAGGCAGTGAGGAATCACACAATGACGCAGCAGTGAAAGAGGCCATTGGATCCACCAAGGTTGTTTAACAGAGTTAAATACTGAATACACTGCCCCCTTCCTATAAATTTTCCCTCTTTCACTGCCCTTTTGGACAACAACTCACTGCATTAAAAAATTAAAATGTTCATCTCTCCTGGTTCTTTTACAGATTCTCTTCAGTTAGTCTCCCTCCTGCCATTGGAATTTACTCAATCTAAACTCTGGGGATTTCCAATACTGGATTAAATCTCCTTTTAACCTTCTTTGCTCAAAGGAGAACAACCACAGACTCTCTAGCCTCTCCACACTTCACAATATTCCTTCCCATCCCACTTCCCGTGAAGACCTTTCCTCAGTCTCAAACCCCATGCCCCTGTCCAGCTGCGTGCTATGGGATACTGTGGAGGAGATTTAGTGGGAGGGAGCGAGGGGCTTCAGTTGAGGAAGGAGAGGGTTTACACTCTGGATTGTGTGCAGGGGGTGGGATGGGGTGGGGAATTGAGAGTGTGAAGAACAGGAAGAGTTCTGTTTCTGATCCAATCAGGGAACAGCCTGAGAAAGATTGACACATACTGAAAACTGCCAGTCATTTCAGTGTATGGGTTTCCATAGAAACAAAGAGTGATGTTAATACAGCGCAGCTTTGGACAGTGGCTGAGGGGTCAGTGACGGAGACTTTGGTTGGCCACTGACTGAGAAAGATAAGGAATCAGAAGATGATTGGGTGAAGGTTCAGATTACATTCTGCTCTGCTGATCTAATCTGTTTTGAACATACTGACAGATTTGCCATCTTCTCATTCTTATCTCTGAATTGGTAGTATTTTTCCACGGAATATTCTTCCTTTAGTTGGCAGTGTGAGTCTGCAGAAATGATTCTAAAGTACACAAGCACAGGCTGATATTTCTAGAAGCTAGCATGAGGTAGCTGTGGGTCTTCTAATTCAGAGTGTTCAGTCACTCACCATCACTGTTCTCAGCACCATCCCACACCAGAGGCAGTTTAAAAAGAAAATTGTCTCCTTGCTACCCCTGCCTATCCTGACTCCACACAGACATCAGCTTCCTCATGATCACACCATTCTCCAGGTGTAAGACTGAGATGCTGCAGCCAGCTCCAGCTGCCTCTGGGGGAGCTGGGACCCCAGACACTGACCCTCAGTGATGCCAGCTGCAGCTGCCTCTGACGGAGCTGGGGCCCTCCACATTGACCTTCAGTGAGTCAGCCCTAGCTGCCTCTGGGGGAGCTGGAAGCCCTGACAATGACCATCAGTGAGGTCAGAGACAATCAGGAAGACGTTTCCAGCAACAACCAGGAGCTGGAGAACACATGGCACTAGGGAGGGCAACTACCAATCAAAGAACAGTCTCAAAACCAAAGGTAATTCCATATTGCGGGATAATGGGCAGTGCTCTCACTTGACATCAAAAAGGTAGGTTCAAATCCGGCCCAGACCATGCATACATGACTGAGGTAGTGCACTGTCAGAGGGTCAGTGCTGAGGGAGTGTCAGACTATCAGAGGGTCAGTGCTGAGGGAATGCTGCACTGTCAGAGAGTCAGTACTGAGGGAGCGCCGCACTGTCAGAGAGTCAGTACTGAGGGAATGCCGCACTGTCAGAAGGTCAGTACTGAGGAAGTGCCACACTGTCAGAGGGTCAGTACTGAAGAAGTGCCGCACCATCAGAGAGTCAGTACTGAGGGAGTGCCGCACTGTCAGAGGGTCAATGCTGAGGGAGCGCCACACTGTCAGAGGGTCAGGTTGAGGGAGTGCGCCCTGTCAGAGGGTCGTGCTGAGGGAGTGCCGCACTGTCAGAGAGTCAGTACTGAGGGATTGCGCACTGTCAGAGGGTCAGTACTAGAGGAGTGCCGCACTGTCAGAGGGTCAGTACTGAGGGAGTGCCGCACTGTCAGAGGGTCAGTACTGAGGGAGTGCCGCACTGTCAGAGGGTCAGTACTGAGGGAGTGCCGCACTGTCAGAGGGTCAGTACTGAGGGAGTGCCGCACTGTCAGAGGGTCAGTACTGAGGGAGTGCCGCACTGTCAGAGGGTCAGTACTGAGGGAGTGCCGCACTGTCAGAGGGTCAGTACTGAGGGAGTGCTGCACTGTCAGAGGGACTGTACTGAGGGAGTGCCGCACTGTCAGAGGGTCAGTGCTGAGGGAGTGCCGCACTGTCAGAGGGTCAGTGCTGAGGGAGTGCCGCACTGTCAGAGGGTCAGTGCTGAGGGAGTGCCGCACTGTCAGAGGGTCAGTGCTGAGGGAGTGCCGCACTGTCAGAGGGTCAGTGCTGAGGGAGTGCCGCACTGTCAGAGGGTCAATGCTGAGGGAATGCCGCACTGTCAGAGAGTTAGTACAGAGTAAGTGCTGCACTGTCAGAGGGTCAGTGCTGACAGAGTGCCACACTGTCAGAGGAACTGCACTGAGGGAGTGCTGCACTGTGTGGAACCGGGTGTGGTTCCGGAGGACTGGAGGATGGCGAATGTGGTCCCATTGTTTAAGAAGGGGAAGAGAGACCTTCCTGGGAATTAGAGGCCAGTGAGTCTTACTTCTGTGGTGGGCAAGGTATTGGAGAGAATTATTAGGGATAGGATTTACCCCCCACACACCACCCACCAACACCAAAACACCACCCCAACCCCACCAACAAAAAAACAAACACACCCCAAACAGACCCCTGAGGCACACCACTCGTCACCGAACTCCACGATGAATATCTCCCATCAACCACCACCCTCTGTCTTCTATCTGCCAGCCAATTTCTAATCCAATAGCTAAATCACCCTCTATTCCACACATCTGCATTTTCTGTAGAAGTCTTCCATGGGCCACCTTATCAAAAGCCTTACTAAAGTCCATATATACTACATCAACCGCCTTACCCCCATCCACCTCTCTGGTCACTTTCTCAAAAAACTCATGAGGTTATAAGGCATGACCTACCCTTCACGAAACCATGCGACTATCCCAATCAATTCATTTCTCTCTAAATAACTATAAATCCATCCCTAATAATTCTCTCCAATACCTTGCCCACCACAGAAGTAAGACTCACTGGCCTATAATTCCCAGGAAGGTCTCTCTCCCCCTTCTTAAACAATGGGACCACATCGCCATCCTCCAGTCCTCCGGAACCACACCCGTAACCAACGAGGACCTGAAGATCAGAGCCAGAGGCTCTGCAATCTCCTCTCTTGCCTCCCAGAGAATCCTAGGGTAATCCCGTCCGGCCCAGGGGACTTATCCAACTTCAAACCCTCGAGAATTTCTAACACATCCTCCCTATCTACTACAATACTCCCCAATTTGCAACCCTGTACCTCAGTGCTCTCCACAGCTACATTTCCAGCACTCTGCGTGAATACCGAAGAGAAATATTTATTCAGTGCCTCGCCAATCTCTTCAGGCTCCACGCACAACTTCCCACTGCTATCTATGACTGGTCTATAAAAATATAAAATAATTTATAGTTATTTAGAGAGAAATGAATTGATTGGGGATAGTCAGCATGTTTCGTGAAGGGTAGGTCATGCCTTACTAACCTCATTGAGTTTTTGAGAAAGTGACCAGAGAGGTGGATGGGGGTAAGGCGGTTGATGTAGTATATATGGACTTTAGTAAGGCTTTTGATAAGGTGGCCCATGGAAGACTTCTACAGAAAATGCAGATGTGTGGAATAGAGGGTGATTTAGCTAATTGGATTAGGAATTGGCTGGCAGATAGAAGACAGAGGGTGGTGGTTGATGGGAGATATTCATCGTGGAGTTCGGTGACGAGTGGTGTCCTCAGGGGTCTGTTTTGGGCCCCTGCTGTTTGTAATTTTTATAAATGATCTGGATGAGGGTATTGAGGGATGGATCAGTAAATTTGCAGATGACACTAAAGTTGGTGGAGTGGTAGATAGTGAAGAGGGGTGTTATAGTTTACAGAGTGACTTGGACAAGTTGCAGAGCTGGGCCGAGAGGTGGCAAATGGAGTTTAATGTGGAAAAGTGTGAGGTAATGCACTTTGGCAGGAACAATAAATGTGTAGAGTATAGGGCTAATGGTAGGGCTCTTAATAGTGTTGAGGAACAAAGGATCTTGGTGTATGTGTCAATAGATCCCTGAAAGTAGGCAGTCAAGTGGATAAAGTTGTTAAGAAGGCTTATGGAGTCTTAGCTTTTATTGGTAGGGGGATTGAATTTAGGAGCCGCAGCATCATGTTGCAGCTGTACAAAACTCTAGTGCGGCCGCACTTGGAGTATTGTGTGCAGTTCTGGTCGCCACATTATAAGAAAGATGTGGAGGCATTGGAGAGGGTACAGAGGAGGTTTACTAGGATGTTGCCTGGTATGGAGGGCAGGTCCTATGAAGAGAGGTTGAAGGATTTGAGGTTGTTTTCGTTAGAAAGGAGGCGGCTAAGGGGGGATCTTATTGAAACATATAAGATGATTAGAGGTTTGGATAGGGTGGACAGTGATAGCCTTTTTCCTAGGATGGAAAAAGCTAGCACGAGGGGACACAACTTTAAATTAAGGGGTATGAGTTATAGGACGGATATCAGAGGTAGGTTCTTTACTCAAAGAGTGATTAGGGAGTGGAATGCCCTGCCTGCAGCTGTTGTAGATGCGCCAAGTTTGGTGGCGTTTAAGAGGTTAGTTGATAAGTATATGGATGAGAAGGGAATGGTTTAGTTAGGAGGGCATTGCTTTTTATTTTGGTCGGCACAACATCGAAGGCCGAAGGGCCTGTTCTGTGCTGTATTGTTCTATGTTCTATGTTCTATGTTCTATGTTATTCTGACCAGTCTGTATCTCTCCCTCTCCTTTCTTGAACAGTTGGGCTACATTGGATACCTATACCCCATACGCAGACCCTGTACACAGATCCTGTACACAGAGTATGTGTACAAACCTTTTATACGGGTCCTGTACAGACACCATGTACAGAGCCTCACTACATAGATCCTGTACAGAGACACTGTACACATTCTCTGTATTCAGATCCTGTATGAGCACGGTGAATAGGAAGTACCTGTTCACCTGGGCTGAGGGGTAAGTCACGAGGATGCACAGTTTTAGAGTGAGGGGCAAGAGATTCGAGGAGGAATTCTATATGCAAATCCTCTACATTGTTCCTCTACCCAGATTCTGCAGACAGATCCTCTATGCAGGTCCTGTAAGAAGTATCACAACACCAGGTTTAAATCCAACTGATTTATTTGATAGTAAACTCGCGAGCTTTCAGCTATTATAGCCTTCTTCAGGCAAATCCAATGCCGGCATCTCTACATGCAGATCCTGTATGCAGATGCTGCATCCAGATCCTCTACACAGACCCTGTACACAGTCCTGTATGCAGATTCTGTACACATACCTTGTGCATAGATCTTTTATACAGACCCTATAGCAGACCCTGCACACATACCTTGCACACAGACTCTGTATGCAGATCCTGTTCACAGAATCTGCACCCAGATCCTCTACGCAGACCCTGTATATCGATTGATTACACAGACTCTGTACATAGATCCTTTATACAAACTCTGTACACAGACCCTGTACACAAAACCTGTACACAGACGCTGTACACAGACCCTGTACACAAAACCTGTACACAGACGCTGTACACAGACCCTGTACACAGATCCTGTATACAAAACCTTACACAGAACCTACACATTCCACAATTTCTTTCACGATTACTTCATTGTGGAATCTCCCTGATTTACTTAAATTGCCTTAGGCTGCTGAATGATCTCAGTATTTCGTAAAGTATCGAGCTGGCTCCAGTGAGTAAATCCATTTTACTGCTCACTATTTCCAGAGAGATTCTAAAACTGCCCCTACGGAAATGATAGAGTGGTGAGTGCACCTTGTGAGAACAGACAAACAGCAAAGCTATCTGAGTGGGTCAGACATCACCCGTTGCTACCCCTCCCTCCCTCCCCCACTCCCCTGCATCTCTCACCTTCACTGTATCTATCAGTATCTCACCTGGAACACGTAACCTTCCAGGATAAGCTATTATTTGCTCGATTAAGTAAAGCATCCATTTAATACAATTCCATAAACAACAAGGTGATGAAGGAGCAGTTTACCTCACACTCCAGAGCTCTACTAAAGACTGCAGCACTGTCAAAGGTACCGCTTTGAGATATTAAACTGGGGCCCCATCTGCTTGCTCGGGTAGATGTAAAAGATTCCAGTACACTGTCTGAATTCCAGAGGAATTATCCATATCCCGGCCAACATTCATCCTTTAATCATTAAAGATTTGTCATGATCACATTACTGTTTATGGGATCTTGCTGTGGACAAATTGCTTGCTGTGTTTCCTACATTACAAAAGTAACCATACTTCACTGGTTGAAAACACTCTGATATGTTCTGGTCCTAAAAGGTGATTGGTTGATTCATTCATTCTGGGCTGGAATTATTGAAGAAAAGGACGATTTTAAAAAGTTAAAGGCTGATGTCACGTCAGGAACACACTGCCAAGGGCATTGACCAGCAGAGGGTCAGGTTTCTGACCCTCGGCCAGAGGATGGCCTGTCCTTGACAACTGCCAGCCAATCAGATTCTGCTGCACTTATTGAAGCAGTGTCATGGACACTGGACTCAGCTAAGTCACAAGTGTAACATCATGTAAATCGCCCTTATTTAACAGGGAGGGACTGCACACCCTAGGGAGGGGGAAGTACGAGGGGTCAGCATGTGCATTTTGGAGGCCGAGAGGTAATCTTAGGAGGTGAGGTACACAGTGCATCCCCTGAAGGAATGTATCCGCCTTCCTTCCCAGCCTTTCACCAACTTGGGTGAAAAAACAGCCTCTGCCTACTCAATACCCTCCACAGCCCAATGTATTATCGCTGTACAGAAAGTGCAAGGTCATTAAGTGGACAATAAAAGACAAGATTGTCATTTATTACTAAGGGTGAGTTGGGCTTTATCCACCTCCTGTATTACAGGAAGCAATGATGTAGTAATCTGTAAACTGTCTGTGCTGATATATGTGCTATTGGAGACCTGAACACCTCATTCGCCTGACGAAGGCCACAGAGTCGAAAGCTCATGAGTTTCCTATCAAATAAATCGGTTGGATTTAAAACTAGTGTTTACAGGAAGCCAGTCAGTGGTGGGTGGGATAGTGGAAAGCCCACCACCAGATATATGTTACTGTTCCTCCAGTACCCCTCTGCTGATAACACCCGGGGTGAGGTGAAAAACTCTATCCTTCCATCGATGTCCGCCTCCAATTCTGCCTGAAGCCTTTGCGCCATTAGTTGGGGAGTGAGTCGGCGCGATGTTATGTTCTGTTTTATCAGAGCGATTTACATGGAAAGCGATGTTACACAGAGGCAAAATTCTCCATCACTTCTCAACATTATTGGGGCTCAATGATTTAACAAGAGTTGTATTAATTGGCAGGGGGTACAGCATTGTCCCTTTTGGGGAGTCATGTTCTGTCAGCTATTGTCAGCTGTTCAGTACTCAGGAAGGTGAATGGAAGGAGCAATGATTGAAGTCTGGATACAAGTAAAGGAGCAAAAACGTTGATGCAGGTGTTAGTCACATGTGCTGTTACGTTTCCCATGGACATGGGATACTCACTGGAGCCACTCGGTCTCAAGGCTGATGATTCATGTGAGTCATATCAGGAAATGGAGAGAGAGGCCAGCCCCATCACTCAGCTTCTCTGAATGAACAGCAATCCTGTTCAATTAATCACTGACACTTTCCCCATTCACTGTACTTAGCCCTGCCCTGATTCCACATCTGTGGGCGGTTTATGGCTCCAGTAATGATACAGAAAGTCTCCAGGAAGTCTGCACATCTCTGAGTTTTGGCTAAAGTCACACCCATTTTATTGCTGCTCCAAGGTGTAGCAGCTAGGCTGGAAACTCTGCTGTACTGCAACCTAATTTGGGCCAATTACCATTGCACTGACTGGAATGCTTTCCAATAGATGCTATATCATTTCAGGTTATATTTGTTGGGGACCCTCTTCCTTTCTGAATCTTTGAAAGATAATCCTTTCGGAAGAATTCAGGAAATTGTTCACGAGGTGAATTGTTACAAAGATAAGTAAGAAAGTATATTGTGAAGTGGACATAAGGAGTTTGCAGATGGATATAGATAGGTTGAGTGAGTGGACAAAGATCGGGCGTAATGTGGGAAAATGTGAAATTGTTGCTTTGGTAGGCAGAATAAACACAAGAACATAAGAACTTGGAGCAGGAGTGGGCCATCTAGGCTCTCGAGCTTGCTTCCCCATTCAATAAGATCATTGTTGATGTTTCTCTGGATTCAGCTCCACTTACCAGCCCACTCACCATAACCCTTAATTCCTTTACTGTTCAAAAATGTATCTATCCTTGTCTTAAAAACGTTCACTGAAGTAACCTCAACTGCTTCACTGGACAGGGAATTCCATACATTCACAACCTTTTGTGTGAAGACGTTCCTTTCTCAACTCAGTCTTAAATCTGCTCCCCATTATTTTGAGGCCATGTTTCTTAATTCTCGTTTCACTCACCAGTGGAAACAACTTCCCTGCTTCTATCTCATCTATTCCCTTCATAATCTTATCATAGAAATCATAGAAACCCTACAGTGAAGAAAAAGGCCATTTGGCCCATCGAGTCTGCACCGACCACCATCCCACCCAGGCCCTACCCCAATACTTTTACATATTTACCCACTTAACCCCTTTAACCTACACATCTCAAAACACTAAGGGCAATTTTTAGCATGGCCAATCAACCACACATCTTTGGACTGTGGGAGGAAACCGGAGCACCCAGAGGACAATCACAGAGACACAAGGAGAATGTGCAAACTTCGCATAGACAGTGACCCAAGCCAGGAATCAAACCCAGCTCCCTGGAGCTGTGTAGCAGCAGTGCTAACCACTGTGCTACTAAGCTTTTTATAAGACTGTCCCTCATTCTTCTGAATTCCAATGATTGTAGACCCAGTCTACTCAGTTTCTCCTCATAAGCCAACACTCCAGAATCAACCTAATGAATTTCCTCTGCACCCCCTCCAGTGCCAGTACATCCTTTCTCAAGTATGGAAATCAAAACTGTACACAATACTCCAGGTGTGGTCTCACCAGCACCTTATACAGTTGCAAATTTTAAATTCCATCCCTCTGGCAATGAACGACAAAATTCCATTTGCCTTCTTAATTACCTGCTGCATCTGCAAACGAACTCCTTGAGATTCCTGCACAAGAACACTCAGATCCCTCTGCACAGCAGCATGCTGCAATTTTTTACCATTTAAATAACAGTCCATTTTGTTGTTATTGCTACCAAAATGGATGATCTCACATTTACCAACATTGTACTCCATCTGCCACACCCTTGCCCTCTCACTTAAATTATCTATATCCTTTTGCAGACTTTCAGCATCCTCTACACACTTTGCTCTGCTACTCATCTAAGTGTCATCTGCAAATTTTGACACACCTACGCTCAGTCCCATCTCCAAATTATCTGTGTAAATGATGATCCCCGAGGCACACCACTAGTCATTGATCGCCAACCAGAAAAACACCCATTTACCCCCACTCTTTACTTTCTGTTAGTTAACCAATCCTCTATCTATGCTAATACATTACCTGTAACACTGTGCACCTTTACCTTATGTAGCAGTCTTTGATGTTGCACCTTGTCAAATGCCTTCTGGAAATCCAGATACACCACATCCACAGTTCCCCATTGTCCACTGCACATGTAATGTTCTCAAAGAATTCCACTAAACTAGTCAAACACGACTTTCCCTTCATAACCCTGTGCTGCGTCTTACCAATGGGACAATTCATATCCAGATGTCTCGCTATTCTTCTTTGATGATAGATTCAAGCATTTTCCCTATTATTGACGTTACTCGCCTTTTGTCTACCTCCTTTTTTAAACAGTGGCGTCACATTTGTTGTTTTCCAACCTGCGGGAACCACCCCAGAGTCCAGTGAATTTTGGTAAATTACCACTTTGAGCATTTGCTATTTCTCCCACCATCTCTTTTATTATCCTGGGATGCATTCCATCCGGACCAGGAGACTTGTCTACCTTTAGCCCCATTAACTTGCCCAACACTACCTCTTTTGTGATAATGATAGTTTCAATGTTCTCACCTGCCATAACCTTCCTGTCATCAATTTTTGACATGTTATTTGTGTTTTCCACTGTGAAAACCGACACAAAATACCTGTTCAATGCCTCGGCCATTTCCTCATTTCCAGTTATTAGATTCCCCTTCTCATCCTCTAAAGGACTAATGTTTACTTTAGCCACTCTTTTTCATTTTATAGATTTGTAGAAACTTTTGCTATCTGTTTTTATATTCTGAGCTAGTTTACTCTCATAATTCATCTTACTTTTCTTTATAGCTTTCTTCGTGGCTTTCTGCTGACCTTTAAAGATTTCCCAATGCGCAAGGTTTTCACTAATCTTTGCCACTTTGTATGCATTTTCTTTCAATTTGATATCCTCCTTTATTTTCTTAGATATCCATTGCTGATTATCTCTTTTTCTAACAGTCCTTCCTTAAAACTGGTATACTAGTTTGCTGAGCACCATGAAAGATTGCTTTGAAACTCATCCACTGTTCCTCAATTGTCCCACGATAAAGTTTTTGCTCCCAGTCTATCTTAGCCAACGCTTCCCTCATCCCATTGTAGTCTCCTTTGTTTCAGCACAAGACACTGGTATTGGATTTTAACTTCTCATTCCATCTGCATTTTAAATTCAACCATACTGTGATCACTTCTTCCAAGACGATCCCTTATGAAAAAGCAGAGTTTTATGCAAACGGAGCTGCAGAATTCCCAGATGCAGAGGGATCTGGTGTTCTTGTGCAAGCATCACAGAAAGTTAGCATGCAGGTACAGCATGTAATTAAAGTGGTTGATGGAATGTTGTCTTTTATTATGAGAGGGATTGAATGTAAAAGTAAGAATGTTACGCCTCAGTTATGCAGAGCATTGGTGAGACTACATCTCGAACACTGTGCCCAGTTTTGGTCTCTTTATTTAAGGAAAGATGTAACTGCATTGAAAGCTGTTCAGAGGAGGTTCATTCAGTTGAAAGCTGGAATGACTGGGCTGTCTAATGAGAAAAGTTAGACAAACTGGGCTTGTACCCACTGGAGTTTAGAAGAGTGAGGGGTGACTGGTTTGAAGTCTAGAACATCCTGACCAATCTTGACAATGTGAATGTAGAAAGGATGTTTCCTTTTGTGAGTGAGGCACTGTTTTAAAGTTCAGGGTCATTTTTTTAGGGCACATTCCAATCGTCTTCCCTCCAATATCCTCACTATCCCATTCCCAATCCAACTAATCACCAATCTGAAAATCAGTTTAAAGTTCTCTTTATTTCCAGTCATGTTTAGTTATTAATTCCTTTGAGCATTTTGAAATATTTGAGTTTTGTGAATGATCTCTTGAATCTTGTTTATTTGAATGATTTCCAGATAGAATCTTTTCTCTCTGAATAAAACCAGTACAAATACAAATAAGCTGCTGACTCTTCACCCAATTATCGTATCTTTGTCTCAAAGGCAAATAAATAAAATATTAATTACCAGACATTCCTGTGTTCCAAGTATCGTCCCACGCACTTGTTTATTGTAAAGTTTGATGCCAGCGATGACAGAATGAGATCATTATTGTCAATTCTTCATTGCTATTTGTCATTGACACCTCAGGGCAAACAGCAATAACAAACTGCTGATTGGCTAAGCTGCTCTCAGGGTGGAACCCTGAGAAGGATGTTTGGTGGATGTATTGCATTCAAACTAAAACCCAATCGAGTTTGCCAAACCGCACTAGAGACAAGTATCATCTCAGGAGAACTGGATGCCTGGGGCAAGTGACGTTCCCGTGCACACATCAGCTACTGGGCATGTTCTGGGTGTGTTTGTTGCACTTGGAGATTTACAGTGCAGAGATTCCAAATTGAGATAAATAGCCTGAACTCAGGGCCTATCAGTGGAGATCAATGAGAATGAAGGGGCTGTGAAGTTTAGGAATCGTCTTCATCAACAGGAACCCAGTGAGGAATCTACAGAATATGGCTCTCAGCTTGGAGGTTATTCCAAATCTCATCTTCAAAATCCTATTTGTGAAGGTGAGAGATGGGAGCCTTGTCTCAAAGCAAGTACAAATCAGGGAATGTAAGAACTTTTCTGAGCAATAAGGTATCGATATCCATTCACTGTCCAATCTCTCCCCCAGCACATTCCCCTAATGATTGCATTTCCTCACAGGTCAGTTTGCATCCCTCACTTCAATATCCAACTCCCTTATCCCAAGGCTCTGAAAGAAGCCATTTGACTAGATGTTGGAAGATTGAGATTTCCTCTTATTGGACACTGACCTTTCAGGAAGCCTGTCATTGCACTCCCTCTATGGCAAGAATATCCATTCTGAGATAAGGGTGCCAAAACTGCACACAATATTCAAGGTGCATTCTAACTAAGCTGCTATATAATTGGAGCAAGACCTCACTACTCCTATACTCTAATTGCCTTGTGATAAAGGCTAACATTCCATTAGGCTTCTTAATAGCTTGCTGCAGCTGCATATTAGCCTTCAGTGACTTATGGACGAGGTCACGCAGCTCCCTTTGTACATCGACACTTTCTAATCTCTTACCATTTAGGAAATATTCTACCCATCGACACTTTGTGGTATGGTGATACAGCGGTTAACAATGCTACCTCACAACACATGGGCCTGAGTTCAGTTCCGTTCTTGAGTCACTGTCTATATGGAGTTTGCACATTCTCCCCATGTCTGCTTGGGTTTCTTCCATGTGCTTTGGTTTCCTCCCACAATCCAAAGATGTGCAGGTTAAGTGGATTTGCCATATTAAATTGACCCTGGTGTCAGAAAGATTAGCTAAGGTGAATATGTGGGGTTACAGGAATAGGGCCTGGGTGGGATTGTGGTCAATGCAGACTCGATGGGCCGAATGACCTCCATCTGCATTGTGTGGATTCTATGAATCCCTTCCGACATATCAGTTCCTTCTGCCAAAGTGGATTGCCTCATGTTTTTCCTCATTATATTCCAACTGTAATGTTCTTGCCCACTCACTAATTCTGACAAATCCTCCTGTCGTTGCTTTACCTCTTCCACGTAACTCATACTCCCGCTTAGCTTTGTATCATCCATGAACCTGGAAATATTACATTTGGTCCCCATATCCAAATCATTAATATATATCATGAACAGCTGGGGCTCCAGGTACTGACCCTTGTGGCATCTCCTCTAGCCATGGCCTGCCAATATGAGAATGACCCTTTATTCCAACATTTTCTGCCTGTTGCCCAATCCTCAATCCATGCCAGTGTGTTGCCTCCTATCCCATGTGCTTTTAATTTGCTAATTAACCTCCTATGGGAGACTTTATCAAAAGCTGTCTGAAAGTTCAAATATATTACATCCGTCAACTCTCCTTTGTCAATTCTGTGAGCAACATCCTCAAGGGATTCCCAGAAATTCATCAAACACAGTTTTCCATTCATAAATCCATGCTGACGATCCCCAATCAGATCATTAATATCATTTATCACATTCTTTATAATGGATTCTAGCATTTTCCCTACCATTGATGTTAGATTAACAGGTCTGTAGTTCCCAGTTTTCTCTCTTGCTCCCTTTTTAAAGAGTGGAGTAGATTGATGGACCGGTGTAGAAGGATATGGGTCAAATGTGGGCAATTGGGACTAGCTCAGGGATTTAAAAAAAAGAGTGGCAAGGACAAGTTGGGCCGAAGAGCCTGTTTCCATGCTGTAAACTTCTATGACTGTAGGATGGGAGGGGGGAGATTAACGGATGGTGGGGTTGATTCATGGATGGAGATGAATTTTTGAAGAGGGGGCTACATTATCAATGGAGTGGGTGTGGTTTATGAATGAGGAGGGGGCTAGATTATTAATAAGATGGGAGTGGTTTATGAGTGGGGATGGGGGTAGATGAACGGTTATGTTGATGGACACATTTACAGTGCAAACATTAATAATAATTGGTAAGAGTTTAGAATCAATGTGTGGCCAGTTATTTGAACTCTAACCTTGCTCAAACCAGAAGAATCAAGTTGAAGGTCGCTGATGACAGAATGTTGCAAGGGAACATGTTCGTCCCATTTACAGTGAATGGAAATAAGAAATGGAGTTAAGATCCCAGTGTCCAATACCTCACAGAGTGAGATCCAGACAATGGAGTGTCACTGCCTCTGATGCCTGAACTGGGACGCGAATGGGTTAAGCTGGATCCTGAATTTCAATGGCCAAGCAGAGCTCAGTGTTTACATAGATTAGGGGCAGTGTTTGTTCTCCAGTTGTTTTAAGCTTTGGTACGTGACTGAGCTAGCAGAGAAACCCTGAGCTCAGTGCGTTTCCCAGTTGGCAGAATCACTGCGTCAGTTACCTGGACGAATGGAAATTTACAGCCTGCTCACTCTCAGCACTGACCATCAGTGTGTTTAGGGCATTATGCATCAGCAAACATTTCCATTCTCAATTGTTTCCCTAGTAATACTGGGCAACAGAAAGTGACCATTGAGGTGCACAGACCACAGAATTCAGGAACTGCTCTGTCCTGCCTCTGTAGCGAGTAAATGAAAAACAATTTTCAGTAAATTATTGTATTTTTCATTTCTAATTCTTCAACATTATACTCAATAGATGTCACATGAAAATAAATTTTCACTTCTGTCATTTCAATATCTCTATCACACAGTCCCAGACAGATACAGCACAGTGTTAGATGTAAAATAAAGCTCCCTCTATACTGTCCTCATCAAACACTCCCAGGACAGGTACAGCACTGGGTTAGATACAGAGTAAAGCTCCCTCTATACTGTCCCCCATCAAACACTCCCAGGACAAGTACAAGCACGGGGTTAGATACAGAGTAAAGCTCCCTCTACACTGTCCCCATCAAACACTCCCAGGACAGGTATAGCATGGGGTTAGATACAGAGTAAAGCTTCCTCTACACTGTCCCCCATCAAACACTTCCAGGACAGGTACACCACAGGGTTAGATACAGAGTAAAGCTTCCTCTACACTGTCCCCATCAAACACTTCCAGGACAGGTACACCACAGGGTTAGATACAGAGTAAAGCTCCTAATACATTGTCCCCATCAAACACGCCCAGGACAGCAACAGTACGGGGGTTAGGTACAGAGTAAAGTTCCCTCTACACTGGCCCTATCAAACACTCATAGGACAGGTCCAGTACAGGGTTAGATGCAGAGTAATGGTCCCTCTACACTGTGTCCGACAAACACTCCCAGGACAGGTACAGCACAGTTTAGATTAATAGCCCTCTTGGGACCTTCTTTCCACTCTTAGATGACTTTTATCTGGTTCTTTGGGAAGTCTGCCATTCTGCAGCTCCCTTATTCTTTCTAGATTTTCTCCTGGCAGAGTTGAGAGATGTTCACTGTCCAGTTTCTGAACTCTGATTGCCGATATATCCAATCACACACTAAATTCAATAAACCTTCCTACCTTAAAGGTGCCCCTACTTGCTAATCAACAACATTAGGCTTCTGCCAACTTGTTTACATGCTGTGACGTTTTCTAAAGACAATAGAAGCACAATTGGAACTGAGAAAAGCTCGACACATACAAATACCTTTGTCCAGCATAAATCTAACTCTACGTTTCACCTTCCTGGCACAGAAACTCTAAATGGAATCCACTTGAAAATATATTATATTCTAATATTTAACAACACAAATATAAATCCCTTCAAACTACTGCTGTTTTCCTGACAATCTCACTGGAATTATAAGCAATTGGAGGACTCATTTGGGGCCGTAACAAATTGAGGACCAGTGACTTGCATTGCTTCCACAGACAAAACTGAAGAATTAAAGTGGGGAAAGTAAATTGTTCCTTTCAATGAATTGTTCCCTTCTAATGAACTGCAAAAAACCTTCCTCTGAGTCAACACTCCAAAACAATAGAAACATTCACTTTTAGTGCTAGGTGCTTTTCTTGCAGCGTTAGAGGAAGTTACTTCTGAACATTTTGGTTTTGTCGCTCAGAGTGAAACATTTAGGATTAGAATCTCACTCAACCTGTGAAAGCTGACGTTTTAAAAGAGGCAGCCAATGGTGGAAATTGAGGACAATGAAATGGATAGAGCAGCAACACAAACACAGAGATCCACATTGGAGCAGTAGGAATTAAAACTTCAGGAAAAAGGAAAAGAAAGTGAAAGATTGGGAGAGGAAAGACAAGAAAGGCCACAGGGAAAAGAGAATTTCAGAAGACAGACAGAGGAAGAGAGTTTAAACCAAAAGAACTGGAGCTGAGGATCAGGAATTCACTGAAGACTCCTCCAGCTCCCGAAGTTTAATGCAGCAGAGCTGGGAACTTTTTAAATCTCTTTCAAGTGGCTAGTTCAGCAGTTAAAGCAGCCAGCCCAACTGATCTCCCTATTATTGGGGTGTAAGCTTTCAGGAAAAGCTGACCAGTTCACTCCCTCTTTCCTGAGGATAGTCTCACTGACCAGATTAAACAATTTGCTGAGTTACTGGGGTTTTATATCTGTATGTTCACATTTCCCCAGGGTAAGATGTATGAGCCTGTAGGGATACTGAGGAATACAGGGGCCAGCCAAGCTCAAGGCATGACCTTCCCATCAGAGTATGTAGTAAGTGCCAAGGTTTCAGGAAAGGGGATTGAAAGGGATACATGCCCATCCCCCATGCTGGGTGGCATGGTGGCAAAGTGGTTAACACAGCTGCCTCGCAGCAACAGGGACCCAGGTTCAATTCCCAGTTTGGGTCACTGCCTGTGTAGAGTTTGCACATTCTTCACATGTCTGAGTGGGTTTCCTCTCACAATCCAAAGACATGCTGGTTAGGTGCATTGGCCATGCTAAATTCTCCCTCAGTGTACCCGAACAGGTGCCGTAGTATGGCAACCAGGGGATTTTCACAGTGACTTCATTACAATGTTAATGTAAGTCTACTTGTAACTAATAAAGAAACCTTAAACTTTACTATACATGGAGTATCAGCTTGTAACAGAACCAGTGACTGTGGAAGTCACTTCCAGTTTGCCTGTGGGATCAACCTGCTCCTCACCAATAATCTGGTGGGATCAAGAGTAATCACATCTCCAGCGATCTCAGAGATGCCTACTGAGATCAGGGAGACCAATCAGCCACAGAAGAAAGTGTCAACACGTCTCCTGACTGTGCATAAACTCGGTCTTTGGCCAGACAAGCTCCATAAGTCTCACAACACCAGGTTAAAGTCCAACAGGATAACTGGTAGCAAATACCACTATCTTTTGGGGGTTTGCCCTTTGTCAGGTAAGTGGGGAGAATTCCCTACTCACCTAACAAAGGTGCAAAACCCTAAAAACTAGTGGCGTTTACTACCAAATTATCCTGTTGGACTTTAACCTGGTTTTGTGAAACTTACTGTGTTTAGCCCAGTCCAACATCAGCATCTCCATCAGACCAAGCGGAGGTGACAATGTAGACAGAAGACCCTCTGAAACCTTTCTCAAGAATCTAGACTCTCCCCCACCATGAGGAGGTAATAAATCAATCTTCCTTAGTAACAGCCCACCAAACTGCCCTACAGTTCAAAACATTCACTCAGAATGCACAAACTAAGACCAACTGAGACACAAACTGTCCTTATATTCTAAACGAGGAAATGGGGATCCTGCCCATCCCTCACACAGAGCTGCGAATGAGGAGAGAACTTTGATCCACCAAGTAATATTAGTGCTGTCCAGGTAACCTGGGCAAATCTTACCTACCACCCACACAATTCTGATGGCTGGGAATGTCGATATGCACAGAACCCAAATACAAACCAGTCAATGTTTCCATTGGCCACTTCTCCACATGGAGTGTCTCCTTGTGTACAGTGACAGCTGGAAAACTCACAATGAGCAACTGGAAGCCCTTTCCTAGACAGTACAGTCTGCTGACTCAAGTTCACAAAGGCTGACAAGACCTACCTGGGTCAAGGATAGATACCTTCCAGGGCTGCCAAGGTACAAGTCATTGCCCAGTTCCCCGTTCCCACCACAAAATAGGAACTCATAATGTTCTTTGGGATCTGTGGGTTCTATCACAAGTTTGTCTTGAACTTTAGCACAATGGCCATCTCCTAGTTTTTAGGATCCAGATCACCAACAATCTGTCCTGGTCCCTCCATACAAACACTATAATTAAGAAAGTCCACTAACACCTACTTTCTCAGAAGACTAAGGAAATTTGGCATGTCCGCTACAACTCTTGCTAACTTCTACAGATGCATTATAGAAAGCATTCTTTCTGGTTGTATCACAGCTTGGTGTGGCTTCTGCTCTGACCAAGACCATAAAAATCTACAAAAGATTGTGAATGTAGCCCAGTCCATCACGCAAACCAGCCTCCCATCCATTGACTCTGTCTACACTTCCCACTGCCTCAGCAAAGCAGCCAGCATAATCAAGGATACTCATGCACCCCAGACATTCTCTCTTATACCTTCTTCCATCAGGAAAAAGATACAAAAGTCTGAGGTCACGTGACAACCAACTCAAGATCAGCTTCTTCCCTGTTGACATCAACTTTTGAATGGACCTACCTTACATTAAGTTGATCTTTCTCTACACCCTAGTTATGACTGTAATGCTACATTCTGCATTCGCTCCTTTCCTTCTTTGTGAATGGTATGCTTTGTCTGTATAACGCGCAAGAAACAATACTTTTCACAATATACCAATACATGTGACAATCATAAATCAAATCAAAAAGACCTTCTACAGAACAAAGCTATTATGGACAGAGAAAAACTAGGCAGCTGTCAAAAAGCTGCCTGCCATTTTAATAGGTGAGTTTCTGGTTTCAGCTCCAGATTTGAACTGGTTTTTAAAATGGCCATTGATGGTCTCCCCCCGAAGAATGAATCCAGAATAGAGGGACTGATAGGGTACTTCTCCAAGTACCAGGATGAGCAGTCCACAGACTGAGAGAAAGTCTTGGGTTGTTACTAGCCTTCAAATAATCTGAGATATATGTCCAGAATGGGTAGAGAGAGACCACAGTCCATCCCCACCACAATCCACAAACTTTTAGAACATAGAATATAGAATACTACTGCACAAACAGGCCCTTCGGCCCACAAGTTGCACTGATCATATCCATACCTTCCAGGCCATAGAACTACCTATAACTCCCAATCCCACTAAATCCCATGTACTCATTCAGAAGTCTTTTAAAAGACACCAGCAAGTTCGCCTCTACTACTATCAACGGCACCCAATTCCACTCACTCACAACCCTCTGAGTGAAAAACTTACCCCTAACATCTCCTCTGTACCTACTCCCCAGCACCTTAACCTTGTGTCTTCTCATAGCGATCATTTCAGCCCTGGGAAAAAGCTTCTGAGAATCCACCCTATCTATACCTCTCAACATTTTATAAACCTCTATCAGGTCGCCTCTCAACCTTCGTCTCTCCAGGGAGAAGAGATCTAGCTCTCTCAACCTATCTTCATAGGGCATGCCTCCCAATCCAGGCAACATCCTTATAATTCTCCTCTGCACCCTCTCAATAGCTTCCACATCCTTCCTGTAGTGAGGCAACCAGAACTGCACACAGTACTCCAAGTGGCTGACAAGGGTCTTATAAAGTTGAGGCATTACCTTCTGACTACTAAACTCAATTCTTCGATTATAGAACATAGAACATAGAACAATACAGCACAAACAGGCCCTTCGGCCCATGAGTTGTGCCGATCACATCTACCAATCCACAGACCTATCTATAACCCCCTATCCTATACTTTTCCATATACTCATCCAGAAGTCTCTTAAAAGACCCCAGTGAGTTTGCCTCAACAACCTCTGACGGCAGTCGGTTCCACTCACTCACCACCCTCTGAGTGAAAAACCTACCCCTGACATCTCCTTTGTATTTGCTTCCCGGCACCTTAAATCTGTGTCCTCTCGTAGTGACCATTTTAGCTCGGGGAAATAGTCTCTGAGAGTCCACCCTATCTATTCCTCTCAACATTTTATAAACCTCTATCAGGTCGCCTCTCATCCTACATTTCTCCAGTGAGAAGAGTCCCAGCTCCCTCAACCTATCTTCATACGGCCTGCCTCCCAATCCAGGCAGCATCCTTGTAAATCTCCTCTGAACTCTCTCAATAGCCTCTACATCCTTCCTATAATGAGGCGACCAGAACTGCGCACAATACTCCAACTAGGGTCTGACAAGAGTCTTATAGAGCTGCATCATTACCTCCTGACTCCTAAACTCTATTCCTCGATTAATGAAGGCCAGTACACCGTACGCCTTCTTGACCACTTCCTCCACCTGCGAGGCCCATTTAAGAATCCTATGGACCTGGACCCCAAGATCCTTCTGCTCTACAACACAGCTAAGACTCCTACCCCTTATATTGTACTCCTTCATCCCATTATTCCTGCAAAAATGGACCACTACACATTTATCTGCGTTGAAGTCCATCTGCCACTTCTCCACCCAGTCTTGCATCCTGTCTATGTCCTGCTGCAACTTTTGGCATCCCTCCAGACCATCCACAACACCACCGATCTTTGTATCATCGGCGAACTTGCTAACCCATCCCTCCACTTCCTCATCCAGGTCATTTATGAAAATGACAAACAGCAGGGGTCCCAGAACAGATCCCTGGGGCACTCCACTGGTTACCGACCTCCATGCAGAACAAGACCCATCACAATCACTCTGCCTTCTGCCGGCAAGCCAGTTAAGGATCCACGAGGCCAAAGCCCCTTGGATCCCATGCCCTCTCACCTTCTCCAGAAGCCTTGCATGTGGGTCCTTATCAAACGCCTTACTAAAGTCCATGTACACTATATCCACCACCCTTCCTTCGTCAATGTGTTCAGTCACATTTTCGAAGAACTCAACTAGGCTCGTAAGGCATGACCTGCCCTTGACAAAACCATGCTGACTATTTCTAATCAGTCCAAACTTCTCCAAATGTTCATATATCTTATCCCTCAGAAGCCTCTCCATCAGCTTACCAACCACTGAAGTCAAACTCACCGGTCGGTAATTTCCTGGACTATCCCTGTTCCCTTTCTTAAAGATAGGAACCACATCCGCAATCCTCCAATCCTCCGGAACCTCTCCCGTTTCCATGGACGACGCAAAGATCATCGCCAGGGGCTCTGCAACCACTTCCCTCACCTCCCACAATAACCTGGGGTACATCCCATCCCATGAGGTTCATAAGGAGGAGGTGTTAGCGAATCTTGAGGGTATGAAAATTGATAAGTCCCCTGGGCCAGATGGGATTTACCCCAGGATTCTCTGGGAGGCTAGAGAGGAGATTGCAGAGCCTTTGGCTTTGATCTTCATGTCGTCGTTAGCTACAGGTATAGTGCCAGAAGACTGGAGGATGGCAAATGTTGTCCCTTTGTTCAAAAAGGGGAGTAGGGACCATCCTGGAAATTATAGACCGGTGAGCCTGACTTCTGTTGTGGACAAGGTCTTGGAAAGAATTATAAGGGATAGGATTTATAAGCATCTAGAGAGAAATAAATTGATTAGGGATAGTCAGCACGGTTTTGTGAAGGGTAGATCGTGCCTCACAAACCTTATTGAGTTTTTTGAGGAGGTGACCAAAGAGGTAGATAAGGGTAAGGCAGTTGATGTAGTGTATATGGATTTTAGCAAAGCGTTTGATAAGGTTCCCCATGGTAGGCTACTGCAGAAAGTGCAGATGCATGGGATTGAAGGTGATTTAGCAGTTTGGATTAGGAATTGGCTAGCTGATAGAAGACAGAGGGTGGTGGTTGATGGGAAATATTCAACCTGGAGTGCAGTTACAAGTGGTGTACCTCAAGGATCTGTTTTAGGGCCACTGCTGTTTGTCATTTTTATAAATGACCTAGATGAGGGTGTAGAGGGTTGGATTAGTAAATTTGCTGACGATACCAAAGTGGGGGGAGTTGTAGACAGCGAGGATGGATGTTACAGTTTGCAGAGGGACATAGATAGGTTGCAGAGCTGGGCCGTGAGGTGGCAAATGGAATTCAATACGGATAAGTGTGAGGTGATTCACTTTGGTAGGAATAACAGGCATATGAAATATAGGGCTAATGGAAGGACCCTTAATAGTGTTGTCGAGCAGAGGGATCTTGGGGTACAAGTACATAGCTCTTTGAAAGTTGGCACCCAGGTTGATAAAGTTGTTAAGAAGGCGTACGGTGTGTTAGCTTTTATTGGTAGAGGGATTGAATTTAGGAGCCGTGAGGTTATGTTACAACTGTACAAAACTCTGGTGCGGCCGCACTTGGAGTATTGCGTACAGTTCTGGTCGCCGCATTATAAGAAAGATGTGGAAGCATTGGAAAGGGTGCAGAGGAGGTTTACCAGGATGTTGCCTGGTATGGTGGGAAGGCCTTATGAGGAAAGGCTGAGGGACCTGAGGTTATTTTCATTAGAGAGAAGAAGGTTACACGGTGACCTAATTGAGGCGTATAAGATGATCAAGGGATTGGATAGGGTGGATAGTGAGAGCCTTTTTCCTCGGATGGTGATGACCAACACGAGGGGACATAACTTTAAATTAAGAGGTGGTAGTTATAGGACGGATGTCAGAGGCAGGTTCTTTACACAGAGGGTGGTGAGGGCGTGGAATGCCCTGCCTGCAGCAGTTGTGGACTCGCCTACTTTGGGGGCATTCAAATGTTCGGTGGATAGGCATATGGATGATATTGGAATAGTTTAGGTTAGAGGGTCCACTGGCCGGCGCAACATCCAGGGCCTGTACTGCGCTGTAATGTTCTATGTTCTATGGTCCCGGCGACTTGTCTATCTTGATAGAATTTAACAGGTCTAACACATCCTCTTTCCTAACATCCACATACTCAATCTTTTCCATATGCCGCAAACCTGCAGTGCAATCTCCCAGCTCACTTTCCACCGTGAATACCGAGGCAAAGTATTCGTTAAGCACCTCTGCCATTTCTTCCGGATTCACACAGACTTTTCCCCCTTCACCTTTTATAGGCCCTATCCCTTCTCTTCTCAACCTTTTACTTTTCACATATTTGTAGAAGGCCTTGGGATTCTCCTTAATCTTACCTGCCAAGGCCTTCTCATGACCCCTTCTGGCTCTCCTAATTTCCTTTTTAAGTTCCCTTCTACACACCTTATACTCCTCTAGATCCCTAACATCCCCTAGCTCTCTGAACCTTTTATATACCATTTTTTTCTTCCTAACTAGGTTCACCACTACCTTCATGCACCACGGTTCCCGCATCCTACCAGAACCTCCTTGACTCCTTGGAACGTTGTCTTGCAGTGCCCTAGACAAACATTCCTTGAAAAACCACCACATTCCTTCTGTACTCTTCCCCAAGAACACCTCCTTCCAATTTATGCATCCAATTACCTGCCTAATGTTTTCATATTTCCCCTTACTCCAGACATACACCTTCCTAGCCTGCCTGATCCTATCTCTTTCCATCGCTATCGTGAAAGAGATAGAATTATGATCCCCATTCCCAAGATGTTCACCTACCGTGAGATCCAACACCTGCCCTGGCTCATTAGCAAGCACCAGGTCAAGTACAGCCTCTCCTCTCGTAGGCTTTTCCACGTACTGTGTCAGGAAACGTACTGTGTACTGAACACACCTAACAAACTCCACACCATCCAAACCCCTTATCCTTGGGATATTCCAGTCGATGTTTAGGAAGTTGAAATCTCCCATCACGACAACCCTGTTATTTCTACATCTGTCTAGGATCTGTTTCCTTGTCTGCACCTCAAGTTCCCTGCCGCTGTTGGGCGGCCTATAGAATACACCCAGCAAAGTTATCGCCCTTTTCCTGTTCCTAACTTCCACCCACAGAGACTCCGTAGACAATCCCTCCCCGTCTTCCACCTTCTCTGCAGCCATGACACTGTCCCTGATCAACAGTGCCACACCACCTCCTCTTTTGCCCCCAACCCTGTCCCTCCTGAAGCATCTGAATCCCGGCACCTGAAGTACCCAGTCCTGTCCCTGAGACAACCAAGTCTCTGTAATGGCCACCACATCACATTCCCAAGAAGCAATCCACGTCCTAAGCTCATCTACCTTATTTACTACACTCCTGGCATTAAAATAGACACACCTCAGCCCCTCAGTCAGGATATTTCCCTTTTCCACCACCTGCCTAACCCCCCTCTCAGGGTGCCTACAGTCCTTCCCTACCTGGGAACTAACCTCCTTATTCACTGTCCCATCGGTATTAATGAAAGCCAGTGCACCATATGCCTTCTTGATAACATCCTCCACCTGCGAGGCTGATTTAAGAATCCGATGGACCCGGACCCCAAGGTCCTTTTGCTCCTCAACACTGCTAAGACTCCTACCCTTGATATTGCACTCCTTCACCCTATTGGACTTTAAATTTTTATCGGAAGTTTAAGACCCAGAACTCCAGATTTCTCTGCCGGAGTTTGTTTCTCCAACTGTCACCTTTAAATCACCCACATTGACAGGAAATCAAACATGATGGCAGAAGCCGTGTCCATGACTTAACGAGACCCAGTTAGACCACAAATGATATTGAACGGTAAGAGGAATGAATCTATGTCTGAATGCACTGGCTGATTTCAGTATAATATTTTTCTGTTTGTAATGAAATGACATTCTCATTTCATTTGTCATGTAATAGGAAATGTCATGACAACAATTCTAGCCCCGGATTACTAATGGACATATTGAACTTTTAAGTAAGACGTGTTTTTTTAAAAAATGAATATCAAAGTAAAAACAGGCTAAGACTGCAAAATAACAACTTACTGGAAAATTCCATTGTGGAGTATTGTGGGGAAGGCAGATGAGTTGAGGGTATGGATTGACACATGGAATTATAGCCATTAGTGAAACTTGGTTACAGGAGGGGCAGGACTGGCAGCTCTATGTTCCAAGGTTCCAATGTTTCAGACGTGACAGAGGCAGAGGGATGAAGGGTGGGGAGTGGTATTGCAAGGAAAAATGTTACAGCAGTGCTCAGGCAGGATAGATTAGAGGGCTTGTCTACCAAGGGTGGAGCTGAGAAACAGGAAAGGTATGACCACATTAATGGTGTTGTATATCTAAGAAAGAAATCAGAACGGCTAAAAGAAAACATGAGATTGCTTTGGCAGTTAGGGTGAAAGATAATCCTAAGAACTCCTACAGTTATATTAAGGATAGTAAGGGATAAAATTGGTCCTGTTGAAGATCAGAATGGTCGGCTACATATGGAACGAAAAGAAATGGGGGAGATATTAAATGGGTTTTTTGCATCTGTATTCACTAAGGAAACTGGCATGGAGTCTATGGAAATAAGGCAAACAAGTAGGAAGGTCATGGCATCTATACAGATTAATAGGGAGGAGGTGCTTGCTGTCTTGAGACAAATAAGAGTAGATAAATCCTCATTCAGACAGAGTATTCCCTTGGACCTTGAAAGAGACTATGTTGAAATTGCAGGGGCCCTGACAGATATATTTAAAATGTCGGTATCCATGGGTGAGGTGCCAGATGATTGGAAGATAGCTCATGTTATTCTGTTGTTTGAAAAAGGCTCAAAAAGTAATCCGGGAAATTATAGGCCTGTAAATTTGACATCAGTAGTTGGTATATTGTTGGAAGGAATACTAAGAGATAAGATCTACAAATATTTGGATAGACAAGGACTTATTAGGGAGAGTCAACATAGCTTTGTACATGGTAGATCATGTTTAATCAATCTATTAGAATTTTTTGAGGAGGTTACCAGGAAAGTGGATGAAGGGAAGGCAGTGGATGTTGTCTACATGGACTTCAATAAGGCCTTTGACAAGGTCCCTCATGGGAGATTAGTTAGGAAGGTTCAATCGCTAGGTATACATGGAGAGGTAGTAAATTGGATTAGACACTGGCTCAATGGAAGAAGTCAGAGAGTGGAAGTGGAGGCCTATGACCAGTGGTGTGCCACAGAGATCAGTGCTGAGTCCGTTGTTGTTTATCATTTATATCAATAATCTGGATGATAATGTGGTAAATTGGATCAGCAAATTTGCTGATGATACAAAGACTGAAGGTGTATTGGACAGTGAGGAAGGTTTTTAAAGCTTGCAGAGGGATTTGGACCAGCTAGAAAAATGAGCTCAAAAATGGCAGATGGAGGTTAATGCAGACAAGTGTGAGGTATTGCACTTTGTAAGGACAAACCAAGGTAAAACATGCAAGATAAATGGTAGGACACTGAAGAGTGCAGTAGAACAGAGGGATCTGGGAATACACATACATAATTCCCTAAACGTGGCGTCACAGGTGGATAGGGTCATAAAGAGTGCTTTTGGTACATTGGCCTTTATAAATCAAAATATTGAATATAAAAGTTGGAATCTATATGACATTGGTGAGGCGAATTTAGAGTATTGCGTGCAGTTTTGTTCACCTAATTACAAGAAGCATATTAATAAGTTTGAAAAAGTACAGAGAAGTTTGCAAAGATGTTGTCAGGACTTGAGAAACTGAGTTACAGAGAAAGGTTAAATAGGTTAGGACTTTATCCCCTGGAGTGTAGAAGAATGAGGGGAGATTTGATAGAGGTGTATAAAATTATGATGGGTATAGATAGAGTGAATGCAAGCAGGCTTTTTCCACTGAGGCTAGAGAAGAAAAAAAGCTAGAGGACATGGCTTAAGGGTGAAGTGGGAAATGTTAAAATGAATATTAGGGTGGGCTTCTTCACACAGAGAGTGGTGTGAGTGTGAAATGAGCTGCCAGATGAAGTGCTGAATGCGCGCTCACTTTTAACACAAGAAAAACTTGGACGGGTACATAGATGAGACGGGTGTGGAGGGGTATGGTCCAGGTGCAGTGGGACTAGGCAAAAAATGGTTCAGTATAGACAAGAAGGGCCAAAAGATCTGTTTCTGAGCTGTAATGTTCTATGGTTTTATGGATTATACTTTTTCAAAGAATGTCACACTTTTTCAAAGGAGTCGAAGGAAGAAATGTAATGTAAAAACTGAACTGTTACCTCCTGTGGTTGCACAGATAATAAAGGCTGATCACCATCTCAGCAGAAACCATCTCCTGTGAGTTATATCCCAGACCGTGGACATGATGTGGGTTAGAAGAAAGTAGTTCTGGGTGAAAAACATGTTTGTGCTTTTCTCCTCCCCGCAATATACAAGGAAAAGGTTGAAAACTAACCTCCAGCCTAGTTTCTGTGTGTTAGTTTGGGGTTCTAGATTTACTGTGATAGCGTGCGCTGTGAAGGTCACAACTGAAGAACATCCAGGAACCATCCCTGCGATCGTAGGTAAAAAAAGTCTCTCTGTGATTAAATTAAAATCAGCAAAGCTACAGTCAAAAAGGAAACTTTTTCAGCAAACGTGCAGAACCAAGAATCTCCAAACCAGCTATCAAAGTCAGTGCTGTCAGAATCACCCAAGTTAATGGCCACAACATTCACTATCCATGTTTGTGTCTGTGTGTGTTTGTGTGTCTGTGTGTGTGCGCATGTGGGTGTGTAAGTATGTGTCTGCATGTGTGTGTCTACACTGCCTCAGTACTGACTCTCTAATAGTGAGGCACTCCCTCAATACTGACCCTCTGACAATGCAGCACTCCCTCAGTACTGGCCCTTTGACAGTAAGACATTCCCTCAATATTGACCCTCTGACAGTGCAGCAGTCCCTCAGCACTGACCCTCTGACAGTGTGACACTCCTCAATATTGACCTTCTGACAGTGCGGCACTCCCTCAGCACTGACCCTCTGACAATGTGGCACTCCCTCAGCACTGACCCTCTGACAGTGCAGCACTCCAGTAAATACATCACACACACACACACACACACACACACACACAGTCTGTGAAAAGTACTTTTCCCGTTCTTCCCGCTTAGCAAAGGTAGTAGGACTGGAGGACACAGCTTCAATCAAGATTGCGCGGGGGGGGGGGCAGTTCAGCTCAGAGTTGAGGAGGAATTTCTTCACACAAAGGGTGGTGAATCTTTGGAATTCTCTGCCTGATGAAGTGGTGGAGGCTTCCTCGCTGAATATGTTCAAGTCAAGAGTGGATAGGTTTTTGATTGACAAGAGAATTAAGGGTCACGGGGAGAAAGCGGGAAAGTGGTACTGATCCACTACAGATCAGCCATGATCTTATTGAATGGTGGGGCAGGCTCGAGGGGCTGGATGGGCTACTCCTGCTCCTATTTCTTATTTCTTATGTTCTTATGTCTGTCAGACATACAGACACACAAATACGTGAACTGAATAAAATTTTCAAATCACTTTTTCTGCTATAATGTTTATTTTCTTCCTGTTTTTTAATTTTGAAAGGTTTTTCAGACTCAGTTTGTGCTCAGCAGAATTATTCAACAAGTCCAGAACAGCTCAACACTAGCCCCTGCTGGAGGATCAGGAAATAAGGCAGGAATTTCTCACACTGAACACAAGGCAGCAGAGGGCAGAGGCAATCGATTCCATCATTACTTTCCAATTGACATGGGAGAAATTCCTGAAGGGCAAACATTTGTTAAGCATGCAGAAGATAGAGTTAGTGGTACCAACTGGAGCCTGCCTTGGAAAAGCAGACAGCATAATTAAGGACCTCACACACCCTAGACATTCTCTCTTTCACTTTCTTTCATCTGGGAAAAGATACAAAAGTCTGAGGTCACGTACCAACCGACTCAAGAATAGCTTCTTCCCTGCTGCCATCAGATTTTTGAGTGGACTAACCTTGCATTAAGTTGACCTTTCTCGACACCCTAGCTATGACTGTGACACTATATTCCGCGCTCGTTTCCTTCTCTCTGAATGGTATGAGTTCTCTGTGTAGTGCGCAAGAAACAATACTTTTCACAGTATACTAATACATGGTGACAATAATAAATCAAATCAAACCAAATCAAATCAAAAAATGCTGGAAATCTGTTTTAAAATGTATTTACAGGATGTGGGCGTTTCTGGCTGGGCCATTCCCAGTTGCCTCTTAAGAAGGTGGTGGTGACCTGCCTTCTTGAACTGCTGAAGTCCCTGTGGTGTAGGTATATCCGCAGTCCTGTTAGAGGGCAAGTCCCAGAATTTTGACCTAGCAACAATGAAGGAATGGCCAATATATTTCCAAGTATATTTCTATGATTCTATGATTCTAAGTCAGGATCGTGAGTGATTTGGAAGGGAACCTCCAGTTGGTGGTGTTTTCAGTTTTCTGCTGTCTTTGCTCTTTTAGATGGTGGTAGTTGTAATTTTGGAAGGTACTTGGAAGGCCCAAAGAGTCTTGATGACTCGCTGCAGTTCATTTTGTAAATGGTACACAATGCTGTCCCTGTTCATTGGTGGCGGAGGAAGTGAATGTTTATAGAAAGAATAGCAATCAAGTGGGCTACTTTGTCTTAGATGGTGCTTAATATAAAAATAAAAACAGAAAATTCTTGCAACTTTGCAAAGGTGGCAACAGTTGATTTTTCTCTCACTGGTGCCATGCATCCTTACCAACCCCCTCCCAAACTGTGTATGAAATCTGTTGTATTTGGTTCACATGCCAATAGCATCGTGTGGTATTGGAGATCCCCAGAAATCAACAGCTCAGATCCCTCTCCACTCTCAGCTAGCCCTGTATCAGAAATCAAACTGAGACAGAGTGAGGAGCTAAGGAATTTTTAACAAAGACCTTCCCGCACATCAAGGAAACGGGGTCACTCCTGCTACCTGGCATCACAAAGAAACGGACCAGTTCCACTGTGTCAGACCCCACACTGCACCAGTCATAGAACCATAGAAAAGTAACAGGATTGAAAAAGACCATTCAGCTCGTCATGTCTGGACCAGCTGAAAAAAATAGCAGTTCATTTTAATCCCACTGCTCAGTACCTGTCCCTGTAGACCACAGCATTCAGATATCGATTCAGGCCCCTTTCAGACAAGTTGCCACAATTTTCCAGCCCTGGCAACATTCCTGTAAATCCCACTGCACTTTCTACAGAACAATTCTGTCCCTCCTGTAATATGCTAACTGGAACTGCAAACAAAACTCTAGCTGCAGCCTAGCATTTTATATAGTTCCATCATTACATCCCTGCTTTTGTATTCAATACCACATCCAATAAAGTTTGGCATTCCATATTATGACAATAATGTGCTATTGCTTTAATTTTTTTTGTTTAAGAGGACTGTTTATAGATTCAGCTCTATTCTACAGGTAGTTGGTGTGTCTGGACAACATACAGTTCAGAGGAGGGAGAGCAGGATAATTACTCATTTTTTGATTTGATTTGATTTATTATTGTCACATATATTAACATATAATGAAGAGTATTGTTTCATTGTACAAAGCATACCATACATAGGAAGAAAAGGAGAAAGTACAGACTATAGTGTTGCAATCATAGCTAAGGTGCAGAGAAAGATCAATTTAATGCGAGGTAGTTTGATTCAAAAGTCTGATTGCAGCAGAGAAGAAGCTGTTCTTCAGTCAGTAGTACGTGTTCTCAGACTTTTGTATCTTTTTTTGGATGGAAGAAGATAAAAGAGAAAATGTCCAGGGTGCATGGGGTCCTTAATTATACTGGCTACTTTGCAGTAAGTGTGGACAGAGTCAATGGATGGGAGGTTGGTTTGAGAGAGCGACTGGGCTATGTTCAGGACACTTTGTAGTTTTTTGGGGTCTTGAGCCAAGCAGGAGACAAACCAAGCTGTGATACAAGCAGAAAGAATGCTTTCTACAATGCATCTGTAAAAGTTGGTGAGAGTTGTAGCTAATATGCAAAATTTCCTTAGTCTCCTTAACTGGTGTTGGCATGGGGGACCAGGACAGGTTGTTGATCTGAGCGCCTAAAAACTAGAAGGTCACACCATTTCTCTTTTGTCCCCATTGATATAGATGGGGTATGTCCTCTACCACACTCCCTGAAGTTGATGACTATCTCCTTTGTTTTGTTGACATTAAGGGAGAGATTTGGGCGGCACGGTAGCACAGTGGTTAGCACTGCTGCTTCACAGTTCCAGGGACCTGGGTTCAATTCCAAGCTTGGGTCACTGTCTGTGTGGAATTTGCATATTTTCCCTGTGTCTGCGTGGGTTTCCTCTGGGTGCTCCTGTTTCCTCCCACAGTCCAAAGATGTGCAGGTTAGATTGATTGGCCACGATAAAATTGCCCTTTGGTGTCCTGAGATGTGTAGGTTAGAAGGATTAGCGGCTAAAATATGTAGGGATATGGGGGTAGGGCCTGGGTGGGGTTGTGGTCATGCAGACTTGATGGGTCCCAAAGCCTCTTTCTGCTCTGTAGATTTCTATGATTTCTATACATACAAGATGATCAGAGGATTAGATAGGATGGACAGTGAGAGCTTTTTTCCTCGGATGGTGGTGGTTAACACGAAAGGATAGAGCTTTAAATTGAGGGGTGATAGATATAGAACAGATGTCAGAGGTAGTTTCTTTACTCAGAGGGTAGTAAGTGCATGGAATACGCTGCCCGCAGCAATAGTGGACTTGTCAACTTTAAGGGCGTTCAAATGGTCATTGGATAGGTATGTGGATAATATTGGAATAGTTTAGGTTAGAGGGTCATTAGATTGGTTCCACTGGTCAGCGCAACATCAAGGGCCAAAGGGCCTGTACTGTGTTGTAATGTTCTATGTTCTATATTCTACGATTATTGTCGTTGCACCAGGTCACCAGAAAGTCTATCTTTTAGCCATGTTGCGTTTATGTAGGATAGAATGAACGGATTTTGTATAGAGGTGGAAATTCCTCCTGATGGTTTTGATTAAGGAAATGGAATGCAAGGTCATGTGATGATGTGGTTAATGGGAGGAGCTAAGTCAACAGCAAAGAAACAGTTTTGTGTTCTGGCTGGGGCTTATTTGAAGTTAGAGGTTTTCCACAAGTTGCTGAAACTTATTGTCTCTGAAAGTTTCAAGACTGACTACACTCATTCTAGCAAGTACATTTTTGATTGCTAACTATATTTCAAGTGTCATTGTAAGTCAATAAGAGAAATGTTGCTTATTTGGAACTGAAACAGTAATAGGTTAAAAATTAAAGTCGTTTCCTTTCATTTCTAAAGATTGTTCATTAATAAGTTAAGTTGCTTCATTTGTTAGAATTATATGTAAACTGTGTTATTGAATACTATAAAAGATCCTGGATTTTGCAGATAGCAATGAGAAACATCAGAGGATACAGCAGGATATAGATCAGTTGGAGACTTGGGCGGACAAATGGCAGATGGTGTTTAATCCGGACAAATGTGAGGTAATGCATTTTGGAAGGTCTAATACAGATAGGAAATATACAGTAAATAGCAGAACCCTAAGAGTATTGATAGGCAAAAGGTTCTGGGTGTACAGGTAGACAGGTGGCAATGCAAATGGAAAAGGTAGTCAAGAAGGCATACGGCATGCTTGCCTTCATCAGCTGGGGCATTGAGTTTAAAAATTAGCAAGTCATTTTATAGCTTTATGGAACCTTAGTTAGGCCGCACTTGGAATATAGTGTTCCATTTTGGTTGCCACACTACCAGAAGGACGTGGAGGCTTTGATGAGGGTACAGAAAAGATTTACCAGGATGTTGCCCTGGTATAGAGGGCGTGAACTATGAGGAGCGGTTGAAGAAATTTCATTTGTTCTCATTGGAACGACGGAGGTTGAGGCACGACCTGAGAGAAGTCTACAAGATTGAGAGGTATGGACAGAATGGATTGTCAGAAGCTTTTTCTCAGGGTGGAAGAGTCAATTACTAAGGGGGCACAGGTTTAAGGTGCAAGGGGCAAGGTTTAAAAGAGATGTATGAGGTAGATTTCTTACATAGAGAATAGTGCCTAGAACTCGTTGCCGGGGGAGGCAGTGGAAGCGGATATGGTAGTGACTTTTAAGGGGCATCTTGATAAATACATGAATAGGACGGGAATAGAGGGATATGGTCCCTGAAAGGATGGGAGGTTTTAGTTGAGTTGGGCAGCATGTTTGGTACAGGTTTGGAGGGCAAGGATATTTCAGGATGCACACACCCAAAAAATGAAGATAAAAGTTTAAAGTTTACTTATTTGTGTCACAAGTAGGCTCACATTAATGCTTCAGTGAAGTTACTGTGAAAATCTCCTAGTCACCATGCTCCTGTGCTTATTCAGGTACACGGAGGGAGAATTCAGCACAGCCAATGTACCCTAACCAGCACATCTTCTTTGTTCAAGAAAGGGAATAGAGACTTTCCAGGGAATTATAGGCCGGTGAGTCTTACTTCTGTTGTGGGCAAAGGATTGGAGAGAATTATTAGGGATAGGATTTATAGTTATTTAGAGAGGAATGAATTGATTGGGGATAGTCAGCATGGTTTTGTGAAGGGTAGGTCGTGCCTTACTAACCTCATTGAGTTTTTTGAAAAAGTGACCAAAGAGTTGGATGGGGGTAAGGCAGTTGATGTGGTATATATGGACTTTAGTAAGGCGTTCGATAAGGTGGCCCATGGAAGGCTTCTGCAGAAAATGCAGATGTATGGGATAGAGGGTGATTTAGCTAATTGGATTAGGAATTGGCTAGCAGATAGAAGACAGAGGTGGTGGTTGATGGGAGATATTCATCGTGGAGTTCGGTGACAAGTGGTGTACCTCAGGGGTCTGTTTTGGGGCCCCTGCTGTTTGTAATTTTTATAAATGATCTGGATGAGGGTATTGAAGGATGGATTAGTAAATTTGCAGATGACACTAAAGTCGGTGGAGTGGTAGATAGTGAAGAGGGGTGTTATAGTTTGCAGAGAGACTTGGACAAGTTGCAGAGCTGGGCCGAGAGGTGGCAAATGGAGTTTAATGTGGAAAAGTGTGAGGTAATGCACTTTGGCAGGAATAATAAATGTGTAGAGTATAGGGCTAATGGTAGGATTCTTAATAGTGTTGATGAACAGAGGGATCTTGGTGTATATGTGCATAGATCCCTGAAAGTAGGCAGTCAAGTTGATAAGGTTGTTAAGAAGGCATATGGAGTCTTAGCTTTTATTGGTAGGGGGATTGAATTTCGGAGCCGCAACGTCATGTTGCAACTGTACAAAACTCTAGTGCGGCCGCACTTGGAGTATTGTGTGCAGTTCTGGTCCCCACATTATAAGAAAGATGTGGAGGCATTGGAGAGGGTACAGAGGAGGTTTACCAGGATGTTGCCTGGTATGGAGGGCAGGTCTTATGAAGAGAGGCTGAGGGATTTGAGGTTGTTTTCGTTAGAAAGGAGGCGGCTAAGAGGGGACCTTATTGAAACATATAAGATGATTAGAGGTTTAGATAGGGTGGACAGCGATAGCCTTTTTCCTAGGATGGAGAAAGCTAGCACGAGGGGACACAGCTTTAAATTGAGGGGTGATAGTTATAGGACAAATATCAGAGGTAGGTTCTTTACCCAGAGGGTGGTTAGGGAGTGGAATGCCCTGCATGCGGCAGTTGTAGATGCGCCAATTTTGGTGACGTTTAAGAGGTTAGTTGATAAGTTTATGGAAGAGAAGGGAATGGTTTAGTTTGGAGGGGCATTGCTTTTTTTTTCATAATTGGTTGGCGCAACATCGAAGGCCGAAGGGCCTGTTCTGCGCTGTAATGTTCTATGTTCTATGTTCTACATCTTTCAGACTGCAGGAAGAAACTGGAGCACCTGGATGAAACGCACGCAGACATAGGGAGAACATGCAAACTCCCCGCGGACAGTAACCCAAGCTGGGAATTGAATCCAGATCCCTCGCATTCAAAGATAACAGTGCTAACCACTGTGCTACCATGCCAAACTAAGATTGTCCAGGGATATGGATGTAAGGTGTGTAAATAAGATTAAGATACTGAATTGTAGAATGTGTTTGAGAAGCTGAATGGCCTCCTCGTAATGATCCTCTATTCCTAAAGGCACAGACATTATCAATGAAACAGCGTTGCTCTCATTGAGATTCTCTCCGTTAGATTTTCCCTGGCCGTTGCTGAAAGATCGCAAACTGACGACCTATTTCAGAGTCAGGTGACTAACTTTGAAAGGTTTTTTGTTTAACTGCGGGGAGCTGTTAAACCCTTTCTGAATCTTCCTGGTGGGGAACTGGAGGCAAATTCTGTTCTAGTTTGTGCAAGTTAAGATGTAAAACCAATGACATATTTAATTGAGTTGCAAACGTTTTCTCTGTGCTGATAGAGTGAGCTGCTGTTCTCCGGGGCCTGAGGGGAGGGGGGAGGCGGGGAGGGAATCTTCACCCCCAACTTGTTTGGCAGAAATTGTTTGTCTCGATGACTGATGACTGGAGACGGGTAAACGAGAAGCAGCCAGAAACTCTGCAGCAAAACTGAACAGCGATGCCGACAAAGAAAGGTCTGTCCGACCCGGGAGACATCCCTGAACGAGTCGCTTTGAAAAAGGAGATTGGTTTAACTAGTGCCTGTGCCATTATAGTGGGTAAGTTACCGAAGATCTGCAAGAGAGTGCGAGAAACTCTCCCATTCTCCTGTCGAACATATTATTGCTTTCTGATTGACTATATTTCAACAGGACTTTCTATATTTCTCCAAGATTCACAGCTTTAGAAATATAAACAGGTTGTTAATCTTTAAAGGCAGGAGTTGGGTGTGAGTTAGATCCAATCCCTAATGCTAACCTGACCCTGACCCTAACCCTGACCCTAATGCCAATGACAAAGTGACGTAATTCAACTGGGAAGGAAATGGAATCTGTGGGAGAACTGATTTCACTCTCACCCTCTACCCTTCTCCCCCCACACTCCTATTTCCCCCCTCATCCCTCCCCCTTCACCCCGCATCCCTTTCCATCCCCCCACATCCTTCTCCTTGCTCCCACACCCATCTCCCTCCCTCGCATCCCTCTCCTTCCCCCTCCCAGACTCCACTCCCTCCCCCTGTACTCCTTTCCTTACCGCCCCATGCCCCTTCCCACTCCCCACACCTCTCTCCCTCTTCCTGCAACACTCTTCCTCCCCCCGTATCCCCCCCACATCTCTATCCCTCCCCAGCACCCCACTCCTTCTTCCTGCAGCTCTCATCGTCCCCTGCACTCCTCTCCCTCCCCTGCATACTCTCCCTCCCCCTACACCCTCTCCCTCCTGCCGCCCTCTTCCTCCCCCTGCACTCTTCTCCCTTCTCACCCACCTTCTCCCTCTCCCTGCACTCCTTTCCCTCCCCTTTACCTCTCCCCTTCCTCTGCACTCTCTTCCTCCCTCCATGCCACTTTCTCTCCTCCCACACCTATCTTCCTGTCCCTGTACCCCTCTCCCTGTACCCCTCTCCCTCCTCTGCACCCCTTCCCCTTCACTTCTCTCCCACCCCAATTTCGCTCTCTTCCTGCACCCCTCTTCCCCCCTGCATCCTCGCTCGCCTGCACCCCCTCCCTCCCTCTGCACTCCTCTCCCTCCCCCACTGCATCCCTCTTCTTTACTCTCTGCACTCCTCACCCTACCCCTGCACTCCTCTCCCTCTCCCTGCACCTATCTCCCTTCTCCCCTTGTCTCCCTCCCCCTGCACCCCCCTCTGCAACCCTCTCCCTTCCCCTGCACCCCTCTCCCCCCTGCAGCCCTCTCCCTCCCCACACTCCTCTCCCTCCCCTACACTCCTCCCTCCCAAATCCTCCTCACTCCCCCACCCTCACCAGCACCTCCACCCTTCCCTAAACCACCCCCCCTCCACCCCCATCTCAACTAAATGAAGGTAAATGATAGAAACAGTGAGGGTGTGTGTGAGGCAATGCTGGTTTCACAATACCTCGTTGTATTCTACACAAGCCATGAATACTAGGCAGATGTCAAACAAGTGATCCCAGAGGTTTCCCAACCAGGACATTGGGATTCAGTCACTCTCCTGTGTACTTCTCAAGGTGACACAAACCTCAGAGTTGAGCTCAGAACTCACGCTCTAACCCAACAGGTTCATTCATATGTGTGGGCACTTCCCCACTTTGCACAGATTGTTAACTGGAACAGAAAGGAGGCTTTGAACAACTCACTCATTCACTCGAAAATAGGGCAACATTCCAAGCACAGCACTCAGAGCAGAGCGAACTTCACCCAGAGCCAGGATCCCAGATGCAGCACCGGAATATTCCAAAGCTGTCACTAAAGAAACCTTTTGTCGGAGCTGTGAACAGGAGAAGTAGATCAATTACCCAGACAGTTAGCCCCCAGTCACACTGTCATGGGAACTACGCAGGAACACAGAGAGCTGAGGACAGTTTTTAAAGTCAGTTCCACTTCAGACACCAAGTGGTTGCAGCACATTTCAGATACACTATTCATATCAACCCAGCTCAGAACTAGCAACCCAATCAATCACAGAATGAAGACTTGGAGATTTACACAAGTACTCCAAACCAAACACTACCAAACAGGTAAGCACGGGGTTAGATACAGAGTAAAGTTCCCTTTACACTGTCTCCATCAAACACTCCCAGGACAGGTACAGCACGGGGTTAGATACAGAGTAAAGCTCCCTCTACACTGTCCCCATCAAACACTCCCAGGACAGGTACAGCACGGGGTTAGATACAGAGTAAAGCTCCCTCTACACTGTCCCCATCAAACACTCCCAGGACAGGTACAGCACGGGGTTAGATACAGAGTAAAGCTCCCTCTACACTGTCCCCATCAAACACTCCCAGGACAGGTACAGCACGGGGTTAGATACAGAGTAAAGCTCCCTCTACACTTCCCCCATCAAACACTCCCAGGACAGGTACAGCACGGGGTTAGATACAGAGTAAAGCTCCCTCTACACTGTCCCCATCAAACACTCCCAGGACAGGTACAGCACGGGGTTAGATACAGAGTAAAGCTCCCTCTACACTGTCCCCATCAAACACTCCCAGGACAGGTACAGCACGGGGTTAGATACAGAGTAAAGCTCCCTCTACACTGTCCCCATCAAACACTCCCAGGACAGGTACAGCACGGGGTTAGATACAGAGTAAAGCTCCCTCTACACTGTCCCCCATCAAACACTCCCAGGACAGGTACAGCACGGGGTTAGATACAGAGTAAAGCTCCCTCTACACTGTCCCCCTCAAACACTCCCAGGACAGGTACAGCACGGGGTTAGATACAGAGTAAAGCTCCCTCTACACTGTCCCCCATCAAACACTCCCAGGACAGGTACAGCACGGGGTTAGATACAGAGTAAAGCTCCCTCTACACTGTCCCCATCAAACACTCCCAGGACAGGTACAGCACGGGGTTAGATACAGAGTAAAGCTCCCTCTACACTGTCCCCATCAAACACTCCCAGGACAGGTACAGCACGGGGTTAGATACAGAGTAAAGCTCCCTCTACACTGTCCCCCATCAAACACTCCCAGGACAGGTACAGCACAGGGTTAGATACAGAGTAAAGCTCCCTCTACACTGTCCCCATCAAACACTCCCAGGACAGGTACAGCACAGGGTTAGATACAGAGTAAAGCTCCCTCTACACTGTCCCCATCAAACACTCCCAGGACAGGTACAGCACGGGGTTAGATACAGAGTAAAGCTCCCTCTACACTGTCCCCCATCAAACACTCCCAGGACAGGTACAGCACAGGGTTAGATACAGAGTAAAGCTCCCTCTACACTGTCCCCCATCAAGCACTCCCAGGACAGGTATAGCACGGGGTTAGATACAGAGTAAAGCTCCCTCTACACTGTCCCCCATCAAACACTCCCAGCACAGGTACAGCACGGGATTAGATACAGAGTAAAGCTCCCACTACACTGTCGCCCATCAAACACTCCCAGGACAGGTATAGCATGGGGTTAGATACAGAGTAAAGCTCCCTCTACACTGTCCCCCATCAAACACTCCCAGGACAGGTACAGTATAGAGTTAGATACAGAGTAAAGTTTCCTCTAGACTGTCCCCATCAAACACTCTAAGAACAGGTACAGCATGGGGTTAGATACAAAGGTTCAGCACTAAGGGACTGCTGCACTGTCAGACAGTCAGTACTGAGGGAGTGCTGCACTGTCAAAGTGACAGTACTGAGGATGTACTGCACTTCAGAGGGTCGGAACTGAAAGAGTGTCGCACTGTCAGACAGTCAGCATTGAGGGAGTTTGGAAGATGCTGCCTTTGGAGCTGTGGTGAGTCGCTGCTGTGCATCTTGTAGATGATCACATGGCTGCCAATATGCATTGGTCATGCAGGGAGTGGATGTTTGTGGATGGGATCCTGAATAGTATTGAGCTTCTTGAGTGTTACTGAAACTGCATCCTTTCAGAGGATTGGAGAGTATGGCATCACAATCTTGACTTGCACCATGTAGATGATGGATAGGCTTTGGGGAGTCAAGACGTGAGTTACTCTGTGCAGGATTCCGAGCCTCTGACCTGCTCTGGTAGCCACAGTATTTATGTGGCTGTATCCATTTAGTTTCTGGTAAATGGTAATCCCCAGGATGTTGGTACTGAGGGATTTAGCGATGGTAATGCTATTGAACATCAAGGGGTGATGGTTAGATCCTTTCTTGCTGAAGATGGTCATTGCCTGGCAACTACTTGTGTGGTGCTAATGTTACTTGCTGTATCAATGGGGAAAATTAAGATAAGGAAAATTGAAGTTAATTGGATAGAATGATCTGTATCACCTTGGGTAAAAATTAGCTTCAGGACAGAAAGCAGTGAGTCTTAGTGAATAGTTATTTTTCAGATTGGAGAATGATAGACGGTGGTGTTCCCCAAGGGACAGTATTTGGATCACTGTTTTTTTTGATATATATGAATGACTTCGATATTAAAATGCAGAGTAAAATTCCAACTTACTGAGGACACCAGGTTTTGAGGAGCAGCAAATAGTGAGGATGACAGGAATCATCTGCAACTGGATGTCAAGTGGCTGGTTAAATGGGAAAGTGATAAATGAATTTATTATAAAGAAGTGTGAGGTAATGCATTTTGGCAACAGGCAAAGGGAGAGGCAACATGGACTTAATGTCACATTTCTAAACGCCTAGATTTTCACAGACACATGAACACTTCACATCTTATCCAAGATCCAGAACTTCTGCCACCATTTCCGATAGATTGTATTTCCGCTGATTGGCGAATGGGGCCAGTGCATGACTCACGCTTGGAGGAAACAGAAACTGAGTGGGAACTTATTAGTGAGTTCAAACAGAATCCATTTTCTGTTGGATCAGGACCTTACCTGAAGTGTGTAATTTATGATTTTTTTAGAGCAGATATAACAGGCAGGTAATGTCTGTGGAACTCTCAGGCTATCAAATCATTTGAAATCCCTGCCCTTTACATTTTGGAAAAACACTTTCCATCCCACCAACTTAGCATTCAAAGGATCATCCTCCGCTATCTCCACCAATTCCAACAAGATGTCACCACCAAACACTCCTCCCCCGACCCCATCGGCATTCCGCAGGGACCACTCCCTCCGTGACACCCTGGATCCACTCCTCCATCAACCCAACGCTTCATCCTCTTCTCACAGTACCTTTCCTGAAAACGCAGAAGGTGCAACATCTGCCTCTTTTCCTCTTCCCTCCTCACTGTCAAAGGGCCAAACACTCCTTTCAGGTGAAGCAGCCTTTCACTTGCATCTCCTTCAATTCGCTGCTCCCAATGAAATCTACTTCTACATTGGAGAGACTAAACGCAAACTGGATGTCCGCCTTGCGGACCATCTTTGGTCCATCTGCAAGTGTGACCCTCAACCTTCCAGTTGTTTGCCATTTTAACTCAGTACCTTGCTCTCGTGCCCACACATCAGTCCTTGACCTGCTGCAATGTTCCAATGAAGCTCAACGCAAACTGGAGGAACAACACCTCATTTTTTGATTAGGCACGATACAGCCTTCTGGACTTTTCCCCTCCATCTTAAATCGTTTTTTAAAAAATCCCACAAATGTATTGCCTCAATGCAAAACCCTTCCCCACACCAGACCATCTATCTCTTGTTCTTAAATTTGCCACATCCTAATGCAATCTCTTCCGACACAGTTTAATATCCAAAACATCTCTCTTCAGATGAAGAGTCAGACAGACCTGAAACGTTAACTCTGATCTCTCTACCTACAGATGCTACTCTACTTTCTGAGATTTTCCTGTTTCAGATTCCAGCATCTACAGTTATTGTTTATTTGAATTTCAGAAGAGAACTGGGTAGGCACTTGTAAACTTTCAGGGCAATGGGAATAGAGGAATGGCGAGATTGCTCGAGACAGAACTAGCCAGGACTTGAAAGGCTGAATGGTCTCCTTCTGTGCTGTAAATGATTCCATGACTCATTTGCTATTTTTCTCTGCTAGTTTAGTTATTCACGTCTTTTAATTTTCCCTTTAGTTGCAGTGCCGAAAACACAGATTCGCAATTTTGAAAATACCAACCATCCTTTGACTGAAACCAAATTTTTGATGGTTCCTCTTAGAGTCATAGAGGTTTACAGAATGGAAACAGGTCCTTCAGCCAACTTGTCCATGCTGCCCAGTTTTTACCATTAAGCTAGCCCCAATTGCCTGTGTTTGGCCTATATCCCTCCATATCCATCTTAACCATATAAATATCTAAATGCTTCTTAAAAGACAAAATTGTGCTGCCTCTACTACTACCTCTGGCATTTTGTTCCAGACACTCACCATCCTCTGTGTAAAACAAATTGCCCCTCTGGACTCTTTATATCTCTCCTCTCTCACCTTAAACCTATGCTCTCTAGTTTTAGACTCCCTCCCTTTGGGATAAGATATTGACTATCCCTCATTATTTTATACCCCTCATTATTTTATAGACTCTATAAGATCACCACTAAGCCTCCTATGTTCCAGAAAAAATTATCTCAGCTTATTCAGCCTCTCCTTATAACTCAATCCATTAAATCCTGCTACCATCTTAGTAAATCTTTTTGATTTGGTTTGATTTGATTTATTATTGTCAAATGTATTAACATACAGTGAAAAGTATTGTTTCTTGCATGCTATGTGACCCAAGCACATAATCCATACAGAAGGAAAGCAGAGAATGCAGAATGTAGCGTTGCATCATTGTTATGGTGTGAAGAAAGATCAACTTAGTGCGAGATGGATCTATTCAAAAGTCTGATGGCAGCAGGAAAGAAGCTGCTCTTGAGTCGTTTGGTATGGGACCTCAGACTTTTGTGCATTTTTCTTGATGCAAGTAAGTGAAAGAGAGAATGTCTGGGATCCGTGGGTCCTTAATTATGCTTTTAAAAATAAAAAAAAATTTTATTAGATACAAGTAAGGCTTCCATTAACAATGGAATGAAGTTACTGGGAAATTCCACTAGTCGCCACATTCCGGCATCTGTTCAGATCAATATACCTAACCAGCAAGTCTTTAGGATTGTGAGAGGAAACCGGAGCACCCGGAGGAAACCCACACAGACATGGGGAGAACGTGAAACCTCACACAGACAGTGACCCAAGCTGGGAATATAGGTCCCTGACACTGTGAAGCAGCAGCGCTAACTACTGTGCCACCATGCCACCTATCAGCTGCTTTTCTGAGGTAGTGGGAAGTTTAGACAGTGTCAATGGATAGGAGGTTGGTTTGCATGATGGACTGGGCTACATTCACGACCCTTCGTAGTTCCTTGCGGTCTTGGGCAAAGCAGGAGCCATACCAAGCCATGATATAACCAAAAAGAATACTTTCTATGGTGCACTTGCACTCTCATCTATTGGTGAGAGTCATAGCCAAATTTCCGTAGTCTTATGAGAAAGTAGAGGAATTGGTGAGCTTTCTTAACTCTGTGTCCATGTGGAGGGACCATGACAGGTCGTTGGTGATCTGGACACATCTTCTGCACTCTTCCTAGTTAATAATATCCTTTCTATAATAGGGTGACCAGAACTGTACACAGTAATTCAAGTGTGGCTTTACCAATCTCTTGTACAACTTCAATAACATGTCCCAATTCCCGTATTCAATGTTCTGACCAATGAAACCATGCATGCTGAATGTCTTCTTCATCACTCTTCCAACTGTACTCCACTTTCAAGAAGCTATGAAACTGGACCCCTAGATATCTTTGTTCTATAACTACCCCCAATGCTCTGCCATTAACTGAGTAAGTCCTACCCTGGTTCAACCTACCAAAATGCATCACCTTGCATTTATCTAAATTAAACTCCATCTGTCATTCGTCAGCCCACTGACCCAATTGATCAAGACCCTGTTGCAATCATAAATCATCACCTTCACTGTCTATTATGCCACCATTCTTGATGTCATCTGCAAACTTATTAACCATGCTTCCTAAAATCTCATCTAAATTATTAATATAAATGATATATAACAGTGGACTCAGCACCGCTGGTCACAGGCCTCCAATTTGAAAAACAACCCTCTACAATTACCCTCTGTCTTCTGTTATCAAGCCACTGTCAGACAGTCATTACTAAGGGAGAACTGCACTGTCAGAGGGTCAGTGCTGAGGGAGTGCCGCACTGTCAGAGGGTCAGTGCTGAGGGAGTGCCACACTTTCAGAGGGTCAGTACTGAGGGAGTGCCGCACTGTCAGAGGGTCAGTGCTGAGGGAGTGCCGCACTGTCAGAGGGTCAGTGCTGAGGGAGTGCCGCACTGTCAGAGGGTCAGTGCTGAGGGAGTGCCGCACTGTCAGAGGGTCAGTGCTGAGGGAGTGCCGCACTGTCAGAGGGTCAGTGCTGAGGGAGTGCCGCACTGTCAGAGGGTCAGTGCTGAGGGAGTGCCGCACTGTCAGAGGATCAGTGCTGAGGGAATGCTGTACTGTCAGAGGTCAGTACTGAGGGAGTGCTGCACTGTCAGAGGGTCAATACTGAGGAAGTGCTGCACTGTTAGAGGATCAGTGCTGAGGGAATGCTGTACTGTCAGAGGGTCAGTACTGAGGGAGTGCCGCACTGTCAGAGGGTCATGCTGAGGGAGCACCGCACTGTCAGAGGGTCAGTGCTGAGGGAGTGCCGCACTGTGAAAGGATCAGTGCTGAGGGAATGCTGTACCGTCAGAGGGTCAGTGCTGAGAGAGTGCTGCATTGTCAGAGGATCAGTACTGAGGGAGTGCCGCACTGTCAGAGGGTCAGTACTGAGGAAGTGCCATACTGTCAAAGAGGCAGTATTGAGTGAGTGTCGCACTTTCAGAGGGTCAGTGCTGAGAGTGTGCTGTAATAAAGATAGAGAAGGGAACTTTCTAAATGGTGAATAGATAAAACAGTGTGAGTCAAAAGACACTCGGGTGGGGCAGGTACACAGCTCAGTAAACTGATATGGACAGACACAGAAGCTAATCAGAAAGGCGAATGGATTGTTGACCTTTATATATCTCCATGACAGGAATATAAAGGAGTGGAAGCAATGCTTCGTACAAAGCACTGGGTTTGACTATTCTTGCCACAGTTCAGGGTGTCACGATACAGAGAGATATACGGGCCTTGGATGAACTACAATGCAATGATACCAGGATATAAAAGTTTGTGTCCACAGAAGGAAGAGGGTTATGGGGTGATTTGATCAAGATGATAAAAGAACTGACAGGGTTGAGAAACACTATTCCCACTGCCTGAGGGATCTAGGAGAATCTTGGGGGGGGATCAAATCTACCATTTAGAGGCAGAATTTTCAGGATTGAAATTTGGAAACACTTCTACATGTAAAAGATGGCAGGAGCTTGGAACTCACTTTGGCAAACAGAATTGACGCCAGTTCAATTGTGAATTTTATATCTGATAGATTTTCCAAACATACCCTAACCCTAATCCTCCTGTTCTGCACACATACCAACATATGCTTTAGGAGCAGGAGAGACCATTCAGCCCATCAAGCCTGCTCCATCATTTAATAAGATCATTAAATACATCATTTAATAAGATCATTTGATCTGACTGTAGTCTCAACTTCACATTCCCATCACACCCCAACATCCTTTCTCTTCTTTGTTAGCCATCAACCAAGAACCGTAAAGAACAACGGCAAACCCAGCCCTATTGACCCTAGGGTTAGTAAGAGTCCTTCTTACTAACATCCGGGGAGAGCTGTCTCACAGATAAGGCATGCAACAGCCTGACGGAATCATACTCACCAAATCAGACCTCATAGATAACGTCTCACTCACCACCATTACCATCCCTGGGTACCATCTCTGGACCCCATGAAGTTTCATGGCACCAGGTTAAACATGGGCAAGGAAACTTCCTGCTGATTACTGTCCCCTCTGAATGATGAATCTGCACTCCTCCACGTTAAACACACTTGGAGGAAGCACTGAGAGTGACAAGGATACAGAATGTACTCTGGTGGAAGACATCAATGTCCATCACCACCGTGGCTCGATAGAACCACCACAGAACAAGCTGGCTGGGTCCTTTAGGACTGGACTAGGACTGTGGCAAGTAGTGAGAGAACCAATAAGAGGGAAAAACATACTGAGAGACCTCACCTTCACCAACCTGGTGGCCAATCTGTCTGTGACAGTGTTGGGAGGAGCAATTGCCGCACAGTCCTTGTGGAGACAAAATCCCATCTTCACACTAAGGATACTCTCCCTCGTGTTGAGTGGCACTATCACCATGCTAAATAGGATAGATCCTGAACCGACCTAACAACTCAAGATTGAGCATCCATGTTGTGCTGAGGGCAATCAATAGCAGCAGCATTGTATTCAACTACAATCTGTAGCCTCATGATTCAGTGTAACTCCCATTCTACCATTACCATCAAGCCAATGCATAGTACAGGAGAGCATGCCAGGAGCAACACCAGGCATACCTGAAATGAGGTGTCAACCCGGTGAAGCAACATCATGGAACAAATTTATTGGAGTTCAATGAGGAAGTGACTAGTGCAGCAGGCAGAGGGGAACCGGTGAATGTGGTGTTATTGGATTTCCAAAAAGCGTTTGATAAGTTGACTCACAAAAGATTGCTGCAGAAGGTTAAGGTGCAGGGAGTCGGGGATAGGGTATTAGACTGGATAGAGGATTGGTTGTCTAATAGGAAGCAGAAGGTAGGTATTAATGGGTGCTATTCTGATTGGCAGCTGGTGACTAGTGGAGTGCCCCAGGGATCAGTGCTGGGGCCTCAACTATTTACCATTTACATTGATGATTTGGAGGAAGGGGCTGAGTGCAGGGTGATGAAATTTGCTGATGACACAAAGATGAGTGGAAAAGCAAATTGTGTGGAGGATGTGGAAAACCTGCAGAGGGATCTGGATAGGTTGAGTGAGTGGGTGAGGACCTGGCAGATGGAGTATAATGTTAGCAAGTGGTGAGGTTATCCACTTTGGTAGAAATAATGGTAGGGAGGATTATTATTTAAATGGCGAAAAGCTGCAGCATGCGACAGTGCAGAGGGACCTGGGGGTCCTTGTGCACAAATCGCAAAAACACAGTATGCAGCTGCAGCAGGTGATCAAGAAGGTGAATGTAATGTTGGCCTTTATAGTTAGGGGGCTAGAATATAAAAGTGGGGAGGTTCTGTTGCAGCTGTATACGGTGCTGCTGAGGCCGCAGCTGGATACTGTGTGCAGTTTGGTTGCCGCATTCGAGGAAGGATATATTGGCCTTGGAGGGGATGCAGTGAAGGTTCACTAGGCTGATACCAGAGATGAGGGTGTTGGATTATGAGGAGAGACTGAATAGGCTAGGTTTGTAGTTTAGGAGTCAGGAGGTAATGATGCAGCTCTATAAGACTCTTGTCAGACCCCACTTGGAGTATTGTGCGCAGTTCTGGTCGCCTCATTATAGGAAGGATGTAGAGGCTATTGAGAGAGTGCAGAGGAGATTTACAAGGATGCTGCCTGGATGTTAATCCTGTTAATTCTTTAACAGGATTAATGCTTTATGAAGATAGGTTGAGGGAGCTGGGACTCTTCTCACTGGAGAGATGTAGGTTGAGAGGCGATCTGATAGAGGTTTATAAAATGTTGAGAGGAATAGACAGGGTGGACTCTCAGAGACTATTTCTCCGAGCTGAAATGGTCAATACGAGAGGACACAGATTTAAGGTGCAGGGAAGCAAATACAAAGGAGATGTCAGGGGTAGGTTTTTCACTCAGAGGGTGGTGAGTGAATGGAACCGACTGCCGTCGGAGGTTGTTGAGGCAAACTCACTGGGGTCTTTTAAAGACTTCTGGATGAGTATATGGAAAAGAATAGGATAGGGGGTTATAGATAGGTCTGTGGATTGGTAGATGTGATTGGCGCAACTCGTGGGCCGAAGGGCCTGTTTGCGCTGTTTTGTTCTATGTTCTATGTACTCTTTGGAGTTTAGAAGGCTGAGGGGGGATCTTATAGAGACATATAAGATAATGAAAGGGATGGATAAGGTAGAGGTTGAGAGACTCTTTCTGCTTAGCAAAGATAGCAGGACTAGAGGGCACAGCCGCAAGACTGGGGGGCGGTTCACATCGGAGTTGTGGAGGGGTTTCTTCACGCAAAGGGTGGTGAATCTTTGGAATTCTCTGCCTGATGAAGTGGTGGAGGCTTCCTCGCTGAATATGTTCAAGTCAAGGGTGGATAGGTTTTTGATCGACAAGGGAATTAAGGGTTATGGGGAGAAAGTGGTACTGAACCACTACAGATCAGCCATGATCTTATTGAATGGCAGGGCAGGCTCAAGGGGCTAGATGGCCTATTCCTGCTCCTATTTCTTATGTTCTTATGGGATAACCTGATGCCAAACAACATAAACTGCATGAAAGCAAAATACTGCAAATTAGAGTCATAGAGGTTTACAGCATGGAAACAGGCTCTTCATGTCGCCGTTCCTTTTTAAACACCTAACCTAATCCCAGTTGCCCACATTTTGCCCATATCCTTCTATAACCATCTAACCTATGCAACTGTCTGAATGCTTTTTAAAAGACAAAATTCTACCTGCCTCTACTACTACCTCTGGCAGCTTGTTCCAGACATTCACCACGCTCTATGAAAAAATTGCTTCTCTTTCCTCTCACCTTAAACCTATGCCCTCTAGTTTAAGACTCCCCCACCTTTGGGAAAAGATATTGACTATCTAGCTGATCTGTGCCCCTCATTATTTTATAAACCTCTATAAGATCATCCCTCAGCCTTCTACGCTCCAGAGAAAAAAGTCCCAGTCTATCCAGCCTCTTCTTATAACTCAAACCATCAAGTTCCGGTAGCATCCTAGTAAATCTTTTCAGCACTCTTTCTAGTTTAATTATATCTGATCAGATATTATTTCACATTCTGGAATCTGAAACAAAAACAGAAAATCTGGAAAATCTCAGTGGATCTGTCAGCACCTGTGGGAAGAGTATAATGACTCTATTCTCTCCCCACAGATGCTGTCAGACCTGCTGAGATTTTCCAGCATAAATAACAAGTGATAAACAAAGCCTAAGAAATCCTATAACCAGTGAATCAGATTTCAGCTTTGCAGTCCTGCCACATTCAGCTGTGAACGGTAATGGACAATTAAGCAACTCACAGGAGAGAAGATTCCACAAATATCCCCATTCTCAATAGGGATATTTGTGGAGCCTTTGGAACAATCTTCAGCCAAAAGTACTAAGTTGATGATCCATCTCGGCCTCTCCCAGAGGTCCCCAGCATCACAGATGCTCGTCTTCAGCCAATTCAAGACCCACTCCATTGGTTGGAATCATACTTGGCAGAAAGGAAGATGTTGTAGTTGTTGGAGGTCAATCATTTTAGCTCTAAGACATCACTGCAGGAGTTCCTCAGGGTAGTATTCAAGGCCCAACCATCTTCAGCTGCTTCATCAATGACTTGCTTCCATCATAAGGTCAGAAGTGAGAATATTCACTAATGTTTGCACAATGTTCAGCACCATTCGCAACTCCTCAAATACTGAAGCAGTCCATGTCTAAATACAACAAGACCTGGACAATATACAGAATTGAACTAACAAGTGGCAAGTAACATTCGTGCCACACAAATGCCAGGCAATGACCAGGCAAATGGCATGTTAGCCTTCATACTGAGAGGATATAGGAAAAGAGGTGTTTTCCTACAATTGTATTGGGTGTTGGTGAGGCCACACCTGGAGTATTGTATACAGTTTTGGTGTCCTTATCTGAAAAAGGATGTCCTTGCTATAGAGGGAATCCAGCAAAGGTTTAGCAGGCTGGTTACTAGAATGGTAGATGTGTCACATGAGGAGAGTCTAAGTCAGTTAGGATTATATTATGTTCAGAAGAGTGAAAGGCAATCTCATAGAAATCTATAAAATTTTTATAGAGTTAGATAGGGTAGATTCAGAAAGAATGTTCTCGATAGTGGGGGAATTCAGAACTGAGGGTAATAGTTTGAGGATAAGGGGTAAATCTTTTAGAACTGAGGTGAGTAGACATTTTTCACCCAGAGGGTAGTGAATGTGTGAAATTCACTCCCACAGAAAGTAGTTGAGGCTAAAACATTTTGTGATTTCTAGAAGAAATTAGATATAGCTTTTGAGGCTAAAGAAATTGAGGGATATGGGAGGAAGGGGCGATCAGGATATTGAATTTCATGACTAGCCGTGACCATAATGAATACTGGAGGAGGCTCGAAGGACCAAATGGCCTACTCTTACTTCTAGTTTCTACGTTTCTATAAGTAACTCATCTTCTGACTCCCAACGTCTGTCCACAAGTCAGGAAAGTCAGGAGTATGATGGAATACTTTCCACTTGCCTGGATGAGTGCAGCTCCAACAATATTCAAGAAGTTCAACACCATCTAGGCCCGCCTAATTGGCACTCCATTCATCATGTTCAACATTCACTGCCTCCACTGACACACAGTAGCGGTAGTGTGTACCATCTACAAGATGCACTGCAGCAACTCATTAAAATTCCTTCTGCAGCATAGAATCATACAGTGTAAAAGAGGCTCTTTGGTCCATTGGGTCTGCACTGACATGAAAGAAACATCTGAAATGCAACATAATTCCATCTCCCAGCACTTGGCCCATAGCCCTGAGTGTTATCCAAATACTTTTTAAAAGATGTGAGGCAACCCGCCTCCACTACCATCCCAGACAGCGCATTCCAGACCACCACCACTGTAAGGGTAAAAGATTTTTCCCCACATCCCCCCTAAACTTCCTGTCTCTTACCTTGAACTTATGTCCCCTCGTGACTGGTCCTTCAGCTAAGGGAAATAGGTGCTAATTATCCACTCTATCCATGTCTCTCATAATATTTTACACCTCAATCAAATCACCCTTTAGTTTTCTCTGCTCCAACAAAAACAACCTGTCTTCATAACTTAAGTTTGCCATTCCCAGGCAGCACCCTAGTGAATCTCTTCTGTACCCCCTCCATTGCAATCACATCCTTCCTATAATGTGGTGACCAGAATTGCACACAGTACTCCAGCTGTGGCCTCATCAAAGTTCTACACAACTCTATCAAGATTTCCCTAGGGTTAGGAGGGAGGTCAAGTATTCCTCGCATATTAGAGATTCCAGCCGAAGGGCCTCTTCCACACTATGATTAGAGCATAAAACATAGAACAGTACAGCACATTACAAGGTCTTTAGCCCTTGATATTGTGCCAAGCTTTGTCCGAAGCCAAAATCAAGTTATCCCACTACCTATCATTCTGGTGTGCTCCATGTGCCTATCCAATAACTGTTTGAAAGTTCCTAAAGTGTCCGACTCCACAATCACAGCAGGTAGCGTATTCCACACCCCAATACTCTCTGAGTGAAGAATCTACCTCAGACATCCCTCCTATATCTCCCACCATCAGCCTTATAGTTATGCCCCCTAGTAACAGCTACATCCACCTGATATGATAATCAAATAATCCAGAGACCCAGGACAACACTCTAGGAACATGGGATCAAATCCCATTATGACAGATGGTGATGTTTGAATTCAACAAAAATCTGAATTTAAAAGTTATGATGTGGAGAAATCTGGAACTAGGGGACATAGATTCAAGATAAATGGCAGAAGATATAGAGGGAACATGAAAAACATTTTTATGTAGAGGATGGTAGTTGTCTGAAATTCGCTGCCCAAGTTGGTGATGGAGCAGAAACCCTAAATTCTATTAAAATGTACCTGAATCTGCTGGTTGGGCTGTAAGGGCTGTATGCTACAGGATTATGGGCTGGGTGCGATTAGAAAGGGCACCTGGGTGTCTTTGGACTGCCATGGACAAGATGGGATGAATGGCCTCATGTGTTGTAATTTTTCTATGGTTCTATGATGACCATGAACTCATTGCCGACTGTTGGAAAAACCCATCTGGTTCACTAATGTCCTTTAGGGAAGGAAATCTGCCGTCCTTCCCTGGTATAGCCTATATGTGACCCCAGAGCTACAGTAATGTGGGTGACTCTTAATTGCGCTCTGAAGTTGAAGGACAATTCGGGATGGGGAGTAAATGTTGGCCCAATCAGCAATGCCCATATCCTGTGAAAGAATTTTTAAAGATTTATGTCAATGACTAGACAAAGGGATTGAAGATAGGTTTGCTAAAAGCTGACAATCTAAGATAGATCAGAAAGTAACTTATCCAGAGGACGTAAAGAGTCTGCAAAGGATCATGGGTAGGTTAAGTGAGTGACAAAAAAATTGGCAGGCGAAGCAAAATGTGGGAAAATGTGAATTCGTCCACTTTTACAGGAAAAATAGGGAGATTGTAGTACTTTGAGAAACTGAAGGATCTGGATGTTAATCACAGAACATTACTATGCAGTATAGCAAGATAGGAAGGCAAGTGGAATGTTGGTATTTATTGCGAGGGGCATGGAATATAAAAATAGGGATATTTTGCTGCGGTGGTTCACGGCAATGGTGAGATCACCTCTGGAATATTGTATACAGTTTATTGAAGAAAGGATATAAATGTGTTAGAAGCAGTTCAGAGAAGATTCAATCGACTGATCCTAGGACGAGGAATCTTATGAGGAAAGGTTATACAGACTGAGCCTGTATCCATTGGGGTTTAGAAGAATAAGAGGTGATCTTATTGAAACATGTAAGATCCTGAAGGGACTTGACAGGTTGAATGGTGAGGGAATGTTTGCACATGGAAGAGAATAGAGCCAGGGGGCACAGTTCAAAAATAAGGGATCTCTCATTAGGATATTTTTTCTGTATTTATAGAATCCCTACAATGAAGAAGGAGGCCATTCAGCCTATTGAGTCTGCACCAATTCTCAGATGGTGTATCTTATGCAAGCCCTTTCCCCCGCCTTATCCCCGTAACTCCATGTATTTACCATGGCTAATCTATCTCACCTACATGTCTTTGGATGTGGGAGGAAACAGGAGCACCGGAAGAAACCCATGCAGACACAGGAAGAACATGCAAACTCAACACAGATAGTCACCCAAGGCTGAAATTGAACCCTGGTTCTTGGTGCTGTGAGGCAGCAGTGCACACGTTTGGCCAAATGATTGACAGGCTGAGTGTCTTGAGCTACAGGAAGGTATAGGTGGAATGGTCAAATGGGCAGATAAGTGACAAAGGGAATTTAACCTGAAAAGTGTGAAGTGATACACTTTGGAGTAATAATTTGACAAGGAAATATGCAATGAATAGTAAGACACTAGGAAGTTCTGTGGAACAAAGGCACCTTGTTGTCCATAGATCTCTGAAGATGGAAGGCATGTTAACAGGGTGTAAGAAAAGCATATGGGACACTTACTTTTATCAATCGATGTATAGATTACAAAAGCAGGGAAGTCATGTTGGAGTTGTATAGAACTTTGATGAGACCATAGTACTGTGTGCAGTTCTGGTCACCACATTATAGGAAGGATGTGATTGCACTGGAGGGGGTGCAGAGGAGATTCACTTGGATGCTGCCTGGGATGGAACATTTAAGCTATGAAGAGAGGCTGGATATGCTTGGGTTGTTTTTGTTGGAGCAGAGAAGACTGAGTAGCCTGTTCGAGGTGTACAAGATCATGAGAGATATGGACAGAGTGGATAGGGAGCAGCTGTTCCCCTTAGTTGAAGGATCAGTCACAAGGGGACACAAGTTTAAGATGAGTGGCAGGAGGTTTGGAGGGGATGTGAGGAAAAACTTTTTTACCCAGAAGGTGGTGAGGGTCTGGAATGCACTGCCTGGGAGTGAGGGAGAAGCAAATTGCCTCACATCCTTTGAAAAGTATCTGGGTGAGCACTTGACACATCATAACATTCAGGGCTATGAGCCAAGTGCTGACAGATGGGATTTCAGGTGTTTCTCACAAGTCAGTGCAGACATGATAGGCTGAACATAGAACATAGAACATTGCAGCGCAGAACAGGCCCTTCAGCCCTCAATGTTGCACCGACCAATTAAGAAAAAGCAATGACTCTCTAACCTAAACCATTCCCTTTTCTTCCATAAACTTATCCACAGACCTCTTAAACGCCCCCAAACTTGGCGCATCTACAACTGCAGCAGGCAGGGCATTCCATACCCTTACCACCCTCTGGGTAAAGAACCTACCTCTGACATCCGTCCTATAACTACCACCCCTTAATTTAAAGCTATGTCCCCTCGTGCTAGCTTTCTCCATCCGAGGAAAAAGGCTATCACTGTCCACACCTCTAATCATCTTGTATGTTTCAATAAGGTCTCCTCTGAGCCGCCTCCTTTCTAACAAAAACAACCTCAAATCCCTCAGCCTCTCCTCATAAGACCTGCCCTCCATACCAGGTAACATCCTGGTAAACCTCCTCTGTACCCTCTCCAATGCCTCCACATCTTTCTTGTAATGTGGCAACCAGAACTGTACACAATACTCCAAGTGCGGCCGCACCAGAGTTTTGTACAGTTGCAACATGACGTTGCGGCTCCAAAATTCAATCCTCCTACCAATAAAAGCCAAGACTCCGTATGTCTTCTTAACAACCTTATCGACTTGATTGCCAACTTTCAGGGATTACCAACTTGAAGGGCCACTTCTGCGCTGTATGATTCTATGATTCTACGGATCTATTTTCCAATCTGATGGGATCTTTCTAGAATGTTGGAAATTTTGGAAAATTTTCACCAACACATCCATTATCTCAGAGGCCACTTTTTTTAGGATCCTAAGATAAAATCCTTTGGGACACAAGGGCTTGTCAACTTTTACTTCTAATAATTTTCTCAGTGCCCTTTCCCTGATGATTGGAATTGTTTTAGGTTGTTCCTCTCTTTCCCTTCTGATTCACAATTATATCTGGGATGTTACTTGTATTATCTAGAGTGAAGACAGATTCAAATTCATCACCATTTCCTTATTTTCCATTATTAATTCCCCATTCTCACTCCCTGGAGGATCAGCGTTAACTTAACTTACTCTTTTCTTTCTTAATTATCTGTACAAACTCATACTCTATTTTTATATTCCTAATCGGCTTTCTTTTGCACCCTAACATCTCTCCTCACATTAAGCTTTCAGTCTTTCAGTTTGATATTATCTTCTTTGATTAGACAAGGACAGTGCACCTTCTCTTTAGAATCTTTTATTTTCACTGCAATGTTAAAATCTCTCTAGAAGCCTCAGGTAATACCAGTGCATTAATGATTTGAAAGTAAATATTGGTTGAGGGATGCTGTTGTAGTTTTGTAAGAGTTAAGTGTGAATGCTGTGACTCTCACTGAGCATTCTGTCACACACAGGAACCGCAAGAAAAATGTCTTGTTTGTTGCTGTTGAATGATGTTGCTGCCAGAGTCTCTGTGTCATCTGTATGCAGAGCTGGAAGCCAAGGCATTTGCACTTGTACCAGTTTCCATGGGAGAAGCCCCTGGCAACCCCGCACCAATCCCAATTCAGTCTGGAAAAGAAACTGCCTCAGGACTGGTCCAAAGGCATGACTGTCAAACCAGTCCTGGCACCCAGTCAGACTGGCACTTTAAGTAACTTCATTTCTAATGATCCAACTCCTAACTGACCCCAGAATAGACAAACCAGCAATTAGTTTTAAACATCATTAATTGGAGTGAACAAGTGTGTTCTACACTGTCAAATAAAGTGATTCTGCAGCAGGGTTACATTTCCCTTAATTACTTACTTTTAAAATTTATACCATGGATATCAGCACGCGGATTACTGCAAATTCCAGTGTTAACACTGGGTAATAGCTCTAGATTATTGTGATAACACTAGGAAACAGCATTGGATTACCACAGATTCCTGTCAATTCCCCTCAGTATCTTATATGCTTCCACATGATCACCTCTCAATTTTTCTAAACGCCAATGGATACAGGGACTGCCTGTCCAAGCATTCCTCATAAGAAAACTCCTCCCCCTAACCCCCCAACCCCCAACCCCAACCTACCTCCATCCCAGGAATCAGTCAGGTGAAACTTCTCTGAACTGCTGCTGGTGCATTTATATCCTTTCTTAAACAAGGACACAAAAATTGCACATAGTATTGCACGTGGGTTCAACACGAACAAAATATCCCAACACTAATATTCCATTCCCCTTTCAATAAATGATAACATTCAATTTGCATTCCTATTCACCTGCTGTCCCTGCATGCTAAGATTTCAGACTCCCAGATCCCTCTATACCTCAGAATTCTGCAACTTCTATTTAAATAATTTGCTGCTTTTCTATCCTTCCTGCCAGAGTGAATTAAGAACAAAGAAAATTATAGCACAGGAACAGGCCCTTCAGCTCTCTAAGTCATACTGCCGACTGAACTAAAGTCCCCTACCCTTCCGGGGACCATATCCCTCCATTATCATCCTATTCAGTGATAGCCTTTTTCCTAGGATGGAAAAAGCTAGCACGAGGGGACACAGCTTTAAATTAAGGGGTGATAGTTATAGGACGGATATCAGAGGCAGGTTCTTTACCCAAAGGGTGGTTCGGGAGTGGAATGCCCTGCCTGCAGCGGTTGTAGATGCGCCAAGTTTGGTGGCGTTTAAGAGGTTAGTTGATAAGTATATGGAAGAGAAGGGAATGGTTTAGTTTGGAGGGGCATTGCTTTTTATATTGGTCGGCGCAACATCGAAGGCCGAAGGGCCTGTTCTGTGCTGTAATGTTCTATGTTCTATGTTCTATGTTCTATTCATGGATGTCTAGATGCCTCTTAAAACTCACTGTTGTATCCACTTCCAATACCTCCCCCAGCAGCGAGTTCCAGACACCCACCACCCTCTGTGTAAAAAAACTTGCCTCATATATCTCCTTTAAACCTTGCCCTTTGCACCTTAAACCTATTGCCCCACCCTGGAAAAAAGCTTCTGACTGCCACTGTGTCCATGCCCCTCATAAGCTTGTAGATTTCTATCAGGTTGCCCCTCAACCTCTATCGTTCCAGTGAGAAAAAATACAAGTTTCTCCAACCTCTCCTCATAGCTAATACTCTCCATACTAGGGAACATCCTGATAAATCTTTTCTGTAACCTCTCCAAAGTCTCCACATCCTTCTGGTAGTGTGGCAACCAGAATTCAACATTATATTCCAAGTGCAGCCTAACTAAGGTTCTATAAAGCTGCAACATGACTTGCCAATTTTTAAACTCAGTGCCCCGGCCGATGAAGGCAAGCATGCTGTATGCCTTCTTGACTACTTTCTCCACCTGCGTTGCCACTTTCAGTGACCTGTGCACCTCTGCCTATCAACATTCTTAAGGATTCTGCCATTTACTTTATTTTTCTTATCTGTATTAGACCTAAAGATAGGAACACACAAAGCAAGTATGCAATACAAGGAAAGTAGAAAGAAAGTAAGGAGTAAAGAGGGCTAAGAGGGGTCACAAAATTCACTGACCAGCAGGATTAAGGTAGACATGTAAAATTTTCCCAAATTATACTCCCTTATCAATATCCCTTTGTAGACTTCTTATGTCCTCTTCCCATCTTACTTTCCATCATCGGGAAATTTAACAATCAGATATTTGGTCACATAATCCAAATTATTGATATTAATTGTAAATACCTGAGGCCCAGCACTGATCTCTGCAGCACACTTGCCAACCCCCCCCCAAAAAAATCTATTTATACTTACGCTCTGCTTCTGTTAGCTAACCAATCCTCTATCTATGCTGATATGTTATCCCCTGTACAAGGAATTCTTATTTTGCAATATAACCTTTGATATGGCACTTTGTCAAATGCCTTCTGGAAATCTACGTACAGCATATACAGGTTTCTCTTTCTCCACGATGCTTGTTTTTCTTCACAAAACGGCAATCAATTGCCCAGTTATGTTTTCCTTTCATGTTGAGTTTACCTGACTGCTTCAAAATTGTCTATGCATCCAGCTATAGCCTCTTCAATAACAGATCCCAGCATTGCTCCATGACAGAGATTAAGCAAACTGACCTGTAGTTTCCTGTTTTATATCTCCTTCCTTTCTTGAATTGAGGAGTTACATTCCTTAGTTTCCATCTGATGGGATCTTTTCAGAATCTATGGAATTTTTTAAAATTAAAATCAATACATCAACTACTTCAGCAGCCATTTCTTTAAGACCCCCAGCTGAAATTTCTCAGGACCAGGGGATTTGTCAACTTTTAGTTCTAATAATTTTCTCAATGACCTTTCCCTGGTGATTGGTATTGTTTTAAGTTCCTCCCTCCCTTTCCCTTCCTGAATATTTCTGGATGTTATTTGTATTCTCTACAGTGAAGACCAGATTCAAAATATCTGTTCAATTCATTACCATTTCCTTATTTTTCACTATTAATTCCCCACTATCACTCTCTCACTCGCTTTATTTACTCCTTCCCATTTTAAATACCTGTTTTTATACTTCTGGTTAACTTTTTCTCGTATTCTAATATCTTCCCCATATTCATCTTCTAATCATTCTTTGCTGTTCTTTATACTCTGCAATTTTCTGTCCCACCACTCATCTTTGTGAAATGATACATTTTCTCATTTAATTTGACATTATCGATAACTTCTTTAGTTAGATATGGATAGTGAATCCTTCTCTTCGAGTCTTTCTTTCTCATTGTGATGTATCTTTTCTGAGTATTCTGAAATATCTCTTAAAATTCTGCCACTGCATCTCAACTGACTTATCCCTGAAACTAATTTCCTAGTTCAGTTCATCCAGCTCTGCCATCATGCCCTCAGAATTACTCTTATTTGAGTTTCAAACACCAGTCTTAGATCCACTCTTCCCTCCCTCAAACTGAATGTGAAATTCCACTATATTTATGATCACTGCTATCTATAAGATCATTAAATCATCCTGCATCATTGCACGTTATCTAATCAAATATAGCCTGCTCCCTCATTGGCTGTAGAAAATACTGCTAAAAAAAAGACCTGAAAACACTATGAACCCATGATCCAAGTATGATTTGTCTAATCTATATGTAGATTACTGGTATGATTTACTGGTAAGATTTGCCTAATCTATATGTAGATTAAAACCATTCATAATTATTATCACACCTTTCCCACAAGTCCTCAAACTGCTAAGACTGATTCTGTGGGTGGGGTTTTCCAATCCTGCTAAAACGCTTAGGTTAGGTTAGGTCTTATTCATTGACTATGGCTAAATTCTCCCTCAGTGTACGGAAACAGGCACCAAGTATGGCAACTAGGGGATTTTCACAGTAACTTAATTGCAGTCTTAATGTAAGCCTACTTGTGACGACAATAAACAAACTTTAAGGCAATTGACATTTCCTTCTCAAAATTTTCCATTTCGACCCACAATAGTTCACCCCATAGCAAACCAACAAACTAGTGGCACATCGACCGATCCAGGAACAGCTTCTTCTCTGCTGCCATCAGACTTTTGAATGGACTAATCTCACCTTAAATTGATCTTTCTCTACATCCTAGTTATGACTGTAATACTTCATTCTGCACCCTCTCCTTTCCTTCTCTATGACTTGTATGCTTCGTATACATAGCATGCAAGAAACAATACTTTTCAATGTATACTAATACATGTGACAATAATAAATTAAATCACATCTGAAAATCACAGCCTGTATATTGACTTCCCTCAATACTGACCTTCTAACAGTGCAGCACTCCCTCAGTACTGACCCTCTGACAGTGCAGCACTCCCTCCGCACTGACCCTCTGACAGTGCGGCACTCCCTCAGCACTGACCCTCTGACAGTGCAGCACTCCCTCAGCACTGACTCTCTGACAGTGCAGCACTCTCTCAGTACTGATCCTCTGACAGTGTGGCACTTCCTCAGTACTGACCCTCTGATAGTGCGGCACTCTCTCAGTACTGACCCTGTGACAGTGCGGCATTTCCTCAGCAATGACCCTCTAACAGTGCAGCACTACCCCATACTGACCTTCTGACAGTGCAACACTCCCTCAGTACTGACCTCTGACAGTGCAGCACTCTCTCAGTATTGACCCTCTCTCAGCGTGGCACTCTCTCAATATTGACTCTCTGACAGTGCGGCACTCCCTCATTACTGATCCTCTGACAGTGCAGCACTCCCTCAGTTTCTACAGTGCAGCACTCCCTCAGTACTGACCCTCTGACAGTGCAGCACTCCCTCCGCACTGACCCTCTGACAGTGCGGCACTCCCTCAGCACTGACCCTCTGACAGTGCAGCACTCCCTCAGCACTGACTCTCTGACAGTGCAGCACTCTCTCAGTACTGATCCTCTGACAGTGTGGCACTTCCTCAGTACTGACCCTCTGATAGTGCGGCACTCTCTCAGTACTGACCCTGTGACAGTGCGGCATTTCCTCAGCAATGACCCTCTAACAGTGCAGCACTACCCCATACTGACCTTCTGACAGTGCAACACTCCCTCAGTACTGACCTCTGACAGTGCAGCACTCTCTCAGTATTGACCCTCTCTCAGCGTGGCACTCTCTCAATATTGACTCTCTGACAGTGCGGCACTCCCTCATTACTGATCCTCTGACAGTGCAGCACTCCCTCAGTTCTGACCCTCTGACAGTGCAGCACTCCCTCAGTACTGATGCTTTGAGGCCCCAGAACAGATTGATGTACCTTGACATGGACAGTATCACTGGGCTGGCTGGTGAGAAATAGCAGTGACCTTGGTGGACTGGCATTGATGGGAGCACAGGCTCCAGCAAGTGGAGAAGCAGTGGCATTGTGCTTGATGGAACCACTACTATCCCCATGGCTGAAACCTCAGCAAAGCACGTAATCTATTGCAGCATGGATCACTGGAACCCTGCGAGAATGGCCTTTTGAACATTGAGAAGCAGAGGCTGGATTGCAGCATTCAAAGTCTGCATTTGCAGCAAACACAGTTCTCCTGATGTGGCTGAATATGCCATTGAATGGTTTGTGTGATGGGTAGAAACTAGAAGGAGCAGATTCTGCAGGCAGATTGGGTGTGTTAGTCCACCATCAAACTGGTTATGAGTTTCTCAGTGAAGAAGCTGGGTTCTAGGCTCTGTGACAGTCCCTGGGCCATGTTGGGGCTAACTGCTTCACGCTCCTTGGCATTGACAGGAGACAGTCTGATTGCAGCTCCTGCCCCCAGTACCTCCATACTTATTCTCATCAATATTCTCCCGGATGCCACCCTAACCATGCCCTGTTCTGCATGCCCTGGAACAGAACTCATCCAGTCATTTACCTCTGAGGGAGCTGGGATCACTGAATATCCTTCCCTCCTGATCTGGTTGCAGCCTACTTCGCTCAAAGACTAACTTCTTCTTCACATTTCTATTCTCATCCCCTAGCCACAAACAGAGCTGGTATCTGAGCTGGTGACAATGCTGCCATGTAATGCTATGCTGCTCTCTCTCTGTCTCTCTCTCCTCCTGGGGTTGCTGTGACTGGGCAGCTGGCTGTTCCTGGGTGTCTGAAAGCAGGGAATCAGGAAGAGAATGTTAGGCTATGGAGAAGGGGTTGTGGGGGTAAAGCAAGAAGTCCGTGGTCACACCATCAGCAGATTGTTCATCGTGCCAGACAGCAGGATGAGGGGGAGCTGGAAATTGAGGAGAGGCAAGTGGCAGAAACTCACCGTCACCCTCACCATTCGCAGTGTCTGCCTCTGCCACCATAGGACTGGCCCCATGAGTGAAAGAAGCAGCTTCTCCAGAGAGCTCAGCAGTCCATCATTCTGTAGTCCTACAGCAATGTGTCAGCTTCTCCTGCAGGGTAGAGGACAGAATGTCATAGTGTGTTTGGCTGATGTGCCTGCTATAACTGAATAGCTGTGCAGGGTAGTGGTGAGGCTGGGAGTGTTGATAAGTGTGTGAGGATTTGCGCACTCTCAGAAGATGAAGTATTGTGAAAGATTATAGGGTGTAAATAATGATGGACTGTTCCTATTGGATGGTGAGTGGCTCATGAGGAGACACAGATGAAAGATTGCCTCAAACTACAAAGGAATATTTTCACACTGAGGATTGTTAGGATTTGGAATGATTTACTATGAGTAGCTACTGAGGCAAAAACTCAAACAAGAAATTGGATAACCATTTGAAAAGGAGGGACAGAAATGGGATGAAAGTAGAAAACTCCAATTGAAGTACCAACAGGAACGGCTAAATGGCCCCACGTATCTTAAGTTTGAATGTTTGAGAATTGTAACAACTTGTGTTGTCAATTTGTGTCCTTTTCACAGGTAATATCATCGGTTCTGGAATTTTCATTTCCCCAAAAGGGGTTCTGGAACATGCAGGTTCAGTGGGACTGGCTCTCATCATCTGGATGCTCGCTGGATTCATCACTGTCATTGGTTCCCTTTGCTACGCAGAGCTTGGAGTGACAATCCCCAAATCAGGAGGGGACTATGCCTATGTCAAGACCGTGTTTGGAGGATTACCAGGGTATTTGGAGATTCCTGGGATATTTAGGGTTGGGTTTATTTGGGTATTTGGAGATTCTCAGGGAATTTAGGAGTTGGGGTTTGATTGGGTATTTGGAAATTCTCGGGTTATTTAGGGTCGTGTTAGTTGGGTATCTGGAAATTCCTGGGGTATTTAGGGGTTGGAGTTAAGTTGGGTATTTAGATATTTGCAGGGTATTTAGGAGTTGGGGTTTGATTGGGTATTTGGAAATTCTCGGGTTATTTAGGGTCGTGTTAGTTGGGTATCTGGAAATTCCTGGGGTATTTAGGGGTTGGAGTTTAGTTGGGTATTTGGATATTTGCAGGGTATTTAGGAGTTGGTATTTACTCAAGTATTTGGAGATTCCCAGAGTTTTTAGGGGTTGGAGTTAAGTTGGGTATTTAGATATTTGCAGGGTATTTAGGGTCAGATTTAGTTGGGTATTTGTAGATTCCTGGGGTATTTAGGGGTTGGGATTTAGTTGGGTATTGGAGATTCCTGTGATATTTAGGATTGGGTTTAGTTGGGTAGAATCATAGAGTTATTGAGGTTTGGCCCTTTGGCCCAACTTGTCCATGCTACCCTTAATTTTTTTAAAAACCGCCAAGCTAATCCCAATTACCTGTATTTGGCCCATATCCCTCTTTACCCATCGTACCCATGTAACTATCTAAATGCTTTTTAAAAGATACAATTGTACTCACCTTTACTACTACTTCTGGCAGCTTATTCCAAATACCATCCTGTGTGAAAAAATTGCCCCTCTGAACACTTTTGTATCTCTCCCCTCTCACCTTAAACCTCTATGACCTCTATTAGACTCCCCTACCTTTGGAAAAAGATACTGCCTATCTATCTTGTCTATGCCCCTTATTATTTTATAGACCTCTATAAGGTCAACCCTCAGCCTCATACGCTCCAGAGAAAAGGTCCCAGTCTATTCAGCATCTCCTTATAACTCAATCCATCAAGTCCTGGTAGCATCCTGGTAAATCTTTCCTGCACTCTTTCTAGTTTAATAATATTCTTTCTATAATAGGGTGACCAGAACTGTACATAGTATTCCAAGTGCACTTTATCAATATTTCGTGCAATTTCAACAAGATGTCCCAACTCTAGGATTTGGGCCTGTGTCTGTGGGAGTTTGCACATTTTCCCCATGCTTGTGTGGGTTTTCTCTGGGTGCTCCGGTTTCCTCCCACATCCCAAAGATGTGCTCTTAGGCTAATTGGCAAAACAAATTCTCCCTAAATTGTCTCAAATTTGGTTTTTAATCCATAGATCTATAAACATGGACAGGGTAGAGGTGGGAACATCGGGGTGGCGGTGCGGGCTTGTTGGGTCGAAGGGCCTGTTTCCCATGCTGTTTTGTTCTTTGTTGTTCTTTGTTCCTGTATTCAAAATTCTAACCGATGAAACCAAGCATGCGAATGCCTTCTTTACCACTCTGTCCACTCATGACTCCACTTACAAGGAGCTATGAACATGTACCCGTAGATGTCTCTGTTCTGTAACTTTCCCCAGTGCCCTACCATTAACTGAGTAAGTCCTGCCCTGGTTCAATCTACCAAACTGCATCAGCTCACATTTGTATAAATTCCTTCTGCCTTTTGTCAGCCCACTGGCCCAATTGATCAAGACCGCACTGCAATTGGAGATAATCTTCCTCAATGTCCACCATGCCACCAGTCTAACTATCATCTGCAAACTTACTAACCATGCTCCCTATATTCTCATCCAAATCATGAATATAAATGACAAATAACAACGGGCCCAGCACTGATCCCTGAGGCATACCACTGGTCACAGGCCTTCAGTTTGAAAAACAACTACCTACAAACTCTGGCTTCTGTACCCATTTAGATACCTCACCCTGGATTCCATGAGATTTAACTTTATGCAACAACCTACCATGCAGTACCTTGTCAAAGGCCTTGCTTAAAATCCATGTAGACAACTACCTCATTTACCTTCTTGGTTATCCTTTAAAGAATTCAATTAAATTTGTGAGACATGATTTTCCACTCACAAAGCTATGTTAACTGCCCCTAATTAGTTCTTGCATCTTTAAATGTCTGTAGATCCTGCCTTTCAAAATACTTTCCAACAATTTACCCACCACAGATGTGAGGTTCACTGGCCTGTAGTTCCCAGGCTTTTCCCTGCAGCCCAACACTTGCCACTCTCCAATCTTCAGGCACCTTACCCGTAACAATCGAAGATCCAAATATCTCTGCCTTGGGACCTGCAATTTCCTCCCTAGCCTCTCACAATGTCCTGGGATACACTTCATCAGTTTCCATGAATTTATCTACCTTGATGCCTTTTAAAACTTTCAGCACTTCCTTCTCTGTAATATGTACACTCCTCAAGACATCACTATTTAATTCCCCAAGTTCCCTAACATCCATGCTTTTCTCAATGGTAAATATGCTGAGAAATATTCATTTAGGATCTCACCCACGTCCTGTGGATCCACACATAGATTACTTTGTTGATCCTTAAGAGGACCTATTCTCTCCCTTGTTACTCTTTTGCTCAGGTATTTGGAGATTTCTGGAGTATTTAGGGTTGGGTCAAGTTGGACATTTGGAGATTCACAGGATATTTAGAGGGTGGGGATTAGATGGACATTTGGATATTCCTTGGGTATTTACAGTTGGTGTTTATTTGGTTATTTTTAGATTTCCAAGGTATTTAGGGTTGAGTTTAGTTGGGTATTTGGAGATTCTTGGGGTATTTAGGGGTTCGGTTTAGTTGAATATTTGGGGATTTCAGGGTATTTAGGGTTGGGGTTTAGTTGGATATTTGGAGATTCCTGGGGTATTTAAACTTGGAGTTTAGTTGGGTATTTGGGGATTCCCAGGGTATTTAGGGGTTGGGATTTAATTGGGTATTTGGAGATTCCCAGGGCATTTAATGTTGGGTTTAGTTGGAATTTGGTGATTCCTAAGGTACTTAGGGTTGTGTTTATTTGGATATTTGGAGATTATCAGCGTACTTAGGGGTTGGGCTTAGTTGGGTATTTGGAGATTCCAGGAGATTTAGGGTGGGGTATTTGGTGGTTCCTGGGGTAATCTGACCATTGTGTTGGGGTTGATTCCAAATGAATATTCTTGATATTTGAGGCTCTGTGGTGAATGTTTTCAGGCTGATCAACTGCATAGTGAATCACAATGGTTGTGTGCCCACCAGTCAGGCAGTTCTGAAGCAGGAGCTGTGCTGAACATTATCCTAAACTTCACCCCGTTCCTCCAGCCAGGGTTGCTGAGAACAATGATAATGTCCCTGTCACCACCTCAGCCAACCGTACAGATCAAACCCATCGGCTGTGACTGGTCTGGGTACAGCAACAGTGAACAACACTCAGCCATGAGGAGCACCTCTTGTTTCATTCCCCTCCCCTTTCCCCTGCTCTGATTTACATTCGACCTGGTCCGCATTGGTCAGGAGGAGTCAGATTCATTCTCACAAGCAATCTGATTTTCCCTCATACACACCCACCCCTTGTGAGGAAGAAGGACAGGAAACTGCAACAACTCTTACCCTTCCCCATTCCCGCACCCCTCTCCCACATCCCTTCCATCCATCCTCCACTCCCTTCCCCATCTGTTCCTCATTCCCCCACCTCTCTCCCATCCCAGCCTATCCCTCTTGCTCCACCTGCACCCCTCCCCCACTCCCCATCCCAAATCCATGACACAGTTGAGAGTTGCCACCATTGCAGGATTGCCTGGAATGCTGAGGAATTTAAAATGACCAATTCCTGAAGAACATTCCCAGGGCAATAACATGAACTTGGTCACTTCTTTAACATTTACACTATTCAATGTAAATTCATTGAAAGCAGGATGGGATGTGCTGACATTTCCAGCAATAGATTGAATCAGAGTTAGCAATCCTGCTTCGAATCTCATTAATCTGCCGCAGGTCTGTGACATGTTTCTGTTGTTGCGATGTGTCTGGTGAGTATGTAACATTTCCCTGTCTTCCTCAGGTTTCTGGTGCTGTGGAGTGCTCTGCTGGTCATCTATCCCACCACCCAAGCAGTAATGGCTTTGACATTCTCCAGTTATGTCCTACAGCCCGTCTTTCCTGCTTGTGTGCCTCCTTACATTGCCTCAAGACTCCTGGCTGCAATCTGCCTTTGTGAGTATGGAGTTACCACAGGTTAGAGATCAAACTTCCCATGGCTTCAACCTCGAGAGAGCAGGGATACAAGCTGACTGTCCCATTCCATTCACTATGCTGAAATCGATTATAAAGAATTTGATAACTGACACGGATAACTGGAAAATAATGTTAGGATGGAACAAATAATATTAACATGGTTTATTAAAGGCGAATCACAGCCGCAATTCTCCCATCCCAACTACCACCAGAATTCTAGTGACCAGGGGGATGGACTATGTAAAGGTTCATTGAAGTCAGGCAGGAATCTTTGGTTTCCAGGTGAGCACACCAAAGAATCCTGCCCCATATTAGACAACTTGTTAGAGTTTGTTGAGAGTGCAGCAGAAAAGCTGATGGATTTATGAGATGTGGGTGTCACTGGCTAGGCAAGCATTTATTGCACAAATTGTGCTTGAATCATAGAATCCCTACAATGAGGAAGGAGACCATTTGGTCCATTTAATCTGCACCAACTCTCAGGCAGACCATCCTACCCAGATCCTATTACCATAACCCCACATATTTACCCTGCTAATCCCTCTAATCTACATATCCTGGGATACTAAGGGGAAATTTAGCATTTAACTTGTACATCTTTGGACTGTGAGAGGAAACCAGAGCACTCGGAGGAAACCCACACATACACAGGGAATCTCCCAAGTCCAGAACTGAACATAAGAACTAGGAGCAGAAGTAGGCCATCTGGCCCCTCGAGCCTGTTTCGCCATTCAAGAAAATCATGACTGATCTTTTTATGGATTCAGTTCCACTTACTTGCCCGCTTACCATAACCCTTAATTCCTTTACTGTTCAAAAATTTACCTATCCTTGCCTTAAAAACATTCAATGAGGTAGCCTCAACTGCTTCATTGGGTAGAGAATTCCACAGATTCAGAACCTTTGGGTGAATTGGATCCCTAGCATTGTGAAGCTAACCACTGTGCCATTGTGCTGCCTAATGATTTCTTTAGAAGTTGATAGTGAGCTGTCTTCTTGAACCAATGTAGTCCCAGTAGTGTAGATTTACCAACAGTGTACCGACACTGGAGAAAGCACCAGGATTTTGACCAAGCGACAGTGAAGGGGCTACAATAATTCCAAGCCAAGGTGATAAATGACTTGGAGGAAAGCGTCCAGGTGGTGGTGTTCCCTGATATCTGCTGCTCTTGTCTCAATGGTAGTGGTCATGGATGTGGAAGTGTCTGCTAAAGGAACCTGCTGAGTTCCTGCACTGCATCTTGCAGTGTCCATTGCGTAAATGGGAATTCGATGCTACAAAGGGAAAATAGTTCAGTTAGATTTCTCAGGTCCAAACTGTTCATGTTTAACTCCAACTGTCACTTAATGCTTTAATCACAGAATCACACAGTGCAGAAGAGGCCCTTCAGCCCATCAAGTCCACACTGACAGTGTAGAGGGAGCTTTACTCTGTTACTGATGCCATGATTCCTGTCATCAAATATTTATCCCAAAGTATTTGAACATTGAACATAGAACATAGAACACTACAGCACAAACAAGCCCTTCACAAGTTGCGCCGATCACATCTATACCTACCAAGCCACAGACCTAATTATAACCCCCTATCCCGTTAGTTCCCATATACTCATCCAGAAGTCTTTTAAAAGACCCCAACGAGTCCACCTCTACCACCACCGACGGCAGCAGATTCCATTCACTCACCACCTTCTGAGTGAAAAACTTACCCCTAACATCCCCTCTGTATTTTCTTCCCTGCACCTTAAATCTGTGTCCTCTCGTAGGTGACTGTGTGGAGTTTGCACATTCTCCCTTGTTCGCATGGGTTTCTTTCAGGTGCTCCAGTTTCCTCTCACATTGAAAAAATGTGCAGGTGATTCATTTTGGTAGGACAAATTTGAATGCAGATTACAGGGTCAACGGCAGGGTTCTAAGGAATGTGGAGGAGCAGAGAGACCCCTTGGGGTTCATATCCACATATCTCTGAAGTTGCCACTCAAGTGGATAGAGCCGTGAAGAAGGCTTAATAACAGGGGGTTTGAGTTTAGAAGCTTATGCTGCAACTGTACAGGATCTTGGTGAGACCACATTTGGAATATTGCGTGCAGTTCTGGTCACCTCACTATAAGAAGGATATGGAAGCATTGGAGAGAGTGCAGAGGAGATTTACCAGGATGCTGCCTGGTTTGGAGGGCAGGTCTTATGAGAAAAGGTTGAGGGAGCTAGGGCTTTTCTCTTTAGAACGGAGGAGGATGAGAGGTGACTTAATAGAGGTTTACAAGATGATGAGGTGGGTAGATAGAGTGGACATTCAGAGACTATTTCTTTGGATTGATTTGGTTGTTACTTGGGGGCATAATTATAAGGTTCATGATGGGAGATATAGGAGGGATGTCCGAGGTAGGTTCTTTACTCAGACAATGATCAGGGTGTGGAATGGATTGTCTGCTGATAGTGGAGTCAGACACTTTAGGAACTTTCAAGCAATTATTGGATAAGCACATGGAGCACACATGGGAAATGGGATTTTGGTTTCAGACAAAGCTTGACACAGTATCAAGGGCCGAAGGGCCTGTACTGTGCTATATTGTTCTATGTTCTATATTAGATGGATTGGTTATGGTGGAATTGGGAATGAAAATATTGAATAATGTATTGAAGTCTTTGGTCGTCATTCACTCAATTCTCATTGTCACAGTGCTGCTGACCTGGGTCAATTGTTCCAGCGTTCGATGGGTCACCCGAGTTCAGGATCTCTTCACTGCTGGAAAACTCCTGGCCCTTGGACTCATCATTGTCATGGGGTTTGTGCAGATCTGTAAAGGTAATGGATGTATTCTTCGCAGAATTGAATCACCACAAAATTGTGATATTCTATTGATAATCTTCACACAGAAGACTTCACTCCAGCTAGCCTACAACTATTTGAATTCATACAGCACCTCCACCATATTAAAACATCCTAACATGTTTCACAGGAACCATTTCAAACATGTATTTGACACTGAGCACCATAAGGAGATATCCAAAGCTGGGTCAGAGATAGATTTTAAGAAATGTTTCAAAGGAGGGTGTTGCAAGGTCTGGAAGCTTGTGTGGTTGAACATAAATTATTTATTGGTATCACACATATATATATGTGTGTGTGTGTGTGTGTATAAACATCTCCAAGGTATAGCCCTACCTAGATACTATTGTCACGTCAACTTGTTGCAAACTGTCTCTGCACACAGAGTAACGCATGTGACTTTCTGCCACCAAATCTCCTAATTACAAATTCATAATATACAAGACATTAGTTTGGTGTCAGCTGTATCATGTATTGTATTGTGTAAGTTCTGGACATCACACTATAAGAAGGATGTGATTGCATTGGAGAGTGCAGAAGGGATTTACGAGAATGGTTCCAGGGATAAGAAACATCAGTTATGAGGACACATTGGAAAGGTTGGGCCTGTTCTCCTTGGAGATAAGAAGCTAAGAGGAGACTTGATAGAGATATTCAAAATCATGAAGGGACAAGACAGTAGATGAGGAGAAACTATTCCCACACATAGAAGGATCAAGAAAGAGAGGGGACAGATTTAAAGTGATTCACAAAAGAAGCAAATGTGATGTGAGAAAACCCTCTTCACACAGTGAGTGTTTGGGGTCTGGAATGCACTGCCTGGAATTGTAGGGGAGGCAAGTTCAATCGAGGCATTCAAGAGGACATTAGGTAATTATCTGAATACAAAGAATGTGCAGGGGTATGGGAAAAAGGCAGAACAATGGCACTCAGTCACAATGCTTATTTGCAGAGCTAGTCCAGACATGATGGACCAAATGGCCTCCTTCTGCACGTAATTTTATTGGTAGGGGGATTGAATTTAGGAGCCGCAGCATCATGTTGCAGCTGTACAAAACTCTAGTGCGGCCGCACTTGGAGTATTGTGTGCAGTTCTGGTCGCCACATTATAAGAAAGATGTGGAGGCATTGGAGAGGGTACAGAGGAGGTTTACTAGGATGTTGCCTGGTATGGAGGGCAGGTCCTATGAAGAGAGGTTGAAGGATTTGAGGTTGTTTTCGTTAGAAAGGAGGCGGCTAAGAGGGGATCTTATTGAAACATATAAGATGATTAGAGGTTTAGATAGGGTGGACAGTGATAGCCTTTTTCCTAGGATGGAGAAAGCTAGCACGAGGGGACACAGCTTTAAATTAAGGGGTATGAGTTATAGGACGGATATCAGAGGTAGGTTCTTTACTCAAAGAGTGATTAGGGAGTGGAATGCCCTGCCTGCAGCTGTTGTAGATGCGCCAAGTTTGGTGGCGTTTAAGAGGTTAGTTGATAAGTATATGGATGAGAAGGGAATGGTTTAGTTAGGAGGGGCATTGCTTTTTATTTTGGTCGGCACAACATCGAAGGCCGAAGGGCCTGTTCTGTGCTGTATTGTTCTATGTTCTATGTTCTATGTTCTATGTAATAATTTTATGGTTCTGAGAAATTCAGATGGCCATGAAACCTTACAAACTTCAAGATCTGTTCTCTTCCCTTTCAGTAGAGTTTCAGTTGCTTTGGGGTAACATTGTTGGTTCAGAGTTGAAATTTTAGTATTTGGTATTTCAAATACTTGAGTTTCAACATCTGGCCCACATCCTGCACTCTTTAATGTTCTTTGATCTGATATCGTTTGCTTATCCCGTTCTTTCCAGAGGGAAGGCTCACTCCATTCTTTATAAATTGGACTCAGGTTTTCTTTCTCCCTGGGGTCCCCCATGTTCTTTCTGCAAATTGATGTTTCAAAAATGAAACCTTTAGTTCCACTTGTTTCAAAATTTCACTCAAATGTTTATTTAATCTGGTATTTTCCAGTTCTTTTTCAAGCCTATTAACTAGGTCAGTAACTACTCTGGTTAGTTCACTTGTCTTTGTTTCAAAGCAAAACCCTTTTATAAGATTAACAACTTCATCTGGATATTCAGTTCCTTTCTGCCTCTTATAGTAATTCAATTCACTTGTTAGATCCTCAGTCTGTTTCCTGGAATTTTTCTTTTTTGGATTTGCTCTTCCAAACTATATATCTCGACTTTAATGTTCTTCAGATTAGATCAAAGTTCAAGAATTTCATTGCTGTTTTCAGGATGAAACTCCAACATTTCATCAGTTTTGGTTCATTCTGATTTTAGAACTAATTGTTCCGATTCGCAGGTAATTCCTTTTCCTGTTCTAGGCATTTTTCATTATCCTCAAAAGTCAGAAACTCATTTTCCACTTAGGGTGGCACAGTGGCACAGCGGGTTACAGTGTCAGGGGCCCTGGTTCAATTCCCAGCTTGGCTCACTGCCTGTGTGGAGTTTGCACATTCTCCCGTGTCTGCATGAGATTCCTCTGGATGTTCCAGTTTCCTCCCACACTCCCATGCAGGTTAGGTGGATTAGCCATGATAAATTGCCCCTTAGTGACAAGGAGACTAACTAGGGTAAATAGTTATGGGGACAAGGTCTGGGTGAGATTGTGATCCATGCAGCCTCAATGGGCCGAGTGGCCTCATTCTGCATTGTATGAAATGAATATTGGTTTCTCTACACAATAATTTTTCCTTAGCCAAGTCCAGTCCCTGTGCACGATCCTTCAGATGCACATTTTTTAACTTTGCTTCTGTCAGTGTCACAGAGACTCTTCACCTTCCCCTTTGTGAAAACTTCCAATTTCTTTTGCAACTGTCTGGGTTTTTGATTTCCATTTCAGCCACGCCATTTTTCAACAACGCGAAGGTTCTCTGTAAATTTGAGGCAGCCAGCTCTTTTCCTTTCAGCTCCTTGATCTTCAGCTTTGGATTTACATTTTCCAATCTCATTCCTGTCTTTTCTTTCTCCACCTGCAGTAAAGTTTTGCCTTTGTCCTTCATTTTGCTTTTGAAAAAATGTTTCCTGTGAAGTTGGATTTGTTTCAGTTCTGTAATCGTATAATTTATAGCTCCATTATCCACTCACAGCTTGGAGCAACTTTCTTTTCAATGCCTCCTCTTTTCCGTTCAGGTGCTTCTTCAGCCTAACAATATCCATGTTCATCCTGTCTTTCAATTGATTATGCTCTTAAAGTTGTAGAAAACTCTTTTATTGATTGCTATGTTGACAGGGTGGATATGGAGGGGATGTTTCCTCTTGTGGGAGAATCTAGAACTAGAGGGTCACTGTTTAAAAATAAGGGGTTGCTTATTTAAGACAGATACCAGGAAAATGTTTCTCTTTCAGAGAGTGGTGAGTCTCTGGAATTCTCTCAAAATGTAAAGATGCCGGCGTTGGATTGGGGTGGTAAGAACTCAGTAAGAATTTAGCAACACCAATTATTAATCCAACCGATTTATTTGATAGTAAAAAAGCGAGCTTTCAACACTCCCGTGTCTTCATCAGGCAAGTGCAGTGTTCTGGTCTGCAATAGCACACATCAGCACAGACACTCAGAGATTGCTGATTAGAATGCGAATCCTTACATCTAACCTGCTATTCAAGTGTTAAAGTGGCTAACAATGTGTGTGAAGGGAATCCTGAGCATTGTTAGAGAATTGTGTATTTTCTCCAGACAGCACAGTAAGCCTGTAGCCTTCACAGTAGCCTTCACATCTTTGGACAATAAGAAGCAATTTAGCACAGCCAACCCACCTAACCTACACATCTTTGGACATCAAGGGACAATTTAGTATGAGAAGGATGGGAATTTTTATATTGGTCGGCGCAACATCGAAGGCCGAAGGGCCTGATCTGTGCTGTAATGTTCTATGTTCTATGTTCTATGTTCTAAGTGAGGTTTTTTGCTAACCCAGGCAAGTTACGGGGGTTACAGATAGTGTGTCCCCCCGTAACCCCCGTTACGGGTAGGTAGGAATGTGAAGTTGAGGTTACAGATAGTGTGTCCCCCTGTGACCCCCGTTACGGGTAGGTAGGAATGTGAAGTTGAGGTTACAGATAGTGTGTCCCCCCGTAACCCCCGTTACGGGTAGGTAGGAATGTGAAGTTGAGGTTACAGATAGTGTGTCCCCCTGTAACCCCCGTTACGGGTAGGTAGGAATGTGAAGTTGAGGTTACAGATAGTGTGTCCCCCCGTAACCCCCGTAACTTGCCTGGGTTAGCAAAAAACCTCACTTACTGTGCTGTCTGGAGAAAATACACAATTCTCTAACAAATGCTCAGGATTCCCTTCACACACATTGTTAGCCACTTTAACACTTGAATAGCAGGTTAGATGTAAGGATTCGCATTCTAATCAGCAATCTCTGACTGTCTGTGCTGATGTGTGCCATTGCAGACCAGAACACTGCACTTGCCTGAGGAAGACACAAGAGTGTTGAAAGCTCGCTTTTTTACTATCAAATAAATCGGTTGGATTAATAATTGGTGTTGCTAAATTCTTACTGAATTCTCTCAAAAGGCAGTAGAGCAGAATCTGAATATTTTTAAGGCAAAGTGAGATAGATTCTCAATTAACAAGGGAGTAAAAGGCTACCCAGGGTAGGTAGGAATGTGAAGTTGAGGTGACAGTCAGATCAGCTATGATCTCACTGAATGACAGAGCAGGTTTAAGGAGCCAGTTTTTTAAAAATTCATTTTTAAATCATTCAGGGACACGGGTTTTGCTGGCTGGCCAGTATTTATTGCCCATCCCTAGTTGCCTTTGAAGGCAGTTGAGAGTCAACCATATTGCTGTGGCTCTGGAGTCACATGTAGGCCAGACCAGGTAGGGACATTGGAGGACATTAGTGAACAAGATGGGTTTTTCTGACAACTGACAATGGTTTCATGGTTATCATCAGATTCTTAATTCCACATTTTTTTATTGAATTCAAATTCCACCATTAGCTGTGGAAGGGTTTGAACTTGGGTCCCCAGAACATTAGCTGAGTTTCTGGATTAATATCCAGTGGCGATAATACCACAATACCATCGCCTTCCCCTTCTCCAAATCCTGTTCCTAATTTGCATGTACTTATGATGTACGCACTGGAGTTGCAAGATTTCTACTTTTTATTGCTCTGGTGTACGAGAATTCTTCCACTTTCCCTTTTTGCCCTGTAGTCTTTCATTTTGCAGTTTCACCTCTAACTACATCCTCATACTTTTTTCACACACTCATCCTTTTCGCACATAGCATTAATAAATTTAATTCCATATCTTCATATATATTGTTAGAAATTTTGTCTAAACTTTCTTCCAAATGTCCTACAGTTTTCTTCAGTTTTTCAGTCTCCTTCTTGTGCGTCTTGGATTCCTCCTGAAATATCTGCCAATTGGTTATTCAGTTTGTTCAGTGATGTTAATTTCATTCTGTTTCATTTTCCGATCTTCCAGAGGGACAAACTATGACCTGAGGAATCTGCATAGCATGTGAAGATCCTTCAACAAGTTTTCCTTTTCTTTGCAGTGTTCAATTATTTCGTCTTACGATTTTTGTAATTCGACAGTCTTTGTCATGTCTTTTTGATGTTCCTCCATTCTGCTGTTCAGGGTAGTCTTTGTTTCTTCTTGCTGCTGAAGGGTCATTGTGACAAACTCCCGAGAAAATGAATGCTTAGCTTCTGGTTAAATCGGTAGTTGGAGCTCAAGAACTTCAGCTGGGCCTCAGACTTCCTATATATGCGCTGGCTGGGAGATGGGCACATGGTTTGTCAGGAAACCAGTCCTCCATGCCAGCACACAAGAGCAAGAAGAAAAATGAAACCGCAGGTCAGGAGACCGCAAGAGCAGCTACTGTAGAGAAGCTATCCTACGGAGTAGGACACAGGGAGGAGCACAGAAAGAAATCCCAGAAGAATGTCCTGGGCAGGAGCAAACATGGATTAGAAAAAGGTCCCAGAAAAAATCCACAATAAAGGATAGAAATAACTAATTGATTCTGTTAAATAAAGTTGAGAGAAGTTCTTGCTATAGAGGGAGTACAGTGAATGTTAACCAAGCTGATCCTGGGATGGCAGGTCTGTCATATGAGGAGAGACTAAGTGGGTTAGGATTATATTCACAGGAGTTTAGAAGAGTGAGAGGGAATCTCATAGAAACGTATAAAATTCTAACAGGGTTAGACAGGGTAGATTCAGAAAGAATGTTCCCGATGGTGGGGGAGTCCAGAATTAGGAGTCAGAGTTTGAGGATAAGGGGTAAACATTTTAGAACAGAGGTGAGGAGACATTTCTTCACCCAAAGGGTGGTGAATGTGTGGAATTCACTGCCACAGAAAATAGTTGAGGCTAAAATGTTGTCTGATTTCAAAAAGAAATTAGATATAGCTCTTGAGGCTAAAGGAATCAAGGAATATGATGGTATCACAATATTGAATTTGATGATCAGCCCTGATCAAAATGAATGGCAGAGCAGGTTGAAAGGGTCGAATGGCCTGCTCCTGCTTCTAGTTTCCATGTTTCTATAAAAGGGCCCTAATTGGTCACTGTCTGTGTGAAGTTTGCACATTCTCTCTGTGTCTACATGGGTTTTCTCCGGGTGCTCCAGTTTCCTCCACAGTCTGAAAGACGTGCTGGTTAGGTGCATTGACTCGAACAAGCACTGGACTGGGAGAATTTCACAGTAACTTAATTTCAGTGTGAACGTAAACTTTACTTGTGACTAATAATACATAAGTAATACATAAGAAATAGGAGCAAGAATAGGCCATCTAGCCCTTCAAGCCTGCCCTGCCATTCAATAAGATCATGGCTGACCTGAAGTGGATTAGTTCCACTTTCCTGCTTTCTCCCCATAACCCTTAATTCCCTTGTCTATCAGAAATCTATCTACCTTTGACTTAAATATATTCAACGAGGTAGCCTCTACCACTTCAATGGGCAGAGAGTTCCAGAGATTATGTAAATAAATATAAATAAATAAACTTTAAATTTAACTTTGTGGATTCTCAGTGGGGCCTAAGGGATCCCATGATTGTAAAGTTGAAAAACAGCAGGGAAATTCTCCCCAATGTCCTGGCTAATATTTTCCCCATGGAGAGCTTGCTGTCCACAAATTGGTTGGTTTCCTACATTACGAAGTCACTACTTTTTGGAAGTAGTCCATTAGCTGTAAACGCTTGGAGACACCCTAAAATTGTGAAAAACTGTTATAGAAATGTAATTTCGTTTTCCCTAGTGTGTGAGACTGGGTGGGATTCTGTGATCTTGAATATAACACAAACACTGGATTTTTCACAGGTCAGTATGAATTCTTGAAGCCCAACACTGCGTTTGAAAGTCAGACATCTCCCGGGATTGGACACATAGCCCTCGCGTTCCTCCAGGGATCGTTCTCCTACAGTGGCTGGAACTTCCTGAACTACGTGACAGAAGAATTAGTGGATCCATGCAGGTACAGGCAGGTTAGGGACAACTTTGAGTGTTGAAACAACAGCCCAGTTCTAAAATATTTTTTCCAATCTCCACATAATATTGTGATGCATAGAATATGGTGATGTAGGGACTGGAGCTACTGAGAGTAACATTCTAATATATACATTTCAGGCTCTATCGAATATACTAAATAGTCTCACGACAGCAGGTTAAAATCCCAACGGGTTTATTTGGTACACAAGCTTTCAGAGCACTACCTCTTCATTAGGTGAGTCAGGAAAGCTCGTGCTACCAAATAAACTTGTTGGACTTTAACCTGGTGTTATGAGACTATTTACTGTGCCTACCTCAGTCCAACGCTGGCAACTCCACACTATGGCTTCCATTGAATATAGTGATGCACGGGGATGTAGAGAATTGAGTTACTTAGAGTTACATTCCAATATGTATTCTGTCTTAATCTCCATCAAGTGTAGCCATGTACTAGAAACTGGAATTACCGTGGCCATCTGCTCACTCTTCCTGCTGATTGGAGAGAATTGGGGATTAGGTTTTGGAGGGTAATGGGATGGGTTTGAGGGTTTCTGAGGGTGATGGGCTGAGTTTGAAGTTTCTAAGGGTGATGGATTGAATCTAAAGGTTTCTGAGAGTGATGGATTGAGTTTGAGGTTTTCTGAGGGTGATGGGTTGGATTTGAGGGGTTTCTGAGGTTAATGGGGTGGGTTTGAGATTTTTGAGAGTGATGGATTGAATTTGGTTTTTATTGTAATTTTAATTCATTTATTGGGGTGACACAGTGAGTTAGCACTGCTGCCTCACAGCAACAGGAACTGGTTCAATTCTGGCTTCAAGTCACTGTCTGAGAGGGTTTCCTCCAGGTGTTCTACTTTCCTCCCACAGTCCAAAGATGTGCAGGTTAGGTTGATTGGCCATATTAAATTGTCCTTAGTATTGGGAGATTAACAGGGTAAATATGTGGGATTATGGGAACAGGGTTTGGGTGGGATTGTGGTTGGTGCAGATTTGATAGGTCGAATGGCTGCCTAGTGCACTGTAGGGATATTATGATTCTATTAGTGTCACAGTATTCTGCACTCTCTCCTTCTCTATGCACGAAGTGGTCTATCTGTATAGTGTGCAAGAAACAATACTTTTCACTGTATACGAATACGTGACAATAATAAATCAAATCACTCAGAAGTACGCTTACATTAACACTGCAGTGAAGTTACAAGGAAAATCCTCTATTTATGAGAGGCTTTTGGAGACACAGAAAATAGATGCAGGAATAGGCCATTCGGTCCTTCAAGTCTGCTTTGTCATCATTACACTCATGGCTGATCATCAAAATCAATGTTCTGATCCCTCTTTCCTCCCATATCTCTTGATCCTTTTAGCCCCAAGAGCTATACCTAATTTTTTCTTGAGATCAGACAATGTTTTGGTCTCAACTAATTTCTGTGGTAGTGAATTCTACACATTCACCTCTGCATGAAGAAATTTCCCCTCACCTCAGTCCTAAAAGATTTACCCCTTATCCTCACACTATGACCTCTAGTTCTGGACTCCCCCACCATCGGGAACATTCTTTCTGAATCTACCCTGTCTAACACTGTTAGAATTTTATAAGTTTCAATGAGATTCCCTCTTACTCTTATAAATTCCAATGAATATAATCCAAACCATCTTAGTCCTCTTCTGACAAACCTGCCATTCCAGGAATCAGCCTGGTCCACCTTTGCTGGACTCCCTCTATAACAAGGACATCTTGATAAGGATACCAAAACTGCACACAATACTGCAAATGTGGCCTCACAGATGCCTTATACAATTGCAGCAAAACATCCCTATCCCTACACTCAAATCCTCTTGCTAAAAAGGCCAACATACCATTTGCCTTCATTACTGCCTGCTGTACCTACTCACTTATTTTCAGTAACTGATGCACGAGGACTCCAAGGTCTCACTGGGTATCCACCTCTCTCAATTTACACCCATTCACATAATAATCTGTTTTCCTATTTTTGCTATTAAACTAGATAACCTCATATTTATCCATATTATACTACATCTGCCATGCATATGCCCATTCACTCAGCCTGTCCAAATCACAGTGAAGCATTTCTGCATCCTCCTCACAGCTCACTCTCCCACCCAACTTTGTATTATCTACAAATCTGAAGATAAGACGTTTAGTTTCCTCTTCCAAATCATTAAAAGCCGCAACTTTACATAGTAATCTGCTATGTGAGACCTTGTTGAAAGCCTTCTGAAAGTCTAAATAAATCACATCCACTTCTTGACAACTCTACTGGTTACATCCTCAGAGAATTCCAATAGATTCGTCAAGTATGATTTTCCTTTTGTAAATCCATGCTGACTTTGTCTGATTATCCCACTGCTTCCAAATACTGAGCTATGAAATCCTTGATAATGGACTCTAGCAACTTCCTCAGTACCAACATTAGGCTCACTGGTCAAGCGTTCCCTGTTTTCTCTCTATCTCCATTTTCCAATAGCGAGCTTACATTAGCTATCCTCCAGTCTGTAGGAATCACTGATGATGAGACCCCATTTACTAGCGGGAAGTTTTAGATTTTCAAGAGAATGAATGGAATAAGGCACATCTGCACCCTACCACCTGTCCTCAAATGGTTTAGTTTAGTTTATTTATTAGTGTCACAAGTAGGTTTATTTTAACAGTGCAATGAAATTACTGTTTCCCTAGTTGCCACATTGTGGCACCTGTTTGGGTACACTGAGGAAGAATTTAGAATGGCTAATGTACCTAACAAGCACATCTTTCAGACTGTGGGAGGAAACCAGGCACCAGGAGGAAATCTATGCAGACGTGGGAAAAATGTACAGACTGGGGAATACGGTCTGTGTGAGAATCTTCAGCAATAGCTCTCCGTAGATTACAGGATTTATTCTCGAGAAAACAGGACCAGTGTCTTACAAGGTAAAACCCAGGGAGAAGATCTTAAAGAAACACATAGATTACCTCTGTCACAGGGAACCCTCCACAGAGGCAACCATTTCTACACAAATGCCATCATCAGCACTCCTCACATTGGCCTGTGAACAGGAACTGCCACCCTGTAAAAATCTCAAAGCAGTCATCTGGACAATGAAGATTCTGGCTTGGACATAGAGATAGAGGTAACAGACACCTGATCAGAGTTCACCAATGAGGATAAGCTCCCTGTACCATCTCTTCAACACTATTCACAGAAGAGGCATTCACCTATCTGTTACATGCCCCTCAATTAGACTTTACATATGATGGAGATGAGGCCATGAGCAAAGTGATGGAGAAGGCCCCATTGTCATGGGATTGAGGGGGAAGACCCAGACCTAGGGTGAGGGATGGAGGGGATGTGTGTGACAAACTCCATAAGGTCCAAGTGGAAATCACTGATTGATCTCCTTGTGGGATTGTTGAGTATGAGCTCCCCTGGTGACAGGCAGCAGGCTGCCCAGCTAAAACTCATTACATGAGTCTTTTATAAGGCAGGCACAGTACTGGGCCTGCTGAGTGGTAGTCTCAGGTAGGGACTAATGTGTGTTCACCATGGTAGTGGTTTCACTTTACGTTCTGCAAATAAATTATGTTCCTTTCCATTTGGGTTTCCTGACTCATTACAAACGGTTATTGGGGGCAGATGAAAATATGAAATTCAACAAAAACTGATCATCCATGATGTTAATGAGTGGAGCAAGCTCAATTGGCCAAATTGACTATTTCTGCTCCTGTGCATGTTCATGTGAATATTAGAATGTTGAACTGAATGGCTGTTAAAGATTCAAACACTCTATATGAAAGAGGGCAGATCTCCAAAATTTACCCTTCAATCAATATTACAGAAAAAGATTATCCCATCATTATCAGAACCATCTTTTGGGATCTTGCTGTGCATAAATTAACTGCTATATTCCTGCATTCCAACAATTCAAAATTCCTTCATTGACTGCCTTAGATGGTGTCAGGAGCTATAGAAAAACACATTCTTTGAAATTCTATTGAAATCTATTCAAATTCCATGAAAAACAAATTGGGAGAGGGGAGTGTGCAGCAGGACCTGAGTATCCTTATGTACCAGTCACTGAAGGTAAGCATGCAGGTGCAGCAGGCAATAAAGAAGGCAAATAGTACATTGGCCTTCATTGTGAGAGGTTTTGTGTAAAGGAACAGGATGTCTTGTTGCAATTATACAGGGCCTTGGTGAGGCCACACCTAGACTATTGTGTGTAGTTTTGGTCTCTTTTTCTGAGAAAGGATGTTCTTGTTCTTGAGGGAGTGCAGCAAAGGTTTACCAGGCTGATTCTGGGGATGGTGGGTAGATGTATGAGGCGAGATTAACTAGATTAGAAATGTTTTTGCTGGAGTTCAGACAAATGAGCACGGATCTCATGGAGACTTATAAAATTATAACACAATTAGACAGGGTAGATGCAGGGAGGATATTTCTGATAGTGGGGGATTCTAGGACCAGGGGTCACAGTCTGAGAATTCAGCATAGACCATTTAGTATGGAGGTGAGGAGGCATTTCTTCACCCAAAGAATGATGAACCTGTGGAATTTAGTAGTAGTTGATGCCAAAACATTGAATGCATTCAAGAGATGGCTGGATATAGCCCTTGGGACAAATGGGATCAAAGGTTATGAGGAGAAAGCAGGATTAGGCGATTAAGTTGGATGATCAGCCATAATTGTAATGAATGGCGGAGCAGGCTTGGACGGTCAAATGGCCTTCTCCTCCTATCTTGTGTTTTCTTGATGTTCCAGAATAATTCTGAATATTTTTTATATCTTCCTTCCAGGAATATTCCTCGTGCCATTTTCATCTCCATCCCACTGGTAACCTTTGTTTACGTATTCTCCAATGTAGCCTACGTAACGGCCATGAATCCACAGGAGTTGCTGGACTCGGGAGCTGTGGCTGTTGTAAGTGAATCTCCTCGCTCTGTTGGTTCTGCTGAAGATTGCCCCACAGAGTAATGTCACCAAGGCAAGATGGAAAGAGGATTTATTCTGGTCACGAGGAGTTCTTCGAGCTCCAAAAGGCAGTGATGCTCAAAATCTTCCTCACTCCCTGGACTCAATCTTGCAAATGGTGATGGGTGAATTCATGGCCCATGGGAAACATGCTGCATTTTAAAAGCAGGAAAGTTATTTTGAACCTTTATAAAATTCTAGATAGATCATAACTAGAGTATTGTGTCCAGTTCTGGTCACTATATTTTAGAAAGGATGTGAGGGACATTGAGAGGGTGTGGAGGAGATTTACCAGAATGGTTCCAGGGATGAAGATTTTTAGGTTAGATAAATTGGGGTTGTTCTCCTTGGAATAAAAGAGATTGAGGGGAGATTTGATAAAGATTTACAAAATTCTGACAGGTCTAGATAAGATAGACAAAGAAAAGCTGCTCCCATTGGCTGGTGGTATAAGAAGTGGGGGAACAGATTGAAGAGTTTGGGCAACAGACACAGGGGGCAATAAGAAGAACTTTTTTACACAAGTGGCAATGAACTGAAACTCACTGTCTCCAAGAGTGGAAAAAGCAGAGATGATGAATGATTGCAAAAAGAAGTTGGATAGGCAGTTGAAAGAAGAGCTCATAGAATGAGGACTAGGACTGACTGGATTGGTGTACAAAGAGCCAACATGGACTCAATGGGCCCAAAGGCCTCCACCCATTATGACAATTTAAAGAGCAGGAAGAGAGGGGTGACCTACTAATACTTTTGCTCCATTAACATCACTAAAGTCAATTAACTGGTTCTTTGTGGGGCATTGTAGATCACACATTAGCTGTTAACTATCCTAAGTTATATCAGTGAATATTTAAGCAATATTTCATTGCCTTGTGAAGTGCTTTGGAGATCCTGAGAATGTGAAAGATTTTGCTATAGAGATGCAGATTCTTTATTTCTATTCTTGCAGACATTTGGTGAGAAGTTGTTGGGGTCAATGCCATGGATCATGCCATTTTCTGTCGTTCTTTCAACATTCGGAGGGATCAATGGATACCTGTTCACCTCGTCCAGGTGAGAATCATCTCTTCCATTGAAGACCTAACTCACACCCGATCAAAGTCCCATACTCACTGCCTCCTACCCCTGCCAAACCCTCCCGCTATCCCCTGCCTCTCTAACCCTGCCAAACCTTCTGCTATCCACTGCCTCTCTGTATCTAACCTTGTGCTTCACTGGCCTGCGAGTGTTTGATGGGGATAGTGTAGAAGCTTTACTCTGTATCTAACCCCGTGCTGTACTTATCCAGGGGGTGTTTGATGGGGACAGTGTAGAGGGAGTTTTACTCTGTATCTAACCCCGTGCTGTACCTGTCCTGGGAGTGTTTGATGGGGAGTGTAGAGGGAGCTTTACTCTATCTAACCCCGTGCTGTACTTGTCCAGGGGGTGTTTGATGGGGACAGTGTAGAGGGAACTTTACTCTGTATCTAACCCCATGCTGTACCTGTCCCGGGAGTGTTTGATGGGGGACAGTGTAGAGGGGGCTTTACTCTGTATCTAATCCCTTGCTGTACCTGTCTTGGGAATGTTTGATGGTGGGACTGTGTAGAGAGAGCTTTACTCTGTATCTAACCCCTTGCTGTACCTGTCCTGGGAGTGTTTGATAGAGACAGTGTAGAGGGGGCTTTACTCTGTACCTAACCCCTTGCTGTACCTGTCCTGGGAGTGTTTGATGGGGACAGTGTAGAGGGAGCTTTACTCTGTATCTAATCCCTTGCTGTACTTATCCTGGGAGCGTTTGATGGGGACAGTGTAGAGGGAGCTTTACTCTGTCTTATTTTTTTTCTAGCTCTGATGCTGTATTCTTTCACTCGGACTTTTGTTTTCAGACTGTGTTACGCAGGAGCACGCGAAGGTCACCTGCCAAGTCTGCTTGCGATGATCCACATGAAACGCTGCACTCCCATCCCGGCACTGCTCTGCTCTGTAAGGAAGATTGATGTTCTGCTCATCAAACCCTAACCTTCCAGCTCTTCCTGGCCAAGAGTGACACCAGCTGACAGAAACAATAACTAGGTCACACACAACAGCTTAGAAACAAAATGCCAGCAATGGTTATGGGGAGTTCTTTGTGTCTTTCTGTGGCTCCTTGGTATCTTCTCTCTCTTTTTCATATGTTCTGCAGCTTTTTTTAGTAGCTCTGTTTCAAGCTCAGTATTTTTTTATTCACTCGTGGGACATGGACATTGCTGGCTGGGCCAGGATTTATTGCCTGTCCTTAATTGCTCTTGAAAAGATGGTGGTGAGTTGCCTTCTTGAATTGCTGCAGTCCATGTGCTGTGGTTGACGCACAATACTGTTAGAGTGGGAAAGTGGGTAGCTCTTTCTCTTTGCCTGCAGCTGTTATGTAGCTCTCTCTCTCTCTCTCTCTATAGTTCAGTGGATGGCATTATCTCTCTGTCTATCTATGGCAGTAATAATTCCAGTTCATCAATTAGGCAAGTAACAACTGTAACATTTGTTTACATACAAGTATAATCAAGGCTTGCAGCCTCATAGTTGCCGGTCAGCTTCTCAGAAGGTTCTGGAACAGAAGCCCCAGCTCACCAGGTTGATCATCCACTCTGTTCCCCAGTTGATTCCCCAGATCTGGTAATCTTCACTCTGCAGACTGATCCTGAAAGAGATAATCACGTCCCTCCTCTCTGAAGTTCATTTATACAAATATTAACACTCAATTTACATAGTCCAAGAAAATGAAACAATTAGTACATGAATTTAATCAATTCTGAATTAAATCTTTCAGGGAGTTTCTAAATCTTTGTGAAGTGGTGTAACTCCTCCGTCTGGGGGACTTTCACAGGATTGCTGTCAGCTGAAATCACAAGACAGGCACCTCTTCAGCAAGGCTGTTCAGTTCTATCTGTTTCCTAGACTACACCGGTTGTGCCTGTCACAGGACAACAAGATATTTCAGTGCTTGGAAAGCCGACAACATTCTCAGATGGCAATATAGCTCCTGATGGCAGTACTGGTTGCTGGGCAACTCCTGCTCTCTCAAACAGTCTAGGTATTTCCAGATGATTCTTCCTTCTACGTCCACTTGATAAGACAGCGTTTAATGTTGGATACGACGATTCCAATTTGAAAATTCCTCATAGACAGGGCTTCAGCCAATGAAACAAACCTGTTGACGGACATGAATCATGGCTTGCTTTTGACTGCTTTGGCTGGCTTTTATTCTTTCAGCAAATTTGGAAAAACCAGACTCAGTCTGAATTCGGAGACAATGGTTCATTAACTCCGCTGATGGAACCCCCCCCCCCCCCCCCCCGTTGCATGTGGAGTGGTCCTATGATCCAGAATGAATCGAGAGATTCTGGTCTTCAGGGTTTTTCCCCATTGCTTCTTTAGGCCAGATTTAAAATTTCAGACAGCTCTTTCAGCTGGTCCAAAGATTGCAGTCCAAATGTGCTTAATACCACTGAGGGTGATGAAATTTTTGAAACTCAGCACGCATAAAGTCTGTTCCACTATCAGTCATATTGACTTCAGTTATTCCCTGGGTAGAAAAACATTGGCAGTAATTTCTGAACTGTAGCGTGCGATGTTAATGTACATTAACAAGGAACAGAAACATTGTGCCTGTGAATGAACCAACATCATCAATAGGAACCCAGTCCGTCCCAAAGAGTTAGTGAGGTTACGGCAGACAACCTTTGCTCTAATTATCACTTTTCTCCTGCTTGACTAAGTTAACAATATTGGCATCAATGCCAGGCCACCACATAACTCACTGAGCCAACCTATTGTATCCTGTTCCTCAATTTGGACAGCAGCAGATCTCTGCAGGTCCAATGCTTGATTTACTGTGCCAAAACTGATAAGATCAAGAAATTCAACACTGTAACAGTACTGGGGGAGGTGATACTGTCATTCTCATACTTCATTAACTCCTTCATACAATCTTCAATAACCAAATTACTCAAGCCCAAATTCTAACAACACAATAAAGACAATTATAAGTTGGGTCTTTGAGGGATTTTGCTGTTTCTTGTCGAATGCTGGAATTCTGTAATCCGAGATCCTCCCACAGGATCGACATTAACACCAATAATGCCTCCCTCTTCTGGCACAAGCAGTTCATTACACTTTGCTTCCACAGAGATATCAGTTCTGTCTCTCTCAGGTCAATCAGGTTCTTCAGGTTCAAAAACATTTCATGTTGGTAACACTGACTACTGGAGCATACCTCCACATGTTTATGAACGATCCATGTCTCTATGTCTACTGGGTATGATGGGGTCTGGTCATAGACAATAATTCAGTAAGAATTTAGCAACACCAATTATTAATCCAACCGATTTATTTGATAGTAAAAAAGCGAGCTTTCAACACTCCCGTGTCTTCATCAGGCAAGTGCAGTGTTCTGGTCTGCAATAGCACACATCAGCACAGTCAGAGATTGCTGATTAGAATGCGAATCCTTACATCTAACCTGCTATTCAAGTGTTAATGTGGCTAACAATGTGTGTGAAGGGATTCCTGAGCATTGTTAGAGAATTGTGTATTTTCTCCAGACAGCACAGTAAGTGAGGTTTTTTGCTAACCCAGGCAAGTTACGGGGGTTACAGATAGTGTGTCATGAAGCCAAGATCCCTGTTAAGACCGTCCTCATGTGTGCGGAGCTTGGCTATCAGTCTCTGTTCAGCGATTCTGCGCTGTCGTGTATCACGAAAGCCCCCTTGAAGAACATTTACCCGCAGGTGGGAGGCCGAATGCCCATGACTGCTGAAGTGTTCACCCACAGGAAGGGAACTGTTTTGCCTGGTGATTGTTGAGCGATGCTCATTCATCCGCTGTCGTAGTGTTTGCATGGTCGCCCCAATATACCATGCTTCGGGACATCCTTTCTTGCAACGTATTAGGTAGACAACGTTGGCCGAGTTGCAAGAGTATGTACCGTGCACCTGGTGAATGGTATCCTCACGTTTGATGATGTCGTCCATGTCTATGATCTGGCATGTCTTGCAGAGGTTGCTGTGGCATAGACAATAATTCCAGGGATCTAACATAATCCACTATTGAAGTTTCATATTAGGACATAACATATTATTATTTAATTTTGTTAATTGTGTCAGTGGTAATGGCTCATTGATGAGATCTTGAAACTTGTATGTCCAAACATAAATATCTTTATTGGTTCACTTTATCTATGAACAGTTTCAAATAATGTCTTGCACAGAGCAGTTCCAATGCAGCCTAGCTGCTTAACAAGATCTGTCCTAGACTGTTCTCTGGCCACATCTGGGCAGTCCCACATTAACCCTAACTCTGTCGAGCATGTTACATTAGAATGTATGCAGGGTATGTATCATCAAATACAACACTGTTTTATGTTCCTTCACAATCTTGGACTGTCACAGATGAAATAATATCCATGGTTCTCACTTCCTGTACTTGGATCAGAGAACACTACAGCAGAAACAGGCACATCCATACCTATGAGGCCTATCTATAACTCTCAATCCCATTAAATCCCATGTACTCATCCAGAAGTCTCTTAAAAGATCCCAGCGAGTTTACCTCTACTACCACTGACAGCAGCCGATTCCACTCACTGACCACCCTCTGAGTGAAAAACCTACCCCTGACATCTCCTCTGTACCTGCTCCCCAGCACCTTAAACCTGTCTCTTCTCGAAGCGACCATTTCAGCGCTGGGAAATAGCCTCCGAGAATCCACTCTATCTATACCTCTCAACATGTTATAAACCTCTATCAGGTCACCTCTCAACCTTCATCTCTCCAGGGAGAAGAGACCTAGCTCCCTCAACCTATCTTCATAAGGCATGCCTCCCAATCCAGGCAACATCCTTGTAAATCTCCTCTCCACTCTCTCAATAGCTTCTACATCCTTCTTGTAGTGAGGCAGCCAGAACTGCGCACAGTACTCCAAGTGGGGTCTGACAAGGGTCTTATAAAGTTGCAGCATTACCTCCTGACTCCTAAACTCAATTCCTCAATTAATGAAGGCCAGTACACCATATGCCTTCGTGAGCACATCCTCCACCTGCAAGGTCAATTTAAGAGTCCTACGGACCCAGACCTCAAGGTCCTTCTGTTCTTCAACACTGCTAAGAGTCCTACTGTTGATATTGTACTCCTTCATCCCAATGGACCTGCCAAAATGGACCACTACACATTTATTCGCGTTGAAATCCATCTGCCACTTCTCTGCAAAATTTTGCATCCTATCTATGTCATGCTGCAACTTCTGACATTCCTCCAGACTATCCACAACACCACCAACCTTCGTGTCGTCAGCAAACTTACTAACCGTCCCTCCACTTCCTCATCCAGTCATTTATGAAAATGACAAACAGCAAGGGTCCTAGAACAGGGCATTCCACTGGTGACCAACCTCCATGCAGAAAAAGATCCATCCACAACCACTCTCTGCCTTCTGCAGGCAAGCCAGTTCTGGATCCACAAGGCAACAGCCCCTTGGATCCCATGCCCTCTCACCTTTTCAAGAAGTCTTGCATGGGGGATCTTATCAAATGCCTTGCTGAAGTCCATGGAAACCACATGCACCGCTCTTTCTTCATCAATATGTTCAGTCACATCTTCAAAGAACTAACCAGGCTTGTAAGGCACAACCTGTCCTTGACAAAGCCGTGCTATTTCTGATCATACCAAATTTCTCTAAATGTACATAAAAACATCATATGATAAATTTTCTTCCCTTTCCAGCACTTCAATGCAGCATCATTTACATTGACAATTTTATCATATTGGTTTTTGTGTTTTACCACTCAAGTGATTATTTGAGCAATCTTGTTCTGGAACATAATCTGTTTCTTTCCATTTGAATTGTTGATTGTGCTGTCACTTTAAATGTTTTTTTTAACCTCTTCCATGAATTCCTCATTGTAAAGTTCCTTGTTCAAGGCCATATTCTCCTGATTTAATACTTCACTGGACTTGTTCTGATTTACGGTGTTCAGCTTATTCCACATTGTCTCATTAACTTAATTTTGTAAATCTTTGCCACATTATTTTTCAAGTTTGCTATCAGTCATTTCATCTTGCTGTTTTAATGTCTTCTCTAGAGCTTTAATTCTTTTTTGCTGATTCTTAGAAAAGGCTGTAGTGTACTCTTTGCTTTTGCTTTATGAAAAAAAATTGCAGCAACTTTGCCCTTTTTTAAACTTAAGTTCCACTTTTCCTTAAACATAAAATTACAGTTCTTGCTTCTGAGGGTTATTTTCTCTATTGTTCTTCCTGTATCTTTCTAAACTTGACCATACTGGCTAATTCTGCTTTGCTCAGTTTGTCCCTCAGGGCTTGGCAGTATTTCAACAGCTCACTACTCACGTGTCTCTAGCCACATAATATATCCCATTCTCATTGCCATGGGGTGATTACCCATTCTCAGTCCCAGTTGATTCCTCAAGCCTGATAACCCTTTTCTGCTGTTGTCCTTAAAGGGACAATCGCCAAAGGGTCAAAGTACCCTAATGTACTCAATGAATGTCACAATTGCTTCACTCTTAGCAGCTGCTCCTAGAGGTGACTTCTAAAATCAGCACTGGTGCTACTTTAGCAGCATATGCAAGGAGGCCAATAACGTCAATGAATTTGGTAGGAAATACCCATAGAAACTCACCATTCCTAAGAATGACTTGAGCTCAACTGTGTTACTGGGAGGCAGTATCTCCCTTATGGCTTTTATCTTGTCTTCTAAGGAATGCAATTCTTGTGCATCCATGTGGTGCCCCAGAGAGGCTAACTCAATGGCTTGCAAAGCACATTTCTCCGTCTTGAGGTGAACTCCAGACTCTTGAAATCTGTTCTAAGTTAGCTGGGTGCTCAGCTTCTATCAAACCAGTTATTAAAACATCATTGAGGTACACTAAAACTCATGGCAGTCCTTGCAATAGACTTTCAATAGATGACACTCCAAAGGGTAGGGGCATACACTGAAAGAAACCTTTGTAAGGTTTATCATAACATAACCTCGGGAAAGATTGTCTAACTCAAGTTGCTGATCTATAAGACTCATATTCAACTTTGCATAAGACTGACCACTGGCCACAGTCCTCAATCTTTGGGATTGGATACTTATCTAACTTGGCAGTCTGAGTAACTGTTGATTTGTAATCTCTACAGATACAGACAGTCTTGTCAGGTTTCTTCGTAGGGACTATGGGTATTGCCCACTCTTTGAATTGAACAGGCTGGATAATACCCAGTTCTTCCAATCTCTTCAATTCTGTGTGTCTAACTTTTCTTGCAGGGCATATAGTACTATGAGGAGCTGCCACTGGATCCACATAGACCTTCGCCTGCAGGTCCTTTATTTTACCTAATTTGTTGCAAAAAAAATCACTCTCATCCTTCTTCTTTAACTCAGGCAACCCACCATTTTATTTTGATTAATTCAAGGGACATGGGTGAAGCATTGTTGAGACATGTGGACTTTGTCACAGAGTTAGTAAAGGTTATGAAAAGTGTCAGGTTTTTACTTTGAGAGGTGTAGCTAATACTGCAAGGGGTCATAATGTGTATACTGTGAGGGGGCACAGTGTATACAGCGAGGGATGAGATATACTCTAATGGGTGTGATGTACACACTAAGCAGTGTTGGGTATACAGTAAGGGTAATGATATATGCTGTAATGAGTTTGATGTATACAGTAAGGAGTATGATATACTCTGACAGGTTTGATGTATATGGGGAGTGGCATTGGATATACAGTTGTGGTGTGATTTATACTCTGATGGGTATGATGTTTATAGCGAGCAGTATTGGGTGCACAGTGAGGGGTGTGATGTATATTGAGGGGTATGATGTATACAGCAAGCAGTATTGGGTATACAGTGAGGGATGTGGTGTATACTGAGGGGTATGATGTATACAGCAAGTGGTGTACCTCTGTTCCTCACTGCCATATTTCTCTTCCTCCTATAGTGTGCCACTTCCTTGTTGATGCTGATTATTGCAGATATTTACACATTGATTAATTATGTGGTGTTCATTAACTATTTGTGTTATGGAGTTACTGTAACTGCACTCCTCGTCCTCCGTTGGAAGAAGCCGAACGTTTCTCGACCCATTAAGGTAGGCCAGAAGTCTTATCTCCTCTTCCCCATCAACTCATCTTTCCCTTCTCACACTGATATAAAGTTTTGATTTCTTCTAAATTTTGTAATCATAGACACAGTCTCTTTCCTCAATATATCAACTATGTTTAAAATCAAGGCCACAAATTACAAATTTACCCCCACCCCCTTCCACCCTCCCAGTTCTCCCTTCCTACACACAGACCTTCTTAGAACACAAGAGACCATCGCTTGGTGGGGGTGAGTAGGTGGTGCATACTCTGGGGATATGTTCAATAAAAGTCTGGAAGTGTTATCTCTAAATTGTCTCAAATTTGATTTCAATCCATAGATCTATAAACATAGACAGGGATCACGGGCAGAGATGAAAACATCGGGGTGGCGGCGCAGGCTCGTTGGGCCGAAGGGCCTGTTTCCTGTGCTGCTTTGTTCTTTGTTCTAAAGCCCCACCTGGTTCAATAAGGTCCTTTAGGGAAGAAAATCTTCTCCACTCTCTTCTCATTGTCCTGCATCAATCTCAAATTAATCCCACTATTCTTTCCTCTCCCCATGGTCCTGCATCAATCCCAAACTAATCCAACTGTCCCATTCTCTCCATAGCTCTGTATTAATCCCATTTAATTCTATAAAGCTTGGCATTGCCCAGTATTCGAGTTGGCATGGGGTTTTGTTCCTCTCAATGATCTAACTTGGCTCTCAGTCCAGCCATACCTCTACTTTTAATTTCTCATCCTTGTTTTCAAATCCCTCCTTCCATGGCTTTGCTCCTCCATCCCTGTAACCTCCTTCAGCTCCATTAATACTCTCAGATTTGTGTGCATATACAGTTCCAGTCTCTTGAACATCCCAAATTTTCTTCTCTGTATAATTAATGAATGCACTTTCAACTGCCTTGGCCCAGAGCTCCCAAATTGATTCCCTGGGTTTCTCCACCTCTCTCATCCTTTAAACTGTTCCTTAAATCTAGCTGCTTGACCACTTCCTGCCCTCTTATCGCCTGCTATAGCTTAGCGTCAAATGTACACTGTTTGTGGATTGTTATAATACTTATATAAACACAAGTTATTGATCAAATCTATAAATCTGAGTGTTGATTTGTAATGACCATGATTTAATCTCAGCTCCTTTGCCTCCAGGTAAATCTCCTGTTCCCCATCCTTTACCTGCTATTCTGGGCTTTCCTGCTGGTATTCAGCTTCTTCTCGGAGCCAGTGGTATGTGGCACTGCCCTCGTCATTATACTGACTGGTGTTCCTGTCTATCTGCTGGGAATCCAATGGAGCAAGAAGCCAAAGTATTTCAATGATGCAATTGGTGAGACTGGAGCAAGAAACGGCACCAACCTTCATAAATTTGCAGGTGGTGGTAAAATTGGGTGGAGTGGGAGATACTGTAGCTCAAGTTCTCAGGAATGACTTAGAGAAATCTGGAAGTGACATTTATCACAGAAATGCTGCACAGATTAGAACAAAGCATCCCATCATTAGCAGCCCATCAGTGAAACAACACTGAACAATATCCAAACTGCAAAATGCAATGGGATGAATTTCAATTCTCAGATACACTCACCCTCTCCCATCTCCAAACCTGAAATCCTCTCATTGTTTGATGTGGATAGTGTAGATGTGTAACGTGAAGCTAGATAAACACGTGGGAAAGAAATAAAAAGCGTATGTGTGTAGGATGAGTTGGAACCAATTGTTTCAATACTAACATTGATAGGATTCTAGTTCGATCAGGGCATTCTGCAATATCTTGCAAAGACAAGTTCAATGGAGTTAAGATGCAAATTAGCTCTGATAACTAAATGATGCAGCAGGCTTGAAGGACTGATTGGCCTCCTCTTGTTTATTCTTTTCCTTTGTGCGAAGAAGCACTTCCTGATTTCCCCCTGAATGCCTGGGCTCTAATTTTAAGGAATCTAATTTTAGATTCCTTCATTCTAAACTTCCTTACCAGAGGAAATAGATTCTCTCAATCCATCCTACCCAATTGCTCAATTATCTCAAGGCCGATCAAATAGCCCCAAGATGGGAAAATAGTGGGAGATCTCTATAGAGACCATTGCCCAACTCAACTCAATGGAAGACAATGTTGTTGAGAACTTTCTGCCTTTCAATTCATCCAGGCTTCACCACTGACCCCAAATACTGCAAAGAGAAGAATAAATAAATCTTTCTATAATTGTACAGGGATTTGGTTCCCATACCTAAGAAAGGATAAACTTATCTTACAGAGGGTAGAACAGAGCTTCTGGTTGCGGGAGTGAAAGGGTTGTGCTATCAGGAGAGATTGAGTTTTGAGGAGTAAGACATGATCTCATTGAAATATGTAGAATTTTTAGAATTGACAGAGACTTTGAGAGGCTGTTTCTGCTATTTATTCAATTCTGAAACAGCTGGGTGTGTTCCCTTTTTCAGAATCAATGACATTTTCCGGACAGAAGTTCTGTTTTGTCGTTTTCCCACAAGAGGAGATTCCAGAGGAGAATGGGCAACTTCTAACCATGAATCAAAATAGAAAGTACCGGGATGCATAGCTGCCCTTGAGCTTGGAGGCATCCCACAGTTTTCCCATGCAGCTGTCACCAAACTGTGACCAAGGACAGAAGAAAATGTTTTGCCAAAAAACAAAAAAGAAAAAAAAGTGCTGGAAAAGGAGAAATTCTGATCTTTTCTGAGTTCAGTAGAGCTTATGGGAAAGTCCATTTAACAACCAGAAGGAAGCTGGAGCCTTCGAGCCTGAGACGATCAGATCCAGTCTGCCCCGACTGGGATGGATACCAACTCTCCTCTGTTTAAGAGAGCTGACCTGATCCTAGCTGGATCTGCAGTTAAACTAATGGACTAGCCAATTCTGATCAAGCATGGCCATTTCTCATGTTAATAACCAAGACAGCACAAACTTTACCCACCCCTAATTACACCCCTTTTCCCTCAATCCCACATACATACTCTTAACTCCATCAAGTCACCTTTCCCCATTAGCTCTATCCCCTCAATTCCACAGATTTTTCCAGTAACTCCGAACCTTTCTGGCCCTCATTTCACCAACAGTCCATCGCTGCTAATACTGCACCATGCCTGCTCTGGTTCTACATACATTCCTCTCAACGTCTGGAGATTTTGCTGGCACCAATCCCAAATGCAGCGCTGGTCCTGCTTGCAGTGCCACTCCAGATTTCAGCACCGATCCTGAATAATGCTGATCCTGATCACAGCATGCTATTCTTAATTACAGTGTCATAAAGGTTTTCAGCATGAAAACAGGCTCTTCGGCCCAGCTTGTTCCATGCTGCTCTTTGTTTTAAAACCTCTAAACTAATCCCAAGTACCTGCATTTGGCCCATATCCCTCTATACCCATCATACCCATGTAACTGTTTAAACGCTTTTTAAAAGACAAAATTGTACTTGTCTCTACTACCTCTATCAGCTAGTTCCAGACACTCACCACTGTGTGTGAAAAAATTGCCCCTCTGGACACTTTATATTTCTCTCCTCTCACCTTAAACCTATGCTCTCTAGTTTTAGACTCCCCCACCTTTGGGATCCTGCTCGCAGTGCAGGCCCCATTAACAGCATGTGCACTGATTCTAATTCATGTTGATCCTGTTCATAGTGATCGCTGATCCTGATTACAGTGCCGATCCCGCTCGCAGCGCCGGACCTGCTCCCAGCACATGCTGTTCCTGATTACAGTGCCGATCTCGCTCGCAGTGCTGAGCCCGCTCACAGTGCTCGTTGTTTCCGATTACAGTGTTGATCCCGCTCGCAGCACCAGTTCCACTCAGTGCTCGCTGATCCTGATTAGTGTCAATCCCGTTTGCAGTACATGCTGTTCCTGATTACAGTGCTGATCCCAATCATTGTGGAGATCTCGCTCTTCACAGCTTGTGCTGCTTTGTTACAACTTGTATTTCTAAATTTAGTCTTTCCTGACATTCTGCGCACTGACAATTTCTGCTCAAATGAAGAACTATCAGTCAAGTATTGGGAGCACATTAAGGCCATGTTGACACAAGTACTGCCTCATCCAAGAAGCCCATCCTCATCCTGTGCTCCACTCTGTCAGATTCCCTAGTCAGAACAGGTTGTCTGTTTTGTTTGACAGGTGGTGAAGTAGTGACACTAATTGTGAAACGGGAAGAGCTTGAGGAAAAGCTCGATTAGACTCATTAAAGTTCTTCCAATCACATTATTGAAGTTTATTCCTTTGCTAATTATTAAATGAATCAAATTCCAGTTGTTGCAGTAAAAATTTAACATTAATTTTTAATGATTTTTAAAGGACCTACACCAAATACTCACCGTGCACAATATCTGTTCCTGTAAAATACACCAGGATTTAAAAATCCATAATTTATTACATAAACCATGAAATCTCAATATGTCCTTCGTCATTATCTAGGTAGAAAAAAATACATCTCAATGCTCCACCAGCAAACTTCCTCACAGCCACACTTTCAAATCCTCCTCTCAGCCTCACCTGACTCCCTTACCACTGAATCAGGGTTCAAGTTTCACTTCAGAAACTTCACAGAACCACAGAATACTACAGTGCAGAAAAGGCCCTTTGTCCCATAAAGTCTGCACCAAAGCATGAAAGGCACTGACCTGCTCACCCAATCTTACTTGCTAGCATTTGGCCCATAGCCTTTAATGTTCTGGCCAAGAGCTCATCAAGGTACTTTTTAAAGGACGTGAGGCATCCCACCTCCACCAGTGCATTCCTGACTATCACCTCTCTCTGGGTTAAAAAAAAGTATTTCCTCAAATTTCCCGTAAACCTCCCACCCCTTACTTTTAACTTATGTCCCTCGTAACTGACCTTCAACTAAGGGAAACGGCTGCTTCCTATCCACTTTGTTCATGCCCCTCAATCTTAAACACCTCAATCTTCTCTGCTCCAGAGAAAACAAGTGTAGTCATGATGTAGAGATGCCGGCGTTGGACTGAGGTAAACACAGTAAGAAGTCTGACAACACCAGTTTTAAATCCAACCGATTTATTTGATAGTAAACTCGTAAGCTTTCGGCTTTATGGCCTTCGTCGGGCGAATGAGGTGTTCTGGCCTCCAACAGCACACATAGCAACACAGACAGTTTACAGATTACTGATTAGAATGCGAATCCTTACACCTAACCTGCTATTCAAGTCTTAAAGTGGCTAACAATGTGAGTGGAAGGAGCACTGAGTACAGGTTAAGGTGCGCTGTCTGGAGACAATACACATCTCTTTAACCTGTGCTCAGTACTCCTTCCACTCACATTGTTAGCCACTTTAAGACTTGAATAGCAGGTCAGGTGTAAGGATTCGCATTCTAATCAGTAATCTGTAAACTGTGTTGCTATGTGTGCTATTGGAGGCCAAAACACCTCATTCGCCTGACGAAGGCCATAAAACCGAAAGCTTACGAGTTTACTATCAAATAAATCAGTTGGATTTAAAACTGGTGTTGTCAAATGTCTTACAGAGAAAACAACGCAAGCCTATTCAACCTCTCCTTATAATGTGAGCATTTAATCTAGATTCACACTCCAACACGGTACTAAGGCAACGTACACCGACAGAGGGTAAGTACTGAGGGAGTGCCACACTGTCAGAGGCTCAATACTGAGGAAGCATCATGCTGTTAGTGGGTCAGGACAGAAGGAGTACCGCACTGTCAGAGGGTTAGTACTCAGGGAGTGTCACACTGTCGCAGGGTCAGTGCTGAGGGAGTATCATGCTGTCAGTGGGTGCAGTGCAGGCCCAGGAATGTGGTGGTGAGCTGCCTTCTTGAACCCGTTGCATTCCTTGTGCTCTAGGTACTCCCACAGTGCTGTTAGGGGGGGATTTTGACCCAATGATAATATAGGAACAGTGATATATTTCCAAGTCAGGATGGTGAGTGGCTTGGATGTGACAGTATTCCCCTCCAAATAGTAAGTACATTCTTTGACATACCATCTTTCATTTCTGTCATCGAGGTACAGGACACAAGTGACTTTGGCTAATCCCAGGTTCCAGCAGCCAGAGGAAAATTTGTCAGCTTTCTAGTTTTACACTGAAAAAGAGGCAGAGAGAAATCCCAAAAGGTGTGTCACATTCCTACCTGTTTCAATTGCTGCATTTCCTCTGCAGCTAAACTCACTCCTGTTTAAATCAGGCTATCCTAGCATCATTTGGGTACAGAAAAGCTCCTCTAAAGAAAATATCTTGGTACTTTCCTAGGAAGGAATGGAAAAAAAAAGTATGCTGAGTTAGATATCTATTTTCCAGAAGGTAGAAATGGAATGTGTATGGAAAGTGGAGCAGCAACATCAGTCTAAGAGTGAACACACTGGGGAGACTGAAATACATAACAGACAATGTCATAAAACAATGCAATATTGAAGGAGGCCATTCTGCTGATGCTGACACTTTGAAAGAACTATGCAATTTAGTCCCTTGCTCTTTACACTGGAACTGTATAAATCTTTCAAGAACAAAAAGAACAAAGAACAGAACAGCACAAGAACAGGACCCTTGGCCCACCAAGTCTGTGCCAACATAGATGTCTCTCTAACCTGATATTTTCTTGCCTCAACATGGTCCATACCCCTCCAATGCCTGTCTATTCATGTATTGATACTAATGCCTCTTGAATGTTATCAAATCTGCTTCCACCACCTACTCCAGCAGCACATTCTAGGCATTCAACACCCTCTTCTCTTTTAAACTTGCCCCTTCTCACTTTCAATCTATGCCCCCGAGTAACTGACCTTTTAACCTCAGAAAAAAGACGCAGATGATGCACTCTATCCAAGCCTGTCATAATCTTGTAAACCTCTATCCCCCCCCCTCATCCTCCGACACTGCAATGAAAACAATCCAAGTTTGTTCAACCTTTCTTCATAGTCTATATCCTCTAAACCAGGCAACATTCTGGTAAATCCCTTCCCCCTCCAAAGCATCACCATCCTTTCGATAGTGTGACAACCAGAATTGGGCACAATAGTCCAAATAGTCTAATTAGTCTTTTATAATTACAACATGATTTTCCAGTTCCTATATTCAATGTCCCTTTCAATTATTTACCCAATTCTCTTTTGAAATTTACTACTGAATTTGCTTCTACCACCATTCCCAGCTCCGTGCCCAGATCAGAGTAACTTGCTATTAGAGATGGGAACATCAGAATTATGAGCGAAAGTCAGCAATTCGTCCTTCGAGCCCGCTCCACCAATTTATATGATCATGGCTGATCGCCATCTCATCAAACTCCACTTCCCTGCCTTTTGACCAAATATTTATCTGTCTCTTTTTTGAATCTACTGATTGATTCTGCATCCACTGCACTCTGGGGCAATGAGTTCCAAACATTCACAACCCTTTGAGAAATAGCTTCTCTTTATCTCTATTTTGAAACCACCTTCCCCTCCCCCTTACTCTACAACTATGACCTCTTGCCTTAGACTGTTCTAGGAGGAGGAACATAGGGTTAACATTTATTTTGAATATTCTATATACCACGATCAAACCACTCCCTCCCCCATTCTTCTGTACTCCAGCGAGTACAAGCCCAAGTTACTCAACCGCTCCTCATACAACAAAACCTGGAATCAATCTAGTGAACCTCTTCTGAACTGCCTCCAGTGCCACTACATCCTTCCTCAAAGGAGGGGATCAAAACTCTAAATGTGGTCTCACCAATGCGTTATACAATTGTAATAACACTTCTCTACTTTTGTATTCTAGATCCTTTGCAATAAACGCCAAAATTCCATTTGCCTTCCTTATAACATTATGCATATTCTCATACCTTCATCTCTCCCTCAGCTATTTTCTCAATTATCAGGTCAACACTGGTTTTGATTCAGTGGCTCAGTAAATTCTCAAAGCCTATCCACTATCTACAAGTCAGGAGTTTGATGGAATACCCTCCACTTGCCGGGATGAGTGCAGCTACAACACTCAAGAAGCTCAGCACCATTCAGGATAAAACAGCCTGTTTGATTGCAACCTATCCACCACCTTAAACATTCACACCCTCCTTCACTGATTCAGAGTTGCAACAGTGCATACCATACACAGAGATGCACTACAGAAATTCACTAAGGTTCCTTCAACAATACTTGCAAACTGGCAGTCTGTACGTCCTAGTAGGGCTAAGGCAGCAGGTGCATGAGAATGCCACAACTTGTAATTCCTTCTGGAACATTCCAAGCTCCATCATGGTTGAAGCTGAAATGGTTTTGGCATCTTCTTCTCCTCCTTCAGTTGCTTAACTGTCCATCATTCTAATTGTACGTAACTATTCAATTTGGAAATATATTGCCATTCCTTCACTGTGACTGGGTCAAAATCCTGGAACTGCACCACACCATTCACAATCAGCTGACAACCAAGCTTCCAAGGCTAGTTTGGGATGGACAGTAAATTCTGGCATTGCCAATGATGCCAATGTCAGTGAATAAATAAATTATGATGTAGAGATGCCAGCATTGGACTGAGGTTAATTCAGTAAGAGGTCTGACAATACCAATTTTAAATCCAACCGATTTATTTGATAGTAAACTTGCTAGCTTTTGGCCTTTGTAGCCTTCGTCAGGTGAACGAGGTGTTCTGGTCTGCAATAGCAGACCAGAACACCTCATTCGCAGACCAGAACACCTCATTCACCTGACGAAGGCTACAAAGGCCAAAAGCTAGCAAGTTTACTATCAAATAAATCGGTTGGATTTAAAATTGGTGTTGTCAGACCTCTTAATGAATAAATTAACCAGAATTTTACCTCTTGCATTCATTAACTTTTGAAAATGCCCAATTTAATTCTTTAAAGTGGAATTCCTATCAGTACACAAGGGAATTTACAAGACAAGTTTCTGCAACCTGCCCTCAATGTAATACTTTGAGCCAACTGCATTCTGATGAATCTTTCAGGTGCAGCTTGAAAGCAATATATTTTTTCTCAAGTGCGATGCCCAGAACTAAATACTATACACAGAACACAAGATCATTGCAGCTTCTATACCTTCCTGTCTGTGACCTCAAACACCAAAGACAAATATCAGTGTTGTGGGAATGCCACCTCTTCCTGTCCCACATCATCATGTTTACGGTTCAAGCAGCTTCAGTTCAGAGTTTATGAGCCAAATCTCATGGAGGGGAATGTTATCTGAATTCTTGTACCAGGAGGCAGTCACACCTCTTAAGATAGAGTCTTCTGATTTTGAAAATCCCTCACAAAACCCAGCCTACCTCACACACTTTTTAAAACTTGCCTTAAAACTAACTTCTTTGTTCAGTTTATAGCACTCCACACTCACAAGGTATTAATTTTTATATTGTCTGTGAAGCATCTGGGGAAATTCTCCTCCATTGTAATGAATATCTATGAAAGCCATCATTCTACTTAGTAAGCAAACCACCCATTCTCCACCTAATATTAGGAGGTAATTAAACATCCACATGAGAATTTGAGGAATTTAAATACTAAGCATTTATCAAAGCAGGCCACGAGAAATGTGATCTCAGAATATCTTTTAGCATCTTCTGATTTCATAAATTCCACAGTAGTCACTAGGTAGGTGGCAATAGATGATGGGGAGAAATAGACTGAAACCAATTAAATACACTCTTCTGAGAGATTTTATTTTACTCCCTCATGTTGGTTCCACACCACAGAGACAGACCTGTCCCCACAAGGTCTCTACCCCAGTGTATAATAACATATCTATTCTCACCAGTACTGTACCCATGTTTTACATGGAAAAATCCCTCCCCACCAGTAATGTACCCCAGTGTTACAGCAATAGACCTGTACCCACGAGTACTATACCCGTGTTATACATGGAAAGACTCATCCCCACCAGTACTGCATCCCAGTGCTATACAGTGACAGACCCATCCCCACTAGTATCGTACCCCAGTGTTACAGCAATAGACCTGTACCCACCAGTATTGTACCCGTGTTATACATGGAAAGATCCATTCCCACCAGTACTGCACCCAGTGCTATACAGTGACAGACCCATCCCCACCAGTAATGTACCCCAGTGTTACACAGTGACAGACCCATCCCCGCCAGTAATGTACCCCAATGTTATAGCAATAGACCTGTACACCAGTACTGTACCCGTGTTATACATGAAAAGACCCATCTCCACCAGTACTGTACCCCAGTGTTACAGAGAGACCTATCCCCACCAGTACTATAGAGTGACAGACCCACCCCACCAGTAATGTACCCCAGTATAATAGCAATAGACCTGTACTCGCCAGTACCATACCCGTATTATACATGAAAAGACCCATCCCCACCAGTACTGTAACCCAGTATTAAGCTCAGAATTCTCCCTACTTACACCCTGACTTTGCATAGAGTGAATCCAGAAAGAAAAATGGGTGTTTTTCGCAATTCACATCGATACGTTGGAACTTTGACTTTCCTCATAGCACGCAATTGAAATCACAATGATATTACAGGAATTACCACAGGGTACGCTTCTCATGGGAATTCTGATGCAGCTTTGAGTGACTAGAGAATATTTAATGTGAAGCTAAGTGCCTGCACAGTTCAGTGTATTTTTGATAGAAATGTACATTGGACAATTGTGTAAATTTTAGCATTAAAAAGGGGTATGACTGGAATCACAGCACAACATGATGGGACCTAATGACAGGGCAGAGTTTCAGAACTCCCATCCACCAACTCCATCCATTTCGAAAACAACACATTACTGAACTCAAATCAGCAACATTGTTCGAGAGAAGGGTTCCCTGAAAGAAATGTTTTGGTTCCTGCTATCAGAATAACACACTTCAAGCTGTATATCATTCTGACACAATCCTCCACAAATTGGCATATCAATTTTGATAGGCTGCTTGAGAAATAGACTTAGCAGCTGTATCCCAAAGATTCATTTCAGGCAGAGGACAAATAGTGGGGAAAGGGACAGTGAATAGAGTCCAAATAATGAAAGCAAGAGAGGGAGTTGTGCAAAGAGAGAGGGGGGTGGGGCGGCTGAACAAGACAGAGAAAAACAGAAAGGGGAGGGGCGCAAAGGAGGGACTGACAATACAGAGAGAGAAAGAAGGGGTGCCAGACAGACAGAGCATCAGACAGACGGAACACAAAAATGAGGTAGACAACCAGGCAGAGAGAAAGGGTGGCAGGAGAAAAAGATAAATAAATAAACAAGGTGAGACATACTGCAGAGTGGCACATGTGAATACATATGGAGCAGAGGAAGAGAGCGAGACAAAGCAACAGGTTGATGGACAGAAGGTAAAAAGATATACCACAGTTAGAAGACAGAAAGTGAAGAACAGATAGAATAATCTGCCCCACTGCAGATAGAATCTGGCTTCAAACTTTCCTTTTAAAAGAGATTAAAATATCAACATCAGGCAGATGTTGGGGCGAATAAACTGGAAGGAGGTGTTCTTGAGGAAAAGCACAGAAGGAAGGTGGCAGATATTCAAGGAATGCTTGTCTGGAGCTCTGCACGACAACGTTCCAGTGAGACAAGGAGGTTTTGGTAGGTCGAGGGAACCATGGTGCACGAAGGCTGTGGTGAACCTAGTCAGGAAGAAAAGAAAGGTGTATAAAAGGTTCAAAGAGCTAGGAGGTGTTGGGGATCTAGAGAAGTATAAGGCTTATAGAAGAGAGCTTAAAAAGGAAATTAGGAGAGCCAGAAGGGGTCATGAGAAGGCCTTGGCTGGTAGGATTAAGGAGAATCCCAAGGCCTTCTACAAATATGTGAAAAGTAAAAGGCTGAGAAGAGAAGGGATAGGACCTATAAAAGGTGAAGGGGGAAAAGTCTGTATGGAACCGGAAGAAATGGCAGAGGTGCTTAATGAGTACTTTGCCTCAGTATTCACGGTGGAAAGTGATCTGGGAGGATGCATTACAAGTTTGCGGCAGACTGAAAAGATTGATTATGTAGATATTAAGGAAGCGGATGTGTTAGAACTTTTAAATGCTATCAAGATAGACAAGTCTCCGGGACCAAATGGGATGTACCCCAGGTTATTGTGGGAGGTGAGGGATGTCATTGCAGAGCCCCTGGCGATGATCTTTGCATCGTCGATGGAGACGGGAGGGGTTCCGGAGGATTGGAGGATTGCGGATGTGGTCCCTATTTTCAAGAAAGGGAACAGGGATAATCCTGGAAATTACCGACCGGTGAGTCTGACCTCAGTGGTTGGTAAGCTGATGGAGAGGCTTCTGAGGGACAAGATTTACGAGCATTTGGAGAATTTTAGGTTGATTAGAAATAGTCAACATGGTTTTGTAAAAGGCAGGTCATGCCTTACGAGCTTTATTGAGTTCTTCGAAAATGTGACTGAACACATTGACGAAGGAAGAGCAGTGGACGTGGTGTACATGGACTTCAGCAAGGTATTTGACAAGGTCCCCCATGCAAGACTTCTTGAGAAGGTGAGAGGGCATGGGATCCAAGCGGCTTTGGCCTTGTGGATCCAGAACTGGCTTGCCTGCAGAAGGCAGAGGGTGGTTGTGGATGGCTCTTTTTCTGCATGGAGGTCGTTCACCAGTGGAGTGCCCCAGGGATCTGTTCTAGGACCCTTGCTGTTTGTCATTTTCATAAATGCCCTGGATGAGGAAGTGGAGGGATGGGTGAGTAAGTTCGCCGATGACACGAAGGTCGGTGGTGTTGTGGATGGTCTGGAGGGATGTCAGAAGTTGCAGCATGACATCGACGGGATGCAAGACTGGGCGGAGAAGTGGCAGATGGACTTCAACGTGGATAAATGTGTTGTGGTCCATTTTGGCAGATCCAACGGGATGAATGAGTACACTATCAAAGGTAGGAGTCTCAGCTGTGTGGAAGAGCAGAGTGATCTTGGGGTCCGGGTCCATAAGACTCTCAAATCGGCCTCCCAGGTGGAGGATGTTGTTAAGAAAGCTTACGGTGTACTGGCCTTCATTCATCGAGGGATTGAGTTCAGGAGTCAGGAGGTAATGCTGCAGCTTTATAGGACCCTTGTCAGACCACACTTGGAGTACTGTGCGCAGTTCTGTCGCCTCACTATAGGAAGGACGTGGAAGCTATTGAAAGGGTGCAGAGGAGATTTACAAGGATGTTGCCTGGATTTGGAGGCATGCCTTATGAAGACAGGTTGAGGGAGCTGGGACTGTTCTCCCTGGAGAGACGAAGGTTGAGAGGCGACCTGATAGAGGTTTACAAGATGTTGAGAGGAATAGATAGGGTGGACTCTCAAAGACTATTTCCCAGGGCTGAAATGGTCGCGACGAGAGGGCACAGATTTAAGGTGCAGGGAAGCAAGTACAGAGGGGATTCTAGGGGAAAGTTTTTCACTCAGAGGGTGGTGAGTGAATGGAATCGGCTGCCGTCGGTGGTGGTCGAGGCGAACTCGCTGGGGTCCTTTAAAAGACTTCTGGATGAGTATATGGGATCCAATGGGATTGGGGGTTATAGATAGGTCTATGGCTGGGTAGGTTTTGATGTGTTCGGCACAACTTGTGGGCCGAAGGGCCTGTTTGTGCTGTAGTGTTCTATGGTCTATCTTGTTTCAATGGAAAGTTAACTGGAAATTGGCAATCCTCGCATTATGGTCAAGACATTTTTTTAAAAATACTCAATATTTTTGAGGGGGCTAGGAATGACAAAGCTGAAACCAAAATGCCATCTGCAGCAGAGAGAGCAAGTTAAGAATTATACGGATGTGTATCCACAGCAGCATGTCCCGGGGTTCAGTCAGACTCTCAGGAATAGCATGTTAGACCATATAAATAGGACTTCTTCAAGTCTACATCTGGTGCCATGTATTAAACTATACAATGGCTAAATGTTTTAAATAATAGCGTGGACACAACAAATGCCAGGTGATTGTAAATGCAACTTGTCTTCCGATTGGGACCTTGCTGAATCCAGCACACAGCTTACATAATGCATTACATTCAAAAGCAGCTTCACTGATATGTGGTTTCCGTTGTTTTTGGTTGTTTGGCAATGGAAACAACCGTTTTAAAAAAATACTGCAGCAATAAAAATACCAGAGAGGGTTGGCCATTTAAAATGCCTGTGTGGCAATGAAGGTACTCCTCAGTAGCTGAGCACAGCCTGGTCATTACTCCTGCCGTCTGACTGTCAGAAGGGTGTCTGGAAGGAAGGGTCTGGCGATGGAGTCTCTGGACAGAAGTGTTTGTGACGAGGCACTGGCAAAGAGCATGGTCTTTCAGTCATAGATTCTGGGCAATTGGAGCATTGACCCCTGCACACAGTGGGTGTTGAGGTGAAACTCTGTTGTCTTGGACGTCGGTGATGATCGGACTCTGCTGGATAGTAACCCAGATTTCTCTCAATCACTGTTATATTCACTGTCACTGAGCTCTGGCCCCTGGTGCCACTAGGCCTCACTGGCAGTAAGCGAGAGCCTGGGCGAAAACGCTGTCGACGGCTTCTGAAACTCCAATCTGGGCTGCCAGACAGCGGGTCACGGTTACAGACTTCTCTGGTACAGCTGTCTCCTGACGGCTGTCTGAGAGGGACGTCAAAGTCAGTGATGCAGGTCTCCTCAGAACTTGAAGAGCGCAGTAAGCAAGGTGTCTGCAGCTCCATCTGACTATCTGTGCTGGGGGACGAGGACGCTTTTGGCACTGAGTTTTCCAAGGCCACCATTGACAAGCTATCTGTTGTTGCCCCCGGAGTCTCACCAACCTGCCGATCAGTCTCTGTGTCAGTATCAGAGTCAGGCTCCTCTTGAGGCTGCACATAGTTCTGACTGCTCTCTTCCTGTTCGCAATTCCGCACGATCTCGCTCCGGCCTAGATGGGAGGCTGAAGCAGTCGAGGCAGAGGTTGGGGTGAGCAAGGGGATAAGCCCCCATCCCCTGGGTCTCTGGAAGAACCTGCTCCAAATCCTGCTGAGGCGTCCACGAGAAGAAATTCTGCGTGTGGCATGGCGACGAATTTGGCGTCTCATAGCTGTGCGAATGTTCTGCAGGACAGAAGCCTGAAAACAGAGAAAAATCTTTACAAGAACTGGCTTGGCATCATCAACAGACACTGAAGCCTGCAGATTCCAGAATGCTCACTTCCTATCCTCAAAGCAATGAGTCACAGAGGGGACAATTACAAAGGCCACAGGCTAACATCCCCATCTTACTGAACAGCCAGGCTCCAGGCAGAAACCCCACCTTCCAATTCAGATGTTAAACCTCTTGGCTCTCATGGTGGGGGAGTGGGTGGGTTTCTCCCCGGCACCTTTGCCAACACTTGCCTCTCAATTAACTTCACTAAAATAGATGAGTTGGTCACTATGACAATGATGTGCGTGACTTGAAAGGATATGACGAGCAACTGTTTTATCCATCTATCGCCAGGTCTGGCTGTACCACCTCTAACACTCTCACCAGCTAAAAATTGCTGACTATTCCAGGATCTTTGTGGAACACAAAGATACTGGCAGCTTCCTTACTCGAGTTGGACCAACTTAAATCTCTCTCCCCTCACCAACTACAAGGAGCTCATGGGTTTCTGAGATTGAAGCAACCAATCAGTTGCTCTGCCGTGCTCTTCCCACAGGACCAAACTTCCTGTAATACTTCCCTGCCCAGTCTGAACTCTACACTCTTTATTTCCTATTCTATAGGCCTTCATGCCTTCTCCAAGCTCATCTTGTCCATGAAACCACTTTGTTCTCTCGAGTCATTTCCACCCCAAGGGGGTGCCGCACCGGCAGAGGCACAGTCGCAAGTGTTAATAGAACTTTATGATTCCAACACTACTTTAGAAATCAAGAATTTTAAATCTTGCCAAGATTAAGATTGAAAAGGATTTTGACAGTCCCTGAAGAATCATACAACACAGAAGGCAGATATTTGATCCATTAGCCTGCCAACACCAGCCTTTCGAAAGAGCTATCAAACAAATGCCACTGGCCTGAACTTTCTCCATCGCCCTGTCCAATTTTCACTTTTACTTATTTCACCATCTTCCTCTCAAATTTTCTTGTTGAATTTCCTTCCACCACCTTTTCAGGCAGTGCATTCCAGATCATAACCACTCGCTGTATAAAGGTATTGCTTCTCAGTTGCCAATGCATAAAATACACAATAGAGGGAAGGCCTCGCAACAATTTAGTGGGACTACCTGTGCTGGGTTGTAAACAGGAAAGTCATCAACAGGTGGAATAAGACCCTGAGCAATCAGCTGACCATAAGAAGGGGGAGCCTCACGTTGCACGAAGTCCGCCTCCAGCCGTGTCATAGGGGTGTCAAAAGCTCTGAAAAGAAACAAAAATTGGTAATGCAAAAGGAGTAGTTGTGGTAAGAACAACATAGATTTTTTTTAAAAATCTATCTCAGATTATGAATCACATCCAACATAGTGCTGAGGGGCTGCCGCGCTGCCAGAGGGTCAGTGCTGAGGGGCTACCACGCTGCTGGAACAGCACACTGGCAAAGGGACAGAGCCAAGGAAGTGCCATACTGGCCAAGGATCAAGCACAGAGGGAGTGCTGCACTGTCAGAGAGCCAGTACACAGGGAGCTTTTCTTTGGCTGAAGGTCAGTAAGTGGAATGAGAGAGTAAACCAAGGTCCTTCAGTCATCCCAGTAAAATCTTCCTTGCTCTGGTCTCCTGCAGATTAATATTTTTGAATACTCTTCTCACAAAACCCTATAATTTTGATATTTAATTAAACATAACTCTGAGTGAGATGGAGATGAGCAGATTCCAAGCAGTTGCTGTTAGGGTACCTGTATTCACGAGTTCGGAGGGAGTACAGTTTGAATGCACATCCCAAGGCAATGACAAGCAGGAGGCCGCATATCAGGCTGCCAATGAGAGCGGCTGTGATCACTTTTCTTGGCACCACCACCAAACAGTTCTGTTCATCGCTGCCATCCTGGCAATCCTCCTGGCCATCACAACGCCATTGCTCAAAGATGCAGATCTTGGTGCCACAGTGGAAGTTCCCCGGTTGGCAGGAGAAGCAATTTTTCTCATCAGAGCCATCAGGACAGTTCTTCTGGTTGTTGCAGCGATCTGCCAGTGAGTAGCACATGCCACTAGTGTCCCCACACGTGTACTCATCCTTTTGGCAAGCATCGCAATTCTCCTCATCCTTGCCATTCGGACAGTGCCACCAACCATCACAGCGCTCAGTGTCGGCAAAGCAACCACCATCATTCCCACATGGATGCTCCTGTGGAAGGCAGTAACCTTTCACCTGGTAGGTGGCATTGAACCCATGGCCCATGCTGCCAAGTTCGGTGTGGTAAAAGACGGTGATCTGACCTCGCGAGGATTCAATGGTGACCGTGTGCCGGTTGTTGCGGAAGGACAGTGTCTGCAGAAGCTTTCCCCGCTCCTTGCTCACCCCATCATACACACGCACCTCATCATTGTAAGCCAGCTGTAGATTCAGCTGCAGTACAATATGCCTGCTGTCCTCGGTGTCCACCACCCACGTACAGTCTAGCTCTGCCCTGTCACGCTCAGATCGAAAATAGTCAGGCGAAGCAAAGGAACCATAGAAGTTGTCCAGTCTCTTGCCACAGCTGGTATCAGGGCAGTTTTCCTCATCAGTCCCCTTGTCACACTCCATGCTGCCATCACACTGAACTTTCATAGGGAGGCACTGGGGAACATCATCAACGAGGCAAAGGAATGTCCGAGCTGGACAGAGGCTTGTAGGGGGCATGGTGGGTGGATACTGGCAATCCTGTTCATCAGAGTTATCACCGCATTCATCCATCTTGTTACATTTCCAGACACTCAGGATGCATTTCCCATTGCTGCAGAGGAACTCATCCGACTTGCAGCTGCTCTGAGCCAGTTTCCCTGTGTGAACAGGAACAGAATCACAACTTCAGGTTCTGTGGGCACACTGTGTCCTCAACAAAGGTTCAGGGCATTTGCTCTTGTCTGTTGCCCCTGTGTATTTATCTAGCTTCCCTAAGCCACACTAATGTTATTCACCACACCCTTCCCTTCTACATTCTAACCATTCTCTCTGGATCAAGAAATTTCTGCTAAATGACTATTCATTATTAATGAACAACATGGCTGCTGGTTCTGGCCTTGCCCACAAGCAAAAACTTCTTCTCTACATTAACCCCATCAACCTTCCCACTGTCTGAAAAAGTTCTCTCAGGTTACCCATCAATCCCTTCTTTTGGAGAAAGGAGCCCCACCTTGATGGACATCAGTGAGTGTGAGCAAACTCTCTGAAGTTCTTAGACCGAGAGATGTCAGCTTCATCTGGTGGGGGAGGTGGGGTTCCCCAGTCTGCAGAACCGTGCAGTCAGTCCCAAGGAACGCACACAGTTTTGATTTGAAGTCTCTAGAGCTTCTCAAAAGTTGAATTATTTGAAACCTTCTCTATTCCAATGGAACCCTTTGATCTCTAACAAATCCAAAATGCAGTGTTGAGAAAGATTCCACTGACAGGTCAGCGGATTTATATCATCCTCTGGCCGCCTGTGATTATGTTCATTTCCCTTCACATCTGAACGGATCTCAGTACCCTACTGATTCTGAAAACAATGTTGACAGAGTAAAACCTGATTGACAGCCTATGGTTTCTTCAAAACCATGGTGGTTTGCAAAACAAGAAATTAAACCACAGGCTGTCAATCAGGCTCAGAGGAAGCAGGAGGCTAAGCAGATGGTCAGAAGGGGAAAGGAGGATAAGGGGGCAAGGGGTGTTAGGTCAGGTCACCTTATAGCCAAAGGATTTGAATATAGGAATAGGGATGTTTTACTCCAACTGTATCAGCCATACTAGAATAGTGTATACAGTTTTGGTGCCCATATCTGACGAAGGACGTTCTTGCTGTAGAGGTAGTACAGCAAAGCTTTACCAGGCTGATTCCTGGGATGGCAGGTCTGCCATATGGAGAGAGACTAATTCAGTTAGGATTATGTTCATTGAGGTTTTAGAAGAGCGAGACAGGATGTCATTGAAACTTGTAAAATTATAACAGGATTCGGCAAGGTAGATTCAGAATGCCCCTGATGGTGGAGGTGTCCAGAAGTAGAGGTCATAGTTTAAAGATACAGGGTAAACCTTTTAGAACTGAGGTGAGGAGAAATTTCTTCACCCATGGGTGAATGGGGGGTGAATGTGTGGAATTCAGTACCACAAAACATAGTTGAGACCAAAATGTTGCCTGATTTCAAGAAAAAATTAGATATAGCTCTACAGGCTAAAGAGATCAACAGATATGGGAGGAAGCAGGGGATCAGAACACTGAATATGATGATCAGCCATGATCAAAATGAATGGCAGAACAGGCTGAAAGGGCCAAATGGCCTCCTCCTGCTTCTAATTTGTTTGTGTATGTGTGACCCATGATTTCAGTGATGGTGGAGGATGCCCCTCTTTTCTGAGGGATTGGTGGTGCTCTCCTTGACCTTCGGGGTCCAGCATGTCACGTCCCTGCTTGTAGGTAACACATGTAAAGCTTGCCCGGTGGCGATCCTGCTGGTAGGCTGGTTGAATGTCGTGAGGCTGCTAATGTCCTGTCAAACCCGTTAGGGTCACTCAAATTAACAGGTTTGTATAATTATCGGAGCCGACAAATGGGGCTGGTCAGGTGAATCCCGAGACCTCTTACGCCCATTGGGAACTCTGATTTTTGGCTGATACCCCGTTCACCGGAGCATCGGAATTCTCACCGGCTCAAGAGTTCAGAGAATCAGGCCCTATTTTGATGCAGTGCTTTCCACAAATGCCTCAAAAGGCTTTAAAAGAAAATGGAGTAGTAAATATATGTACAGCAAGCTCCCACAAACAAAAACATTTTGAGTAATAAATATTGGCCAGCACATTGACTCTGTTCTTCTCCAGAATAGGGTGAAAGATCTGTTACATTCAGCAGCCACAGAATCTCAGCTTCATGAAGATACCTCCAACAATGCAGCACTCCCATTGGGCTAATACTCCAGTGTTGTACAGAGTTTTATGCTCAAACATTAGATTTGGACATGAAACCAGAACCATGAGATGCAGGCATTGGTTATGGGAAAAGGGTACTGGTAAGAGTTTGAGCAGATATCCTTCTGTTAGAATTCTAGACATTGCAATCTACCAGAACAGCGTTACAGAAGAGGGGCTTCAGTTATATGGAGAGAATGGAGAAGCTGCAATTTATCACTTTACAGGAAAAAAGATTAAAGGGAAATTTAAAAGAGACTTTCAAGATAATGAAAGGAGTAAAGAGAATAAACTGGTTTGAATGGCAGAGGGATGAATAACTAGAGAACGCAGACTGAACACTCTAGAGAACAGACTGAAGGCAGCGTGAGGAAATGTGTTTTTACAATGCAGCTCCCAGTAATTCAATGCACTACCCAAGGCTCCAGCGGATTCAACACAAACTTTCAAAAAGAAAGTGCATCAGTATTGCAAGGAAAAACTCTGTCAGATTGTGAGAAAGGAATAGAGAATATTGGACGATTGGACAGCTCTCTGCGAGGGTTGACAGTCTCTTTCCAACTTGTATCACTGAGTGATAGTTAACATTTGACAGTCGCCCATTTCCTGAGGGACAGTCCCTTGGATATGATTTCTACACAAAGTTCATATCTTTGGAGCAAGGCAAAGGAGGGATGGTCCTTCAGGACAGAGAGAAGACTAAGAGGGCTATAAAATACTTCTTATACCTGCTGTCACTCTCCTTACCACCACCTACCTACATAGTACAAACAACAGTAGGATAATTAGACACACCTCGGATATAGGACAATCGAAATCCACGGGAGCGCCCGGAACTGGAGCGACCAGAGTGAAAGTAGATCCAGACATGATCCCTGGTGGAGATGAAGGGTTCAGGGATGTAAGAGCCACACATTCTGTAATCATCTTTCTTTGGATTTGGACCTACCATCAACCAGTCCACCATGCACCTGTGGGAATTCTGCAGGTCAAAATTCTGAAAGCTGGAAAATACAAGAGAGGAATGTCACCTTCAAAGAGCAAAGAAAATTACAGCACAGGAACAGGCCATTCGGCCCTCCAGACCTGCACCGACCATGCTGCCCGACTTAACTAAAACCCCCTACTCTTCCGGGGACCATATCCCTCTATTCCCATCCTATTCATGTACTTGTCAAGATGCCCCTTAAAAGTTACTACTGTATCTGCTTCCACTACGTCCCTCAGCAACAAGTTCCAGGCATCCACTACCCTGTGTAAAAAATCTGCATCGTACATCTCTTTTAAACCTTAACCCTCGCACTTTAAACCTGTGCACCCTAGTAAGTGACTCGTCCATCCTGGGAAAAAGCTTCTGACTATCCACTCTGTCCATGCCTCTCATAATCTTGTAGACTTTTGTCTGGTTACCCCTCAATCTCTGTTGTTCCAGTGAGAACAAACCAAGTTTGTCCAACCTCTCCTCATAGCTAATGCTGTCCATACCAGGCAACATCCTGGTAAATCTTTTCTGTATCCTCTTCAAAGCCTCCACATCCTTCTGATAGTATGGCGACTAGAATTGAACACTATATTCCAAGTGCAGCCTAAGGTTCTATAAAGCTGCAACATGACTCGCCAATTTTTAAACTCAATCCCCCAACTGATGAAGGCAAGCATGCCATATGCCTTCTTGACTATCTTCTCCATCTGCATTGCCATTTACAGTGACCTGTGCACCTGTAAACCCAGATCCTTTTGTCCATCAATACTCAAAGGTTCTACCATTTACTACATATTTCATATCTGTATTAGACCTTCCAAATTGCACTACCTCACATTTGCCCACGTTAAACCCCATGTGCCATCTCTCCACCCAAGTCTCCAACTGATCTATATCCTGCTATATCCTCTGATGCTCCTCATTACTATCTGCAAATCTACCAACCTTAATGTTGCCTGCAAACTTACAAATCAATCCAGTTACATTTTCCTCTAAATCATTTATACAAATTACAAACAGCAAAGGCTCCAGCATTGATCCTTAGGGATGCCACTGGTCACAACTCTCCATTCAGAAATGCACACTTCCACTGCTACCTTGTATCTTCTTCGACCAAGCCAGTTTTACATCCTTCGTTTAGGTAAACTCGTGACTGGATAATTCCCACTCTTCATCAGACAATCCCCACATATGCTAATTTCCAAAATGTGTGCATCACTGGCAAAGCTGGCAACTGCTTCCCATCCAAACAGTTATTCTGTCAGTGATCAGTCCTCTCTTGTTTTATTGTAACTGAGAATTTCACTGAATCCTTTCGGAGGGCAGTTAAATGTCAATCATATAACTGCGCATCTGGAATCTGGAAGGATGGGCAATAAACGCTGGCCAGCCAGCAATGCCCATGTCCCATGAATGAATTTAAAAAAAAACTGGGATCCTGAGAATAGCTCAAATTGGGAGTTAAGCTGGCAATGGGAAGTAAAAATAGGGCAAATAAAATCAGAAGACAGACAAAACGAAGGTGAACTAAATCTAGAATGTGGAATGTGGCAGCCCATTTAGAAAATCGTATTGGCCTCATGACTCCTAGTTTTTCCAAAGCTTTAAATTCTGCTGCGACTTTCTGCAAGGCATGGGGTACTGGCTGTGGTCTCAAAATTTTGGAGTAACAGTCTAAATTAATGTAGATTTTAGCCTCGACTCCCCAAATTTTGCCTAATTTATTGTGAAAGACCTTTTTTTAAAAAAAACTTCTTATAACCTACCACCAGTTATATGAAATGCCCAGCCAATTGAGTTTTATTTGACGTAACTGATAATATCCCGTGAGACTAGGTCCCAGCCCTTTAGTGACAAGAATCAGTAATTGAGGAGACTGGTGCTGAGAAATCACTGGCACAGCTACAGTTTCCAAGGTTTTTAGGATTTCTCCTGTATATGTGGCCAATCTAGCTGTTGTATTACTTAACTTTAGAGATTGAACTCCATCATGAATGTATTTAAATGTCTACTCCTCTCTGATGGTAACAGAAGTACCAGTATTCGCTTCCATGTGTAGCAGGCTATCCATTTACCAGGGGTAATATCATGAAGGGATCCCATTTACTCCTCTTGGCATTTTTCAAACAAAATATCTTAGATTCCTCTTCTGAATCACATTCTCAATTATGGATTAGAATCCAGTTTTTTTTTTAAGTCAGGTGCATTCTGTTTGGTGCAGTCAGAGGCCACATTCGAGCCCTTAACTCGAATGCGGCCTCTGACTATAGCCAAAATAAATAGAATCCCTGGGTTTACAATTTTCCTGGAGTGACCTCTCCCACGCCCATAACATTCATCAGAATTCCTGGGTCATTGACCCGTTTTCTTTCTGACCTGTCCCTTACCTTGCTCAGTGAGTTTCTGCCTTAATTCTTCTGCGCACTCAACTCTGCCCTCCCAACTTCCAACGGTTTTGCACCACTGCTGATTCACCTGGCCTGTATACAGGCACTGTAACTCAAGGCTGAATCCACACTCTTAATCGCCTGAACTATCTCCATGAATTTCTCCTGCTAGCAGTTTTTTCCACGTTTGTTATTTACACCACAAATTAATCTGTCTGTCAGCATGTCACTTAGCAAAAATCCAAATCTGCAGGGCTCTGCCAATTTTCTTAGTCTTGATGTGTACGCCACAAACATCTCCACTGGCCCTTACAGCAGAGTTAAAGTTAAAATGCTGCATGACAATTGATAGTCTGGGGTTATAATGATCCTTTACCAACGTTCCACGCTAGTCAAAAGATTGTGCATCCAGAGTTTCTGCGGATGTTAAATTTCTAATGAGAATAAAAGTCTGGAGTCCACATTCTGTAAGCAGAATGATTTGTTGCTCATCCTCTCCTGTAATTTCATGAGTGAAGAAATAGTGAGTTTTTCAATATACTGAACCAAACTATTCAGCCTCTGGGTCAAAACAATCAATGTTCCCAAAAACAGGTATTATTTTTATTTATTGCTACTGCAGAGATTTTTTAAAAAAGCTTTCAGAAGCATAATATAACCCCCTTGGTCCCAACTGCCGGTAATTGTATTCCCAATTTACCTCGTCGCAAATGTAATAACTGTGAGGCTCGACAATTAATCAGCAAATGAAAGTAGCAAAACTGTTCATTATAATTAAACTCGTACAAAGGAGGACAATAGAAACCATCTTACTCAACTTCCCGGTGGCTAACTGCCAGCGATCAACCATCACTCTCTAACGGCTGCTCTATGAGCTTGAACTCACATTCCACCATCACAGGGCTGGAGCTTGAGCTCGCATTCAATCATTGCTCGGTGCTCTTGGTCTCATCGTCAACTACCGTGCACAGGATCTGCCATACCACCACATTAGCCTCAAGTTTGGTATCTGCCAGGTTGCTGTTCCACACTCTCTTACTAACCTTGGACATAATCATTTACAGCCATTGTGAAATATGCACTAATTTCTCTATTACTTGCATTCTAATTCCTACTTCTTCCTATTTATTTGATTAAATTTCAATTTATTGACACAGCTCTCTTCCACCTTCTTCTACTGACAAAAAAATACAAACGTCTGAGATCACTGAGGGTCTTCAGTGCATGTGTTTTAACGCGAGGAGTGTGACTGGCAAAATAGATGAACTGAAAGCAACAATGATCACGATGAAGCTAGAAGCGGTGGCGGTGACTGAGATGTGGTTAAAGGAGGGGCAGGACTGGCAATTGAATATTCCAGGGTACAAGTGTTTTAGGCATGATAGAGATGGTTTGAAGAGAGGAGGGGGAGTGGCGTTATTAGTTAAGGATCACATCATAGCAGTGCAGAGGGAGAGTGGTATGGATGATTTAAGAATTAAGTCGCTATGGGTGGAGTTGAGGAATAGGAAGGGAGAGGTTACTATGTTGGGTGTGTTCTACAGACCGCCCAACAGCCCACGGGCCGTGGAAGAAGGGATATGCAGGGACATTTCAGGGAAGTGTAGAAAGAATAGGGTGGTTGTAGTGGGAGATTTCAATTTCCCTGGGGTAGATTGGAAGGTGCCCAGAGCAGAAGGTGTGGACGGGGAGGAATTTGTACAGTGTGTTTTGGAAGGGTCCTTGGAGCAGTATGTGGATAGCCCGACTAGAGTGGGGGCTATACTGGACTTGGTTCTGGGGAATGAGCCAGGGCAGGTGGTTGACGTTGTAGTAGGAGAACATGTGTCAACTAGTGACCACAACTCTGTCTGCTTTAGGATATTAATGGAAAAAGATGAAGCCTGCCCTAAAGGGAGGGTGTTAAACTGGGGGAGGGCTAGATACAGCCGGATTAGGCAGGATCTTAAGAATACCGACTGGGATAAGCTGTTCGAGGGTAGGTCGACGCAGTACATGGGAGTCTTTCAAGGGATAACTAAAATCTTTGCAGGAAAGGCATGTGCCAGTAAGGAGGAAGGATGGGAAAGGTAGGATTAGAGAACCGTGGGTTACCAGGGATATCGAGGACTTGGTCAGGAAGAAGCGGGAGGCGTACGTTAGATCTAGGCAACTGGGGACTGAGACAGCGCTGGAAGAATATAGAGAGTGTAGACGGGATCTTAAAAGGGGTGTCAAAAAGGGGCCACGAAATGGCTTTGGCAGGTAGGATTAAGGAAAATCCTAAGGCATCCCATAGGCATTACTCCTATGCAAGGAGCAAAAGGATGGTTAGAGGGAAGATTGGACCTCTCAGGGACAGAGGAGGGGAACTATGCTTAGAACCTGAGGGAATGGGGGAGATCTTGAATGAATACTTTGCGTCGGTATTCACGCGGGACAGGGGCCTGATGTCTGGTGCCGGCTTTGAGGAATGTGAGGACCCGTTAAAGGAAATAATCATTACGAGGGAAGAGGTGTTGGGGCTTTTAGGCAGCATAAAGACTTATAAAGCTCCGGGGCCTGATGGCATTTACTCCAGACTGCTAAGGGAGGTGAGAGATGACATTGCTGATCCTCTGACGCAAATCTTTGTCTCTTCTTTGGACACAGGTGTGGGCCCAGAGGATTGGAGGATAGCAAATGTAGTACCGTTGTTTAAAAACGGTCAGAGGGATAATCCAGGGAACTATAGGCCAGTGAGCTTGACTTCAGTTATAGGTATGATAATGGAGAGGATCCTCAGGGACAGGATGTATGAACATCTGGAGCGCTGCGATCTGATCAGGGATACGCAGCATGGCTTCGTTAAGGGGAGGTCGTGCCTTACAAATCCAGTGGAATTTTTTGAAGAGGTGACAAAAACGGTTGATGAAGGACAAGCCATTGATGTCGTCTACATGGATTTCAGTAAGGCGTTTGACAAGGTTCCTCATGGTAGGCTGATAGAAAAGGTGAAGGCTCATGGGATACAGGGCCAGGTATGTAGATGGGTTGAGAACTGGCTTGGGAGGAGGAGACAGCGGATAGTAGTGGAAGGCTCTTTTTCCAACTGGAGGTGTGTCACTAGTGGTGTGCCACAGGGCTCAGTACTAGGACCTCTTCTATTTGTGGTTTATATAAATGACTTGGAAGAGGGGTAGGTGGTGTGATCAGCAAATTTGCTGATGACACTAAGATGCTTGGATTGGCAGGAACTGAGGAGCAGTGCCAGGCAATACAACAGGACATAGATAGGCTGGTAGATTGGGCAGATAGATGGCAAATGGAATTTAATCCGGATAAATGCGAGGTGGTGCATTTTGGCCGGAAAAATGTAGCTGGGAGTTATAGGATAAAAGGTAAAACTATCCGGAATATAGAGATGCAGAGAGACCTGGGGGTGCAGGTTCACAAGTCACTAAAGGTGTCAGTACAGGTGGAGAATGTGATAAAGAAAGCGTATGGTATGTTAGCCTTCATAGGAAGAGGTATAGAATACAAGAGTAGGAGTCTAATGTTGCAAGTGTATAGAACGTTGGTTAGGCCTCCCTTGGAGTACTGCGTCCAGTTCTGGTCGCCTTACTACTGGAAGGATGTGGAGGCCCTGGAGAGAGTGCAGAGGGGATTTACCAGGACGCTGCCTGGTATGGAAAGGCTGTCTTACGAGGAAAGATTGAACGCACTGGGGTTGTTTTCCCTTGAAAGACGTCAGCTGAGAGGGGATCTATTAGAGGTATATAAGATTATGAGGGGTATAGATAGAGTAAATGGTGGTAAGCTTTTTCCACCATTAGAAAAGGATAGAACGAGGGGTCATGGCCTTAGGGTGAGGGGGGCTATGTATAAGACGAATATTAGAGGGCATTTTTTCACACAAAGGGTAGTGGGGGTGTGGAATGCACTACCGAGTAAGGTGGTGGGAGCAGGCACGCTAGGGTTGTTTAAGGGTCTCTTGGACAGCCACATGAGCGGTCTGCAGATAGAGGGATATAGTAGGACTGTTTAAATATCCTATTTGTTTCCACAGGATGTTCGGTCCACCTTGTTGACCAACAAGGGCATGCATGCGGCAGGTCGTGCGAGAGCTGCTCTTGGATGTTGCTTCAGGAGTGGCCTAGTGCTTCACGTCGTTAGTGTATGCTTAAACTGGACCATCTGATGGGCACCATGACAGCTCAGGGACTATCGCTGTTGCTGTGCAGACACAGGGATTTGGGCCTGTGTCTGCGGGAGTTTGCGCGTTCTCCCCATGGTTGCGTGGGTTTTCTCCGGGTGCTCCGGTTTCCTCCCACATCCCAAAAATGTGCTCTTAGGCTGATTGGGTAACAAGTTGGTCCCTATATGTCATTAAGACATTAGGATGGTGGCGCGGGCTTGTTGGGCCGAAGGGCCTGTTTCCAGTGCTGTTGTTCTTTGTTCTTTGTATCACATGCCACCAACTCACAAATAGCTTCTTCCCTGCTGCCATTAGACTTCTGAATGGTGCTGTCATACATTAAGTTGTTTTTTCTCTATACCTACGATTGCAACACTATATTTTGTATACCAATCAATGAATCAAATTACTTATCAAAAATATTATTCTTACTGTCCATAATCCTCGAGTCTGAAAAAAATCATTTACCACAGCTCGCTGTTTCCTGCCATTAAGCCAAATTTTAAATTAAATTTGACACTAATCTTCCTTTTCCATGAGCTTCATCTTTATTAACTTGCCATTTATACAGGATACCAATTTCTTAAAAATGGACAACATTTATTGCATTCACTTCAATCTTCTCTGTTCAAAAAATTCAACTAGATTAGTGAAGCACTATCCTTCTTTTGCAAATAGAACCATAGAAAATTACAGCTCAGAAACAGTCTTTTTGGCCCTTCTTGTCTGTGCCAAACAATTTTTTGCCTAGTCCCACTGAACTGCACTTAGACCATATCCCTCCACATCTCTCTCAAACGTGTACTTGTCCAAGTTTTTCTTAAATGTTAAAAGTGACCCCACATTTACCACTTTATCCGGCAGCTATTCCACACTCCCACCACTATCTGAGTGAAGAAGCCCCCCCGCCCCTCCAGGGATCTGTTCTAGGACCCTTGCTGTTTGTGATTTTCATAAATAACCTGGATGAGGAAGTGGAGGGATGGGTGAGTAAGTTCGCCGATGACACGAAGGTCGGTGGTGTTGTGGATGGTCTGGAGGGATGTCAAAAGTTGCAGCAGGACATCGACAGGATGCAAGACTGGGCGGAGAAGTGGCAGATGGACTTCAATGCGGATAAATGTGTTGTGGTCCATTTTGGCAGATCCAACGGGATGAATGAATACAGTATCAAAGGTAGGAGGTCTTAGCTGTGTGGAAGAGCAGAGGGATCTTGGGGTCTGGGTCCATAAGACTCTCAAATCGGCCTCCCAGGTGGAACATAGAACATAACAGCGCAGTACAGGCCCTTCGGCCCTCGATGTTGCGCCAGCCAGTGGACCCTCTAACCTAAACTATTCCAATATCATCCATATGCCTATCCACCGAACATTTGAATGCCCCCAAAGTAGGCGAGTCCACAACTGCTGCAGGCAGGGCATTCCACGCCCTCACCACCCTCTGTGAAGAACCTGCCTCTGACATCCGTCCTATAACTACCACCTCTTAATTTAAAGTTATGTCCCCTCGTGTTGGTCATCAACATCCGAGGAAAAAAGCTCTCACTATCCACCCTATCCAATCCCTTGATCATCTTATACGCCTCAATTAGGTCACCGCGTAACCTTCTTCTCTCTAATGAAAATAACCTCAGGTCCCTCAGCCTTTCCTCATAAGGCCTTCCCACCATACCAGGCAACATCCTGGTAAACCTCCTCTGCACCCTTTCCAATGCTTCCACATCTTTCTTATAATGCAGCGACCAGAACTGTATGCAATACTCCAAGTGCGGCCGCACCAGAGTTTTGTACAGTTGTAACATAACCTCACGGCTCCTAAATTCAATCCCTCTACCAATAAAAGCTAACACACCGTACGCCTTCTTAACAACTTTATCAACCTGGGTGCCAACTTTCAAAGAGCTATGTACTTGTACCCCAAGATCCCTCTGCTCGACAACACTATTAAGGGTCCTTCCATTAGCCCTATATTTCATATGCCTGTTATTCCTACCAAAGTGAATCACCTCACACTTATCCGTATTGAATTCCATTTGCCACCTCACGGCTCAGCTCTGCAACCTATCTATGTCCCTCTGCAAACTGTAACATCCATCCTCGCTGTCTACAACTCCCCCCACTTTGGTATCGTCAGCAAATTTACTAATCCAACCCTCTACACCCTCATCTAGGTCATTTATAAAAATGACAAACAGCAGTGGCCCCAAAACAGATCCTTGAGGTACACCACTTGTAACTGCACTCCAGGTTGAATATTTCCCATCAACCACCACCCTCTGTCTTCTATCAGCTAGCCAATTCCTAATCCAAACTGCTAAATCACCTTCAATCCCATGCATCTGCACTTTCTGCAGTAGCCTACCATGGGGAACCTTATCAAACGCTTTGCTAAAATCCATATACACTACATCAACTGCCTTACCCTTATCTACCTCTTTGGTCACCTCCTCAAAAAACTCAATAAGGTTTGTGAGGCACGACCTACCCTTCACAAAACCGTGCTGACTATCCCTAATCAATTTATTTCTCTCTAGATGCTTATAAATCCTATCCCTTATAATTCTTTCCAAGACCTTACCCACAACAGAAGTCAGGCTCACCGGTCTATAATTTCCAGGATGGTGCAAGTCCAAAGACCAATCCAGGCTTGCAGGGTTCATCCACCTTATGGCGTATGCTCCTCGCATTAGAAGTATCACATTTCAAACCACCCTCACAGTTTGCCATACAATACCTGCTGCTACCTAGAAACCTATCAGTGACCTCCTATTCACATCCTCCTGTATACTGGCACAACAATTCAGGTTCCCATCCCCCCTCGAATCAGTTTAAACCCCCCCGAATAGCACTGATAAATTTACCCCCCAAGATATTGGTATCTCTCCAGTTCAGGTGCAGACCATCCCTGTTGTAGAGATCCCACCTTCCCCAGAATGAGCCCCAATTGTCCAAATACCTGAACCCTTCCCTCCTGCACCATACCTTTAGCCATGAGTTCAAATGTTCTCTCTCCCTATTCTTTTCTATGCTATCCTGCCGCACAGGTAACAAACCAGAGATAAACTCTGTTAGTTTTAGCCCTAAGTTTCCACCCTAACTCTCTGAATTCCTGCTTTATATCCCCATCCCTTTTCCTACCTCCATCATGGGTACCTACATGCACCACAACTTGGGGCTGGTTCCCCTCCCCCTTAAGGATCCCGAACACTCGGTCAGAGATATCACTGACCCCAGCGCCCGGGAGGCAATATACCAACCGCGAGTCCCGCTCCTTCCCACAGACCCTCCTATCTATCCCCTTAATGAGGGAGTTCCCAATCACTAATCCAGATCTTTTCTTCCCCCTTCCCACCTGAGCATCAAGGGCAGGCTCAACTCCTGAGACCTGTACTCCATGGCTTACCCCGGTTGTGTCTACATCCCCAACAGCATCCAAAGCAGAGTACTTATTGCTTAGAGGAACAGCCTCAGGGGAACTCTGCACTGACTGCTTTTTATCCCTTCTAACAGTCACCCATGTATCACATTTAGGAGTAACTATCTCCCTGTAGCTTTTATCAACAGCCATCTCTGCTTCCCTAATAATTTTTAATTCCTCCAGTTCCAGCTCCAGGTCCCTAACACGGTCCTCAAGGAGGTGGAACTGGATGCACCTCTGGCAGGTGTAATCAGCTGGGACACTACCAGTGTCCCTCACCTCAGACATCCCACAGGAGGTACATCGCACTGCCTGCACTGCCATCCCTATTACTTCCTTTACCCAGAAACAAATATAAACTTAAACTTACCTGCTCACACTCCTAGTCTCCTTTTTTTATTAGGTTAGAGGAGGGGGGAGGGTTGGGATACTCTACACGTGTAGAGTATCAGGATTCTTCACCTTCCCAATTTATGGAGGTCCAGGTGAAAGAAAAAAAAACTCCTGCACAGGCCTCCCTGTGACTACTTCCTGTTTCCGGTTTTAAGAGTTAAAAAAAACCAGACACGATTTTGGAAAAAAAAAACACAGAAATTTACTCACAGCTCTCCTCAGCTCTCCTCATACCAGCCGCTCCCAAGGAACAATAAGGCCGATTCTCCGAGGTGGAGGATGTGATTAAGAAAGCTTACGGTGTACTGGCCTTCATTCATCAAGGGATTGAGTTCAGGAGTCAGGAGGTAATGCTGCAGCCTTATAGGACCCTTGTCAGACTACACTTGGAGTACTGTGCGCAGTTCTGGTCGCCTCACTATAGGAAGGACGTGGAAGCTATTGAAAGGGTGCAGAGGAGATTTACAAGGATGTTGCCTGGATTGGGAGGCATGCCTTATGAAGACAGGTTGAGGGAGCTGGGACTGTTCTCCCTGGAGAGACGAAGGTTGAGAGGCAACCTGATAGGGGTTTACAAGATGTTGAGAGGATTAGATAGGGTGGACTCTCAGAGACTATTTCCCAGGGCTGAAATGGTCGCGACGAGAGGGCACAGATTTAAGGTGCAGGGAAGCAAGTACAGAGGGGATGCTAGGGGAAAGTTTTTCACTCAGAGGGTGGTGAGTGAATGGAATCGGCTGCCGTCGGTGGTGGTCGAGGCGAACTCGCTGGGGTCTTTTCAAAGACTTCTGGATGAGTATATGGGATCCAATGGGATTGGGGGTTATAGATAGGTCTATGGCTGGGTAGGTTTTGATGTGTTCGGAACAACTTGTGGGCCGAAGGGCCTGTTTGTGCTGTAGTGTTCTATGTTCTATTCCCTTTAAACTTTTCTCCTTTCAGCCTTAACCCACGCCCTCTGGTTTTTTTCTCCTCTAGCCTCAATAGAAAAAGCCTGCTTGCATTCACACTATCTATACCCATCAAAATCTTATACACCTCTATCAAATCTCCCCTCATTCTTCTACACTTCAGGGAATAAAGTCTTAACCTATTCAATCTCTCTTTGTAACTCAGCTTCTCAAGTCCCGGCAACATCCTTGTGAACCTTCTCTGCACTCTTTCAACCTTATTTACATCCTTCCTGTAACTAGGTAACCAACATCTATTGCACTGACTTCACTCAAACCTTTTTTCCCTGAATTAAAAGCAAAATATTGCAGATGCTAGAAATCTGAAGAGCCATACAGACTTGAGATTCTTTGAGAACATTACATGCACACTGGATAATGGGGAACCTGTGGATGTGGTATACCTGATTTCCATGTCCCTCCTGAAACATCTGAAACCCAGCACTTTAAGTATCCAGTCCTGTCTCTAATACATCCAAGTCTCAGTAATGGCCACTACATCACATTTCCAAGCAGCAATCCATGCTCTAAGCTCATCCACTTTGTTCACATCACTCCTCGCGTTAAAATAGACACATCTCAAACTCTCGGTCTGAGTGCTCCCCTTCTCCATCACTGTCTATCCTCCCTCTTACACTGTCAACAATCCCTCTCCATTTGCGAGCTAACCTCCTCTCTCCCAGTCACTTCATTTCGATTCCCACCCCCCAATTATTCTGGTTTAAAGTCTCCCCAGTAGCCTTAGCCAATCTTCCTGCCAGAATATTGGTTTCCCCCTTTTTGTACAGGTCACACCTGCCCCTAAAGAAGTCCCAGTGATCCAGAACCTGAATCTTATTGAATAATGGAGCAGACTCGAGGCCAGATGACCTACTCCTGCTCCTAGTTCTTATGAAACATTCACTTGTTTTTTCTCACAGAGGATGCCAGACCTGAGTTTTTCCAGCATTTCTGTGTTTTTGAATATTGTTTCTAAAACCTTGCTCACTGCACACAACACTCAGTGCTGTTGGTGAATACTACACAATACACATTCCACCAGTTAGTCACTTGATGGTGATCATGAGGAGTAAAATTAGGAGCCTTAGAACTGCAGAGACAAACCACAGCACTGCCCTAGAAGCTCTCCTAGCTGGAAGCTCTCTCACTCAGCGCCATTCAGAGAAGTGCATCCACCCAGCGAGTTACAGTGATAACACAACGTCCAGATCACAAAGTGACGTAGAGCACAGGAGGACAAATGATTGCGAAACAATCTGACTAACTAAATCTTCAGAGTCAGCACCTTAAGGTTATGAGGTCTCCATATTCCCCCTGGATGTACCAGCTGCAGTTCATAGATGGGGGGTAGTTTATGGGCCAAGAGGGACTGTAGATGACCCCACGTTGCTCTTTGCGAGGTTCTAACTTCCCATGACAGGCTGAAAGAACAGAAAAAGAAACGCACATTTGAGATCAAACATTTCAACTTGCAGAAATTCAATTCTTTTCAGTAATTTCTCCACGCATCACACCTAACAGTAACTGACATCATTCCAAACTCAGCCATGATTGGATTCAAGTTGTACCTACTGCTCCACAGCACTGTGCTGCAAAGACCCACTGTTCACCATCGCAACCAATGCACCTTGTTCTACTTATGAACCAAATGTCAACAGAGGGTTTGGTGGTGATGGGGGTGGGATGGGGATGGGTAGGCGGGGTGCGCTTTGGGGCACAATGTCCTTGAGATCCACAGATCCTGGCTGAATGGGGGAAGAAGCAAAAGGATTAGGTTTCTTCTTTTAACAGTTCAGCCTCAGGATATGTGTCCCACCATCAAAGATTTACTGCCCATTTGCTGTTGCCCCTAAGTCCTAGTGGGCCTTCTTTTTGAAGCACTGTAGCCCATTCTGAAATTTATTGCATTCTGCTAAAAAAAAGAATTACATGTCTGAGAGTTTCATTGGGACATTTCAGAAGGCAGTAAGATCTGCAGCATTTTACAGGTTTATCTGGGTAAGGTAGGCAGCTTTCCTTCTCTGAAAGGCATTTGTAAACAAGATGGATTTTTGCAACAGTAAACAGCTTTCTAATCATTTTTGCTAACTTGAACGTATATTTCCAGATTTTCAAAGCAGAATTTTCATGTAACAAAGCCTTTTACAATGAACTTGCAGGATAAATCAGCAATCTGATTTAAGTAGTGCCACTAGCTTCATATAAATGGTCAGAACAGATTTCCTCATGAAACGTGTAATGCCTGTGAAAATCACTCACATTAGCAATTCCCACTGATTATTGCACTGGGGATAACATTCTATTAAAAGCTATAAAACATGGGCTCAATAAGTTTAATTGAATCAACTTCTTTTGCTCCATCACTGGTTGGCATATCGTCAGCTTTCTGGATCCTAAGCTCATGAATATCTTCCTAAAACCTCTGTTTCTCTCTGTTCCTTGAAGATACTCATGAAAACCTTCCTCTTTGACAAGCTTTTGATCACCTGTTTCAATATCATCTTATGTGGCCCATTGTTCAACTTCATTTGATAATGCTTTGGAATATTTTATCATATTAAATGCGCTACATAAGATCAAATTGTAGCTGTTGTTTGGTCAGAAAACAGCAGATTGGCAGAAACGTGGATATTAGGCTGTTAGTGACTGGCTTCTTTTTTCAAAAACTAGCTTTGTGTCTGTAACAAAGTGGAATAGGTTTAAGTCTGACAAACACAAAATGGACACAATGTTCTTTAATGATTTGAGATTGTGAAGGCCTCAGTTTTTCCCTTATGATCTCATGAACAGGATCTGAGCTTTATTTCAAGGTTACAAAAATGTATTCATTGAAAGTGAACACTTTTAACAAAGAGAAAACTATTCTCACCCATTCCAGAACATTCTGCTCCTCCCAGGAAGAACAAACAAGCTGCAGAGAAAAAGAAAGAAAACCCATCAGCAAATATAAATTATTTCTTTAAAAGAAACCCATTAATCATTACAATTACAGGATGGGATACAAACTTCCTCCCTGGGCTGAGGAGCTCCCCAGAAGGGCAAAGACTGGAATTGTCAATTAAATCCCAGACTTTTAGCTATTGGGAATGCCAAGATCCAATAACACAAGCCATAGGAAAATAAAACCCACACAGAAATAAACAACTGACCTTTCAGTTTATGTACAAAGAATAACTATGAAGCAAGCAAATCTACCATTTTAGTCATGCTTGAAGGATAAAAATCAATGAGCACACAGGAAAGAATTCATCTACTCTTCAAAATAAAAATCAGATTGTTTATGTTCAGGGGCCTTCATTTAATGGATTACTATCACTGAAACAGATTTCACTCCTTAATCTCATAGCTGCACGTTAGCTGATTCTCCTAACCTATACATCTTGGGACCTTAAGAGGCAATTTAGTACGAACAATCAACCTAACCTACAGATCTTTGGACTGTGGGAGAAAACCGGAGCACCCAAAGTAAATCCATATAGACATGGGGGGGTGGGATATGCAAACTCCACACAGACAGTCACCCAAGGTTGGAATCGAACCCAGGTCCCTGGTGCTGTGAGGCGTGATGTGGAAATGCTGGTATTGGACTGAGTTGAACAAAGTAAGAAGCAGCTAACCACTGTGTGACTGTGCCGTTCCTTCTTAAAAGTTTTGATCAAGGCACCTCTTATTCTCCTAAACTCCAGTGGATACAAAGCTAACCTCTTCAATCCTTCTCACAAGATAACACATTCCTAGTGTTAGTTGAGTAACCTTCTCTGAACTGTTTGCAACACATTTACATCTTTCCTTAAATAAGAAGACCAATATGTAGTCTCACCAATGCCCTGTATAATTCCCTACTTTAGTTTTCAATTCCCCTCACAATAAACGATAACATTCTACAGCATTAACAATTCTGTTTGTAGAAGAGGGTTTGCAAGGTAAACAATGCAGATAAAGAACTAAGCTTCCCTGTTGAAGGTTGGATGCAGTCAGCACTGTTTGTGTTCGTCCAGGTCACAGACTTCCCATGCTAAAGGCTGTATGTTGCACCTCCTGCAGTATGTATGAGGTGAGGGACACCAGTAATGTTCCTGCTGATTATACCTGCAGGAAGTGTGCCCATTTGCAGCTCCTTGAGGATCGTGTTAAGGAGCTGGAGCTGGAATTAGAGGAACTCAGGATAATTCGGGAGGTTGAGGAGGATATTGGCAGGAGTTACAAAGAGATAGTCACTCCTAAAAGTGATTCTTGGGTAACTATTAGGAAGAGGGGTAAGAAGCAATCAGGTAGACAATCCCCTGGGGCTGCTCCCCTCCAAAACAAGTTTTCTGTCTTGGAGGCTACAGTTGAGGAAGAATCAACTGGAGATGGCCAAAGGGAGCAGATCTCTGGGGGTGAGCCTGCTGAGAATGCTCAGGTGGGTAGGGGGAATAAGAGATTGGGCCTGGTAATTGGGGACTCCATAGTTAGGGGGACAGATAGGAGGGTAAATAGTAATAAAAGGGACTCAGGGCTGGTGTGTTGCCTCCCAGGGGCCGGGGCCCAGGATGTCGCAGAGCGGGTTTTTAAGATTCTTAAGGGAGAGGGGAGTCAGCCCCAAGTCATAGTTCATGTAGGGACACATGATATAGGTAGGACAAGGGGAGGGGATATTAAACAGAAATTTATGGAGTTGGGGTGGAAGCTTAGGGCCAAAACTGGCAGAGTGGTTATCTCTGGACTCTTGCCTGTGCCGTGGGATAGTTTAGAGAAGAACAGAGAGAGGGAATGTTTGAACTCGTGGCTGTGGGGATGGTGCAGGAGGGAGGGGTTCAGGTTCCTGAACAACTGGAACTCATTCTGGGATAGGTGGGATCTCTACAAGAGAGATGGTCTACACCTGAACCAGAGGGGAAACCAATATATTGGGGGGAAAATTTGCAAAGGCTATGCAGGGGGCTTTAAACTGATTCAGAGGGGGAGTGGGATCCTGAGTAGTTGGGGTGCTAAGAGGGACGAGAATAGGGGGGTCATAGAGGAGAACTGTAAAACACAGCAGCGTACGGGTGGAATAGGGCATGGTTTGAAATGCGTATACTTTAATGCAAGAAGTATTCGCAATAAGGTGGAGGAACTTGCAGCTTGGACCAGTACCTGGAACTTCGATGTTGTGGCCATTTCAGAGACTTGGGTAGAGCAGGGACAAGAATGGATGTTGCAGGTTCCGGGGTTCAAATGCTTTAGTCGGAGTAGAGAAGGAGGTAGAAGGGGGGGGAGGAGTGGCATTATTAGTCAAAGACTGTATCACAGTGACAGAAAAGAAGTTTGATGAAGACTTGTCTGTTGAGGTAGTATGGGCTGAGATTAGAAACAGGAGAGGAGAGGTCACCCTGTTGGGAGTCTTTTATAGACCTCCTAAAAGTTCTAGAGAGGTAGAGGAAAGGATTGCAAAGTTGATCCTGGACAGGAGTGAAAGTAATAGGGTAATTGTTATGGGGGACTTTAACTTTACTAATATTGATTGGAATAGCTATAGCTCTAGCTCGTTAGAGGGGTCAGTTTTTGTACAAAGTGTGCAGGAAGGTTTTTGACTCAGTATGTAGATAGGCCAACTAGAGGTGAGGCTACATTGGATTTGGTGCTGGGCAATGAGCCAGACCAGGTGTTAGGCTTGGAAGTTGGTGAACATTTTGGTGATAGTGACCACAATTCGGTTACATTCACCTTAGTGATGGATAGGGATAGGCATGAAGCTGGGGGAAGGGTAATTATGAGGCCATCAGGAGAGAATTAGGGTGCATAGGTTGGACTAGGAAACTACAGGGACTGGGAACATCTGAAATGTGGAGCTTATTCAAGGAGCAGCTGCTGCGAGTCCTTGATAAGTATGTCCCTGTCAGGCAAGGAGGAAATGGTCGAGTAAGGGAACCATGGTGTACGAAAAAAGTTAATTCGCTGGTTAAAAGGAAAAAAGAGGCTTATGTCAGGATGAGGCTTGAGGGCTCAGTTAGTGCAATGGATAGCTATAGATTAGCCAGGAGGGAGCTAAAGAGTGAGTTGAGGAGAGCTAAGAGGGGACACGAGAAGACTTTGGCTGATAGGATTAAGGAGAATCATAAAGCTTTCTTTAGATATGTTAAGAATAGAAGATTGGTTAGGACAAGATTAGGGCCAGTCATAGACAGCAGTGGGAAGTTGTGCATGGAGCCTGAAGAGATTGGAGAGGCACTGAATAAATATTTCTCTTCGGTATTCACGCAGGGAGATGTAAATGTAGTTGTGGAGAACACTGAGGTACAGGGTTGCAAACTGGAAAGTATTGAAGTAGATAGGGAGGATGTGCTAGATATTCTTGAGGGTTTGAAGTTAGATAAGTCCCCTGGGCCAGACTGGATTTACCCTAGGATTCTCTGAGAGGCAAGAGAGGCGATTGCAGAGCCTCTGGCTCTGATCTTCAGGTCGTCGTTGGTTACGGGTATAGTTCCGGAAGACTGGAGGATAGGAATGTGGTCCCATTGTTCAAGAAGGGGAAGAGTGACTTTCCAGGGAATTATAGGCCGGTGAGTCTTATTTCTGTTGTGGGCAAAGTATTGGAGAGAATTATTAGGGATAGGATTTATAGTTTTTAGAGAGGAATGAATTGATTGGGGATAGTCAGCATGGTTTTGTGAAGGGTAGGTCGTGCCTTACTAACCTCATTGAGTTTTTTTGAAAAAGTGACCAAAGAGGTGGATGGGGGTAAGGCAGTTGATGTGGTATATATGGACTTTAGTAAGGCGTTCGATAAGGTAGCCCATGGAAGGCTTCTGCAGAAAATGCAGATGTATGGGATAGAGGGTGATTTAGCTAATTGGATTAGGAATTGTCTAGCAGATAGAAGACAGAGGGTGGTGGTTGATGGGAGATATTCATCATGGAGTTCGGTTACAAGTGGTGTACCTCGGGTCTGTTTTGGGGCCCCTGCTGTTTGTAATTTTTATAAACGATCTGGATGAGGGTATTGAAGGATGGATTAGTAAATTTGCGGATGACACCAAAGTCGGTGGAGTGGTAGATAGTGAAGAGGGGTGTTATAGTTTGCAGAGAGACTTGGACAAGTTGCAGAGCTGGGCCGAGAGGTGGCAAATGGAGTTTAATGTGGAAAAGTGTGAGGTAATGCACTTTGGTAGGAATAATAAATGTGTAGAGTATACAGCTAATGGTAGGATTCTTAATAGTGTTGATGAACAGAGGGATCTTGGTGTATATGTGCATAGATCCCTAAAAGCAGGCAGTCAAGTCGATAAGGTTGTCAAGAAGGCATACGGAGTCTTAGCTTTTATTGGTAGGGGGATTGAATTTCGGAGCCGCAACAACATGTTGCAACTGTACAAAATTCTAGTGCGGCCGCACTTGGAGTATTGTGTGCAGTTCTGGTCCCCACATTATAAGAAAGATGTGGAGGCATTGGAGAGGGTACAGAGGAGGTTTACCAGGATGTTGCCTGGTATGGAGGGCAGGTCTTATGAGGAGAGGCTGAGGGATTTGAGGTTCTTTTCGTTAGAAAGAAGGCGGCTAAGAGGAGACCTTAGAACATAGAACACAGAACACTACAGCACAAACAGGCTCCTCGGCCCACAAGTTGTGCCAAACACATCAAAACCTACCCAGCCATACACCTATCTATAACCCCCAATCCCATTGGATCCCATATACTCATCCAGAAGTCTTTTAAAAGACCCCAGCGAGTTCGCCTCGACCACCACCGACGGCAGCCGATTCCATTCACTCACCACCCTCTGAGTGAAAAACTTTCCCCTAGCATCCCCTCTGTACTTGCTTCCCTGCACCTTAAATCTGTGCCCTCTTGTCGCGACCATTTCAGCCCTGGGAAATAGTCTCTGAGAGTCCACCCTATCTATTCCTCTCAACATCTTGTAAACCTCTATCAGGTCGCCTCTCAACCTTCGTCTCTCCAGGGAGAACAGTCCCAGCTCCCTCAACCTGTCTTCATAAGGCATGCCTCCCAATCCAGGCAACATCCTTGTAAATCTCCTCTGCACCCTTTCAATAGCTTCCACGTCCTTCCTATAGTGAGGCAGCCAGAACTGCGCACAGGACTCCAAGTGTAGTCTGACAAGGGTCCTATAAAGCTGCAGCATTACCTCCTGACTCCTGAACTCAATCCCTCGATGAATGAAGGCCAGTGCACAGTAAGCTTTCTTAACCACATCCTCCACCTGGGAGGCCGATTTGAGAGTCTTATGGACCCGGACCCCAAGATCCCTCTGCTCTTCCACACAGCTAAGACTCCTACCTTTGATAGTGTACTCATTCATCCCGTTGGATCTGCCAAAATGGACCACAACACATTTATCCGCGTTGAAGTCCATCTGCCACTTCTCCGCCCAGTCTTGCATCCTGTCGATGTCATGTTGCAACTTCTGACATCCCTCCAGACCATCCACAACACCACCAACCTTCGTGTCATTGGCGAACTTACTCACCCATCCCTCCACTTCCTCATCCAGGTCATTTATGAAAATGACAAACAGCAAGGGTCCTAGAACAGATCCCTGGGGCACTCCACTGGTGACTGATCAAGAAGTCTTGCATGTGGGACCTTGCCACATGCCATAATTCCACTTTTTGCAAACCTTATTGAAATATATAAGATGATTAGAGGTTTAGATAGGGTGGACAGTGATAGCCTTTTTCCTAGGATGGAGAAAGCTAGCACGAGGGGACACAGCTTTAAATTAAGGGGTGATATTTATAGGACGGATATCAGAGGTAGGTTCTTTACCCAGAGGGTGGTTCGGGAGTGGAATGCCCTGCCTGCGGCAGTTGTAGATGTGCCAAGTTTGGTGGCGTTTAAGAGGTTAGTTGATAAGTTTATGGAAGAGAAGGGAATGGTTTTGTTTGGAGGGTCATTGCTTTTTTTCATAATTGGTCGGCGCAACATCGAAGGCCGAAGGGCCTGTTCTGCGCTGTAATGTTCTATGTTCTAAAGGTCACTGAAGCTTACAAAAGGTGTGCTTTCTGGGTGTATTCTGCTTTCAGATTTACAAATAAAGGATTCTCAGCCTGAATTAGTTTTTGTAATTAATTGCTGTGCCTTTTTGAGATTCATGCATCAGGACTACCTAGATTTGTGTAATAAGACAGCCAGATCCCTTTGCAATTTCTTACCATTTCAACAATAAGTTCTATTTTATTCTTCCTGACAAAAGGAACAACGCCACACTGTTAATTAGTCAATCTTCAATCCATGCCATTCACTCATAATTCCACTTTTTGCAGCATTAGCTTTGTGCCTTGAATCAACTGAACATTTTAGTTAGGTTTTAACATACCTAAACATAGATCAAAGCAGTTTCTAATTGTCACAGCCTGTCCTAGGCTCCCCAACCATCTGCTCCCCTTAATACTGATAAAATCTTAATCAAAACAACCTTTAATCTTCTAAACCCCAAGGAACACAAATCTAGTTTCTGTGCTTTCCCCTCGTCCAGGTTTTATTCCAGTAAACTTCAAAATTTGTAGAAGACACGAAATTTGAAAGTATTGTGAACTCAGGGGATAATATTAAATTTCAAAAGAACAGAGTTGGTGAAATGTGCAGATACGCAGAAGGTGAAACTTAATGCAAAGAAGTATGAAATGATTGCTTTTGATAAGAAGACCATAGAGAGACAGCATAAAATCGAGGATACAGTTCAGAATGGGTTGCAGGAGCAGAGGTCCCAAGCCATATGACAGGCAGCATGGCTTTGTGAATGGAAAATCATGTCCCTTAAATTTGATTGAGTTTTTTGAAGGGGTATCCAAGAAGGTAGATGAGGGCAATGCAGTTGATGTTGTCTACATGGACTTTGGCAAGGCCTTTGACAAGGTCCCACATGGTAGGTTGTCGCATAAGATTAAATCTCAGAAGATTCAGGGTGAGGTAGCTAAATGCATATAAAACTGGTTTGATGACAAAATAAGAAGTCTGACAACACCAGTTTTAAACCCAACCGATTTATTTGATAGTAAACTTGTAAGCTTTTGGCTTTATGGCCTTCGTCAGGCGAAAGAGGTGTTCTGGTCTCCAATAGCACACGTAACAGCACAGATAGTTTACAGATTACTGATTAGAATGCAAATCTTTACACCTAACCTGCTAATCAAGTCTTAAAGTAGCTAACAATGTGAGTGGAAGGAGCACTGAACACAGGTTAGAGAGATGTGTATTGTCTCCAGACAGCACAGTAAGTGAGGTTTTTTGCTAACCTAGGCAAGTCATGGGGGTTACAGATAGTGTGACATGAAGCCAAGACCCCTGTTAAGACCGTCCTCATGTGTGCGGAACTTGACTATCCACTCCTTCCACTCACATTGTTAGCCACTTTAAGACTTGAATAGCAGGTTAGGTGTAAAGATTCGCATTTTAATTAGTAATCTATAAACTGTCTGTGCTGTTATATGTGCTATTGGAGACAAAGATTGGTGGCACAGTGGACAGTGAAAAAGGTTATCTTGGATTGCAACAGGATCTTGATCAATTGGGCTAGTGGGCTGACGAATGGCAAATGGAGTTTAACTTAAACAAATGCGAGGTAATGCATTTTGGTAGATTGAACCAGGGCAGGATTTACTCAGTTAATGGTAGGGCATTGCAGAGTATTATAGAACAAAGAGATCTAGGGGTACATGGTGATAGCTCCTTGAAGTTGAGGTCACAGGTGGATAGAATTATGAAGAGAGACATTCGGCATGATTGGTTTCATTAGCCAGAACACAGAATACAGGAGTTGGGACGTCTTGTTCAAGTTGTACAAGACATTGGTAAGGCCACACTTGGAATACTGTGTACAATTCTAATCACCCTATTATAGGAAGGATATTATTAAACTACGAAGAGTGCAAAAGAGGTTTACTAGGATGCTACCAGGGCTTGATGGGTTAAGTTATAAAGAGAGGCTTGATAGACTGCAAATTTTTCCTCTGGAGTGTAGAAGACTGAGGTGTGATCTTATAGAGGCCTATTAAATAATGAGGGGCATTGACAAGGAAGATAATATGTCTTCCCAAAGGTAGGGAGTCTAAAACTAGAGGTTTAAGGTGAGAGAGGAGAGATACAGAAGTGTCCAGACGGGTAATTTTTTCACAGAGAGGGTGGTGAGTGTCTGCAACAAACTGCCAGAGGTAGCAGTAGAGGCAGATACAATTTTGTCTTTTAAAAAGCGTTTAGGCAGTTACATGGGTAAGATGGATATAGAGGGATATGGGCCAAATGCAGGTAATTCAGACTAGCTTAGGGTTTTTTAAAAAAAAGGCAGGATGGACAAGTTGGGCCATAGGGCCTGTTTCCATGCTGCAAACCTCTATGACCCCTTAGTTCATAAGATATGGGAGCAGAATTAGGCCATTCAGGCCACCAAGTTCATTCCACATGAACTTGATGTGGAATGTCAATCATGATTTGATGACATTTGTTCATTGCTGATATACTCTTCATCACTCTGTGCCCTTGGCAAATCTACAAAGAACAAAGAACAAAACAGCATGGGAAACAGGCCCTTCGGCCCAACGAGCCCGCGCCACCACCTCGATGTTCCCACTTTTACACGCGATCCCTGTCCATGTTTATAGATCTATGGATTAAAAACCAAATTTGAGACAATTTAGGGAGAATTTGTTTTGCCAATTAGCCTAAGAGCACATCTTTGGGATGTGGGAGGAAACTGGAGCACCCGGAGAAAGCGCAAACTCCCACAGACACAGGCCCAAATCCATGTATCTGCACAGCACAGCTATAGTCACTGCGCTGTCGTATTGCCCATCAGATGGTCCAGTCAAGCGTACACTAACGATGTGAAGCAGTAGGATACTCTCGAAAAAGGTCCAAGAGCAGTCCTCTCACGACCCATCGCGTGTATGCCCCTCGTTAGACAACAAGGTGGACCAAAGCACCTGTAGGATAAAAACAAGTACATCAATATCATCTATTTACACACTTCCCAGGGACTCCCAAGGCTCATGATCCCTATTTTAAATCAGTTTTCTGTACCCCTCCATTCCCATTCTGTTCATGTGCCTAAGTATTTCTTAAATATCTCCAGAGTACCTGCCTCCACCACTTTATTTGGTAGCGCATTCCATACCCCCACCACCCTCTGTGTGAAAAAACTCCCTCTAACATCCAAATTATACCTTACTCCCTCACCCTAAGCCCGTGAAAATCTAATGTGATTTTCTGTCCCATAACCCAAGTGGTTAATGAACACAGTGAATAATTGAGGCACCAGCAAAGGTCCCATGAGAGAAAGAATCTCTCTACCTCTACCCTATCTAGCCCCTTCATTAACTTTTAAATCTCTATAAGATCCCCCCTCAGCCTTCTAAACTCCAACGTGTTCAGGCCTAGTCTATTTAATCTCTCCTCATAAGCGAACCCCGTCATCTCCAGCATCAGCCTAGTGAACTTTCTCTGTACTCCCTCCAAGGACAATATATCCTTATGCAAATAAGGGGACCAAACTGCACACAGTACTCCAGTTGCGGCCTCATCAATGCCCTGTACAGTCGCAGCAAGACATAGAACATTACAGCACAGAACAGGCCCTTTGGCCTTCGATGTTGTGCCGACCAAAATAAAAAGCAATGCCCCTCCTAACTAAACCATTCCCTTCTCATCCATATACTTATCAACTAACCTCTTAAACGCCACCAAACTTGGCGCATCTACAACAGCTGCAGGCAGGGCATTCCACTCCCTAATCACTCTTTGAGTAAAGAACCTACCTCTGATATCCGTCCTATAACTCATACCCCTTAATTAAAGCTGTGTCCCCTAGTGCTAGCTTTCTCCATCCTAGGAAAAAGGCTATCACTGTCCACCCTATCTAAACCTCTAATCATCTTATATTCTTCAATAAGCTCCCCTCTTAGCCGCCTCCTTTCTAACGAAAACAACCTCAAATCCTTCAACCTCTCTTCATAGGACCTGCCCTCCATACCAGGCAACATCTGGTAAACCTCCTCTGTACCCTCTCCAATGCCTCCACATCTTTCTTATAATGTGGCGACCAGAACTGCACACAATACTCCAAGTGCGGCCGCACTAGAGTTTTGTACAGTTGCAACATGATGCTGCGGCTCCGAACTTCAATCCCCCTACCAATAAAAGCTAAGACTCCATATGCCTTCTTAACAACTTTATCCACTTGACTGCCTACTTTCAGGATCTATTGACACATACACCAAGATCCTTCTGTTCCTCAACACTATTAAGAGCCCTACCATTAGCCCTATACTCTACACATTTATTGTACCTGCCAAAGTGCATTACCTCACACTTTTCCACATTAAACTCCATTTGCCACCTCTCGGCCCAGCTCTGCAACTTGTCCAAGTCACTCTGTAAACTATAACACCCCTCTTCACTATCTACCACTCCACCGACTTTAGTGTCATCTGCAAATTTACTGATCCATCCCTCAATCCCTCATCCAGATCATTTATAAAAATTACAAACAGCAGGGGCCCCAAAACAGACCCCTGAGGCACACCACTTGTCACCGAACTCCACGATGAATATCTCCCATCAACCACCCCCCTCTGTCTTCTATCTGCCAGCCAATTCCTAATCCAATTAGCTAAATCACCCTCTATTCCACACATCTGCCTTTTCTGTAGAAGTCTTCCATGGGCCACCTTATCAAACGCCTTACTAAAGTCCATATATACTACCTCAACCGCCTTACCCCCATCCACCTCTCTGGTCACTTTCTCAAAAAACTCAATGAGGTTAGTAAGGCATGACCTACCCTTCACGAAACCATGCTGACTATCCCCAATCAATTCATTTCTCTCTAAATAACTATAAATCCTATCCCTAATAATTCTCTCCAATACCTTGCCCACAACAGAAGTAAGACTCAATGGCCTATAATTCCCTGCTTTTATATTCTATTCCCATCGCAATAAAGGCCAACATTTCATTCACCTTCTTGACCACCTGCTGCACCTGCAGACTGAATTTTTGCGATTCGTGCACAAGGTTCCCCAGGTCCCTCTGCACAGTAGTATGCTGCAGCTTTTCACCCTTTAAATAATATTCCCTCCTACTATTATTTCTACCAAAGTGGATAACCTCACATTTGCTAACGTTATACTCCATCTGCCAGGTCCTTGCCCACTCACTCAGCCTATCAGATCTCTCTGCAGACTTCCCACGTCTTCCATGCAATTCGCCTTTTCACTCATCTTCGTGTCATCAGCAAATTTTGTTATCCTACACTCAGCTCCCTCCTCTAGATCGTCTATATATATGGTAAACAGTTGACGCCCCAGCACTGATTCCTGCGGCACTCCACTAGTCACCAACTGCCAACCAGAAAAGTAGCCATTGATTCCAGCTATCTGCTTCCTGTTAGATAGCCAATCCTCAATCCACGCTAACACTTTACCCTCCACTCCATGTACCCTAATCTTCTGCAGCAACCTTTGGTGAGGCACCTTATCCAATGCCTCCTGGAAATCTAAAACCACATCCACCGGTTCCCCTCTATCTACCACATTAGTAAGAGGTCTGACAACACCAATTTTAAATCCAACCGATTTATTTGATAGTAAACTTGCTAGCTTTCGGCCTTTGTGCCTTCATCAGGCGAATGAGGTGTCCTGGTCCGCAGTATTTTTGTTAAACACAATTTCCCCTTCACGAATCCGTGCTGCGTCTGCTTGATCAAACCATTCTTTTCTAAGATCTGAATGAGGGTATTGAAGGATGGATTAGTAAATTTGCAGATGACACCAAAGTCAGAGGAGTGGTAGACAGTGAAGAGGGGTGTTATAGTTTGCAGAGAGACTTAGACAAGTTGCAGAGCTGGACCGAGAGGTGGCAAATGGAGTTTAATGTGGAAAAGTGTGAGGTAATTCACTTTGGCAGGAATAACAAATGTGTAGAGTATAGGGCTAATGGTAGGACTCTTAATAGTGTTGATGAACAGAGGGATCTTGGTGTATGTGTGCATAGATCCCTGAAAGTTGGCAATCAAGTCGATAAGGTTGTTAAGAAGGCATACGGAGTCTTAGCTTTTATTGGAAGGGGGATTGAATTTCGGAGCCGCAACGTCATGTTGCAACTGTACAAAACTCTAGTGCGGCCGCACTTGGAGTATTGTGTGCAGTTCTGGTCCCCACATTATAAGAAAGATGTGGAGGCATTGGAGAGGGTACAGAGGAGGTTTACCAGGATGTTGCCTGGTATGGAAGGCAGGTCTTATGAAGAGAGGCTGAGGGATTTGAGGTTGTTTTCGTTAGAAAGAAGGCGGCTAAGAGGAGACCTATTGAAACATATAAGATGATTAGAGGTTTAGACAGGGTGGACAGTGATAGCCTTTTTCCTAGGATGGAGAAAGCTAGCACGAGGGGACATAGCTTTAAATTAAGGGGTGGTAGTTATAGGACGGATGTCAGAGGTAGGTTCTTTACCCAGAGGGTGGTAAGGGTATGGAATGCCCTGCCTGCTGCAGTTGTAGATGCGCCAAGTTTGGTGGTGTTTAAGAGGTTAGTCGATAAGTTTATGGATGAAAAGGGAATGGTTTAGGTTAGAGAGTCATTGCTCTTTCTTAATTGGTCGGCGCAACATCGAAGGCCGAAGGGCCTGTTCTGTGCTGTAATGTTCTATGTTATAAGTGTCTTGCTATTTCTTCTTTGATGATGGTGGATTCTAGCACTAATTCTAATATTCTCCCCGTGTCTGCATGGGTTTCCACCAGGTGCCCTGGTTTCCCTCCACATTCCAAAAATGTGCGGGTTTGGTGGATTGGCCAAGCTAAATTGCCACCTAGTGTCCTGGAATGCATTGGTTAGAAGGATTAGCAGGTAAATATGTAGGTAAACAGGGATAGGGCGTGAGTGGGATTGTTGCTGGTGCAGACTCAATGCGCCAAATGGCCTCTTTATGCACTGTAGGGTTTCTATGGAGAATACCTGCCCAGTATTTGATTTTGATATATTGTCACAGATTGGTGTGCAGGGAAAAGTATTGTTTTTTGTGTGCTATATAGACAAAACGTACCTTTCATAGAGTACATAGGGGAAAAGGAGAGAAAAGGGTGCAGAATGTGTTAGTCATAGAATCCCTACAGTGCAGAAGGAGGCTATTCAGTCCATTGAGTCTGCACCAATAACAATCCCATCCATGCTCCATCCCTGTAACACCATTTATTTATCTTGCTAATCTCTCTGACACTAAAGGAAGTGTAGAGAAAGATAAACTTAATATAAGGGAGGTCCATTCAAAGATCTGATGGCAACAAGGAAGAAGCTGCTCCTCAATATCCTTACTCTCTTCCCAAATGTCTTTAATTCCATGTGCTTTAACTTTAGCTTCCTAAGAACGAGCTCAAACTTAATGAAATTAAGTTAGTCAGATATGACCAGTTCTTTACAAATTATTACAATAAAAGGATCAATCAGATCCACGTGTTCCCCAACAAGAAACTATGGATGAACAGGGATATCCACTGCTTACTGAAGTCCAGACTGAGATGCTCTAGTCAGACAACCCTAACCCTAATATGATCTAAGGAGATCCATCAAAATGCATACCAGATCAAGTTAGAACCCCAGACTAGCCATACCAACTCCCGCCAACTTTGGCAATATCTGCAAAACACAACAGGATACAACATAAAGGAGTGTAAAATTGCCAGCTCCAACACAGCCCTCCCTGATGAGCTCAATGCATTCTATGCCTGTTTTGAGAAAGAGATCAGCGAGAGCATGCCCTTCACCCCAGGAGCCTCAGGTGAACCTGTATCCAGAGCCACCATTGCAGATGTCAGAGTGACTTTCTTGATATCAACCCATGGAAAGCGACTGGCCCAGATGAGGTACCCACTTGACTGCTCAGATCTACATGGATCAGCCGGCAGGAGTATTCGCAGATATCTTCAATTTCTTTTTACAATAATCTGAGGTTTCTATCTGCCTTAAGAACACGACCATCATCCCAATACCAAAAAAAGGCCAGGCAGTGTGCCTTAGTAATTATTGACCAGTGGCTCTGACATCCATCATTTGCAGTGCTTCAAAAGGTTAGTCATGGCATGAATCAATTCCAGCTTCCCAGACTGCCTGATCCACTAAGATTCACCTATCACTGAAACAGTTTCACAGCAAATCCAATCTCCCTGGCCTTCACCTGGAACACCAAGATAATAAGGACACCTATGTTAAATTTCTATTTAATCGACTACAGCTCAGCCTTCAACGCCATTATTTCTACGAAACCTACCTCCAAAGCTGCATGGTCTGGGCCTTGGCACTTCCCTCCCAAACTTATAGGCAACATCTCCTCCACAATCATCCTCAACACCGGTGCCCCACAAAACTGTGCCCTCAGCCCCTTTTATATCCTTATACACTGATGACTGTGTGGCCAAATTCCCTTCCAACTCATTTTTCAGGTTTGCTGATGACACCACCTTAGTGAGTCAGATCTCAAACAATGACGAGACAAAGCACAAAAAAGAGATCGAGAATCTGGTGACCTGATGCAGCAACAATAATTTCTCCTTCAATGTCAACAAAACAAAAGAGATTATCATCAATTTCAGGAAGCGTACTGGAGAACACGCCCCTATCTACATCAATGAGATGAAGTAGAAAAGGCTGAGAGCTTCATGTTTTTAGCTTCCAGATCACCAACAACCTGTCCTGGTACTTCTGGCACTATCAAGAAAGCCTACCAATACCTCTACTTTCTCAGAAGACTAAGGAAATTTAGCATGTCAGCTACGACTTTCACCAACATTTACTGACGCATCATACAAAGCATTCTGTCTAGTTGTACCACAGCCTGGTCTGGCTCCTGCTCTGACCAAGACTGTGAGAAGCTACGAGAAGAGAAGGTCTTAAACAAAGCCCAGTCCATCACTCAAATCAGCCTCCCACCGAGTGGTACTGTTGACACCTCCTGCTGAAAGCAAAATCAAGGATCCATGCACCCCGAACATTATCTCTTCCATCATCTTTGGGAAAAAGATACACAAGTCCGAGGACATGTACCAACAGACAAGAACAGCTTCTTCCCTGCTGCTGTTAGACTTTTGAATGGACCTACCTTATATAAAGATAATCTTTCTCTACATGGTAGCTATGGTTATAACACTACATTTGCACTTTCTCCTTCTCTATGTATGACATGCTTTGTCTGCATAGTGTGCAAGACACAATGCTTTTGCAATGTATACAGGGCTGCATGATGGCACAGCGGTTAGTACTGGTGTCTAAGAGCAATAAGGACCCATGTTCGATTCCCAGCTTGGGTCACTGTCTGCGTGGAGTCTGCATGTTCTCCCCACATCTGTGTGGGTTTCCTCTGGGTGCTCTGACTTTCCCTCAGTCCAAAAGATATGCCGGTTAGGTGCATTGACCATGCTAAATTCTCCCTCAGTGTCCCAAACAAACACCAGAGTGTGGCAACTAGGGGATTTTCACAATAACTTCATTGTGGTATAAATGTAAACCTACATTTTTGCTTTCCTCCCAGTCCAAAGATGTGCAAGTTAGATGGATTGGCCATGCTAAATTGCCCTTGCACGTCAGAGGAAAGAGCTAGGGTAAATTCATGAGGTTATGGGGATACAACCTGGGTGGGATTGTGATCAGTGCAAACTTGATGGGTGGAATGGCCTCCTACTGCATTGCAGGATTCTATATGTGACAATAATAAATTATAAACTCTTTCAAAAAGTGATAAATCAGAAACTTTAAATCTGTTTCTCTCTCCATAGATAGAGCCACAACTGCAGAGGTTTTCCAACATTTTGTTTTCCAATGAGTACAGTATTTTGCTTTATCAGACCAGTTTGGTAATATCATAGAACAGTTTAAAACATCAAACCTGTTTAACACAGTGAGCTCTCAAAAATAACCCCATACCCACAGTTTTTTTTAAACAAAGGATTGCAAACCAACTCCCTGTTTATTTTACATCTGCTATCTCCTGTTTCTATTCAATTTCAGCTTGGAAGTAATCATATTTGGACTCAATGCAGATACGTGGCTTGGATTTAATTTACCTCAGGCACTGAACACTAAGTGTCCAAAGCGAGGGTTCTCAGCCATTGCTGGGAGGGGGACTGACAAAGTCCCCAGTCCTAGGATTACTGCACACTGGAGCACTCTCCCATTCCCCCTCCCCGCCCACCGGGGCCGGGACTCCCGCCCGCTTCTCTGCCGGTGGAATTCCCGCCCACCTCCCCGCCGGCCGGGGGCGGGATTCCCGCTCTCCACCCCGCTACCTAGGGGCGGGATTTCCGCTCTCTCCCCATAACTCAGGGACGGACGGGATTACCGCGCCGCCCTGGTATCCAGCAGCGGGATACTCGCTCGCTCTCGCTCACCGCTGCCCAGGAGCAGGCCTCCCACGAGCCGGGCCTCCCGCCGCCGCTCTATCGCCGCCATCTTCACCGAGTCCGTCCCCTCACATCGCTGCCGCCCATTTCCTCGGGCCGTTGGGCCTCTCTCCACCTCATAGTCACGGAGGATGGGGATTTCCCCGTCTCCTGATGCGGCCTGTCTTCACTCCGGTCTCTATTTAAAATTTGTCCCCGATCCCGGAGCTTCTGCCCCGGAATCGCCGCTTGACAGCAACATGGCGACACGCCTGCGCACAACCGTCCACCGGCTCCTACTGAGTCTGCGCAGTACTGTCCTCCGGCTCATTGCTCCAACTGAGCCTGCGCATTACCGTTTGCCTTCCCAGTTGTGATTGGGATTCATCCTGGCAGCTCGAGTCTGTGACCAAATGGACTTCCGCCATTTTTGATAACGGCATTGTGTCTCTTCCCTGAATGCACTACAGAGCATGCGCAACAAAGGAACCAGCCCCAGTGAGAAGTGTTGGAGAGGCTTTGGGGAGAAAGAGTTCATCTTTCTGATGTGGGTCACCCTTCCACAGAAACAGAGCACCTGATCCACTGGAGCCTCCTCCAATCCTTATCTCACTATCTCAGCATTAACTTCTATTCCTAACTTGCTTCAATTTATAAAAAAAATTCACAATTATTGTGATCACCCCTGCAACTTCAACTTTTTACAATTTATATCAATGACTTAGATGAGGGGAGTGCATCAATGAATCCCTACAGCGCAGAAGAGGCCATTCAACCCATCGAGTCTGCAATGATTCTAACCCAGGTTTACCCTGTAACCTCACATATTTAGAACATAGAACATTACAGCACAGTACAGGCCCTTCGGCCCTCGATATTGCGCCGGCCAGTGGACCCTCTAACCTAAACTATTCCAATATCATCCATATGCCTATCCACTGAACATTTGAATGCCCCCAAAGTAGGCGAGTCCACAACTGCTGCAGGCAGGGCATTCCACGCTCTCACCACCCTCTGTGTAAAGAACCTGCCTCTGACATCCGTCCTATAACTACCACCTCTTAATTTAAAGTTATGTCCCCTTGTGTTGGTCATCACCATCCGAGGAAAAAGGCTCTCACTATCCACCCTATCCAGTCCTTTGATCATCTTATACGCCTCAATTAGGTCACCGCATAACCTTCTTCTCTCTAATGAAAATAACCTCAGGTCCCTCAGCCTTTCCTCATAAGGCCTTCCCACCATACCAGGCAACATCCTGGTAACCTCCTCTGCACCCTTTCCAATGCTTCCACATCTTTCTTATAATGCGGCGACCAGAACTGTACGCAATACTCCAAGTGCGGCCGCACCAGAGTTTTGTACAGTTGTAACATAACCTCACGGCTCCTAAATTCAATCCCTCTACCAATAAAAGCTAACACACCGTACGCCTTCTTAACAACTTTATCAACCTGGGTGCCAACTTTCAAAGAGCTATGTACTTGTACCCCAAGATCCCTCTGCTCGACAACACTATTAAGGGTCCTTCCATTAGCCCTATATTTCATATGCCTGTTATTCCTACCAAAGTGAATCACCTCACACTTATCCGTATTGAATTCCATTTGCCACCTCACGGCCCAGCTCTGCAACCTATCTATGTCCCTCTGCAAACTGTAACATCCATCCTCGCTGTCTACAACTCCCCCCACTTTGGTATCGTCAGCAAATTTACTAATCCAACCCTCTACACCCTCATCTAGGTCATTTATAAAAATGACAAACAGCAGTGGCCCTAAAACAGATCCTTGAGGTACACCACTTGTAACTGCACTCCAGGTTGAATATTTCCCATCAACCACCACCCTCTGTCTTCTATCAGCTAGCCAATTCCTAATCCAAACTGCTAAATCACCTTCAATCCCATGCATCTGCACTTTCTGCAGTAGCCTACCATGGGGAACCTTATCAAACGCTTTGCTAAAATCCATATACACTACATCAACTGCCTTACCCTTATCTACCTCTTTGGTCACCTCCTCAAAAAACTCAATAAGGTTTGTGAGGCACGACCTACCCTTCACAAAACCGTGCTGACTATCCCTAATCAATTTATTTCTCTCTAGATGCTTATAAATCCTATCCCTTATAATTCTTTCCAAGACTTTGCCCACAACAGAAGTCAGGCTCACCGGTCTATAATTTCCAGGATGGTCCCTACTCCCTTTTTGAACAAAGGGACAACATTTGCCATCCTCCAGTCTTCCGGCACTATACCTGTAGCTAACGACGACATGAAGATCAAAGCCAAAGGCTCTGCAATCTCCTCTCTAGCCCCCCAGAGAATCCTAGGGTAAATCCCATCTGGCCCAGGGGACTTATCAATTTTCATACCCTCAAGATTCGCTAACACCTCTTCCTTATGAACCTCAATCCTGCACAGTCTACAACCTGGTATCGCAGTATTCTCCCCGACAACATTGTCTTTCTCCTGCGTGAATACCGACGAAAAATACTCATTCAGTGTCTCTCCTATCTCCTCAGGCTCCACGCACAACTTCCCACTGCTATCTCTGACCGGTCCCAATCCTGCCCAACCAATGTTTTATTATTTATATACCTGTAAAAAGCTTTAGGACTCTCCCTAATCCCATCCGCCAAAGTCTTCTCGTGTCCACTTCCAGCTCCTCTCAACTCCCTCCCTAGCTCCCTCCTGGCTGATCCACAGCTCTCCACTGCCCCAACTGAGCCTTCACGTCTCACCATTATATAAGCCTCCTTCTTGCTCCCCACCAGAGACTCAACTTCTCCAGCACACCACGGTTCCCTCACTCGACCACTTCCTCCCTGCCTGGCAGGTACATATTCATTAAGGACATGCAGAAGCTGTTCCTTAAATATGCTCCACATTTCAGATGTCCCCACTAATACACTAATTTCCCTAATCTTCACAACATTAATTTTTTTTTAATTAGTGTCACAAGTAGAATCATAGAAGTCTGTAGCATGGAAACAGGCCTTCCAGCCCAACTTGTCCATGCTGCCATTTTTTTAAAACCCTAAACTCATCCCAGTTACCCACATTTGCCCTATATCCTTCTATATCCATCTTACCACATAACTATCTTTTAAAAAACGAAATTGTACCTGCCTCTACTATTACCTCTGGCAGCTTGTTCCAGATACCACAACCCTCTGTATGAAAAAATTGCCCCTCTGGACACTTTTGTATCTCTCCCCTCTCACCTTAAACCTATGCCCACTAGTTTTAGACTCCTTTATCTTTGGGAAAAGATATTGACTATCTAGTTGATCTATGCCCTTACTATCTTACAGACCTCTATAACATCACCCCTCAGCCTCCTACATTCCAGAGAAAAAAGTCCCTGTCAATCTAGCCTTTCCTTAAAACTAAGATCATCAGTCCTGGCTGCATCCTAGCAAGTTTCTTCGGCACTCCTTCTAGTTTAATAATATCCTTTTTATAACAGAGTGACTAGTACGGTATACAGTATTCCAAATGTGGTCTTACCAATGACTTGTACAACTTCCACAAGACATCCCAAAGAACAAAGAACAATACAGCATGGGAAAAAGGCCCTTTGGTCCTCCAAGCCTGCACCGCTCATGCTTCCAACTAGACAATTCGTTTGTATCCCTCCATTCCCAGTCTGTTCATGCGGCTATCCAGATAAGTCTTAAACGATCCCAGCATGTCTCCCTCTACCACCTTGCTTGGCAGTACATTCCAGGCTCCTACCAGCCTCTGTGTAAAATACATCCCGCTGACATCTGTGTTAAACTTTGCTCCCTCACCTTGAATCTGTGACCCCTTGTGTTCGTCACCTTTGACCTGGGAAAAATTTTCCAATGTTCACCCTATCTATGCCCTTCATAATTTTATACACCTCTATTAGGTTGCCCCTCATCCTCCATCTTTCCAGGGAGAACAACCCCAGTTTACCCAATCTCTCCTCATAGCTAAGACCCTCCATATCAGGCAACATCCTGGTAAAGCTTTTCTGTACTCAGTCCCAACTCCTGCATTCAATGTTCTGACCAATGAAACCAAATATGCCTAATGCCTTCTTCACCATTCTGTCCACCTGTGACTCCAATTTCAAGCAGTGATGAACCTACACCCTTCGATCTCTTTGTTCTGTAACTCTCTCCAGTGCCCTACCATTAACTGAGTAAGTCCTGCCCTGGTTCAATCTACCAAAATGCAGCACTTCGCGTTTATCTAAATTAAACTCTATCTGGTATTTGTCAACCCACTGGCCTAATTGATCAAGATCCCATTGCAATCCTCGATAACCTTCTTCACTGTCCACTATACCATCACTCTTGGTGTCATCAGCAAGCTTAATAACCATGCCTCCTATATTCTCATCCAAATCATTAATAGAAATGACAAATAACTGTTATTAATGGTGCAATTTGCAATAAGTAGGCTTATATTAACACTGCAATGAAGTTACTGTGAAAATCCCCTAGTTGCCACACTGCAGTGCCTGTTCGGGTACACTGAGGGAGAAATTAATGTGGCCAATGGACCTAACTAGCACGTCTTTCAAACTATGGGAGGAACTCAGAGCACCCAGGGGAACCTACATAGACACAGGGAGAATGTGCAGACTCCACACAGTGACCCAAGCCAGGAGTTAAATCCTGGTCTCCGGTGCCATGAGCAGCAGTGCTAATCACTATGCCACCATGCCACTGCAACTTGGAACATGAAGGGGCAATTTAGCATGGCCAATCCAACCTGTATCTCTTTAAATTGAGGGAGGAAACCAGATCACCTGCTCCTGTTTTGAATGTGCATTGTGAAGAACACTACTGATATTAGATGTGAGGGTATCCCAAAACCCAGAATGGTAACCAATTAATTGTTTAATTTGCAATTTGGTATGACACGGGAAATCAAATGCAAACCAATGTGAAACGTCCAGTCATTTATAATCATTGAAATAAACTACTGTTTATTAAATTGTAAAAATACAATAACAGAAGTATAGTTAACTGCAGAGGATAGGCTGTGAAGGGAGCCAGGAGTGCATCAAATCTAGTGGTGACAACAACTGATGGAGACTTTCAGCAGCAGATGATCTAAAAGCAAGTATAAAGTCAGATCATTTGATTTATTATTGTCCATGTATGAGTATACAGTGAAAAGTATTGTTTCTTGCATTCTACACAGACAGCATACCATTCATAGAGAAGGAAAGGAGAGACTGCAGAATGTAGTGTTACAGCCATATCTAGGGTGTAGAGAAAGATCAACTTAATGCAAGATAGGTCCATTCAGAAGTCTGACGGGAACAGGGAAGAAGCTGTTTTTGAATCGTTTGATATGTGACCTCAGATTTTTATATCTTTCTCCTGATGGGAGAGGGTGGAAGAGAAAATATTGTTAATTATGCTTGTTGCTTTTCCATGGCAGTGGGAGCAGAATTAGTCGACAAATTCAGCCTGCTCCACCATTCAGTCAGATCATGGCTGATCTGTCCTTGGTCTCACATCCACTTCCCTACTTCTTCCCCACACCCCTTTATCCCTTTAAAATTAGAAATATACCTACCTCCTTCTTGAAACCATTCATAATATAGAGATGTCGGCGTTGGTTATGGTGGGCACAGTAAGAAGTCTCACATTAGGTTAAAGTCCAACAGATTTATTTAGCAGCACGAGCTTTTGGAGCACTGCCCCTTCATCAGGTGAGTGTTGAAACCATTCAATGATTCAGACTCCACATTTGCTGTCACATCTCCTCTACAAGAACAAAATAATGAGTTTAAGCTGTACTTTCCGGTTCTATTTGAGATTTCCAGCACCCGCAGCATTTTATTGAAGTATTTAATTGGCCGTGGAATGTTTGACACCTCCTGAAGTTGTGGAAAAGCTCAGGAAATTTGCAGTTCTTTTTGAGAATCTGTGGCAGTTCTGGTTGCTGGAGTTAGTCACTGTTCCCCAGCACTGTGTAAGTGTAAAAGGATGGAGTGTGTGTGGGGCTGGGCTGTAAAAAGGCACCGCTGGGATTCGAACCCAGGATCTCCTGTTTACTAGACAGGCGCTTTAACCAACTAAGCCACGGCGCCGCCGAACCAGCCTCCGGAATCGGCGCTTTTGGGCTCAGCGCGCCTGCGCAATGCACCAGCCCATTCATAAAAATCAACAGCGGAGAGCGCGCCTGCGCACTGACAGCCAGGGGGCGGAACACTGTGTGGCTCAATGGGAATAATGGGGAGGGGCCAGCGGATAACGGGGCGGGGCCATGGAGATAATGGGAGGGGCCATGGGGATAATGGGGCGGGGCCATGGAGATAATGGGAGGGGCCATGGAGATAATGAGGTCGGGCCATGGGGATAACAAGGCGGGGCCATGGGGATAATGGGAGGGGCCATAGGGATAATAGGGCGGGGCCATGGGGATAATAGGGTGGGGCCATGGAGATAATGAGGAGGGGCCATGGAGGTAATGAGGAGGGGCCATGGGGATATTGGGGAGGGACCATGGGGATAGTGTGAAGTGTAATGGGAATAATGGGCAGGCAGTAGGGACAATGGGAGGGGCAATAGAGATAATGGGAAGGACAATTGGGATATTGGGAAAATGGGGGGGACAGGAGGATAATGGGAGGAGCTATGGGGATTAGGGAGGGTCAATGGGGCAATGGAGATAATGACGGCAATGGGAATAACGGGTGGGACAATGGGATAACAGGAAGGTCATGATGTAGAGATGCCGGCAGAAAGACCAGAAGACCAGAGGCTTGAAAGCTTGTGAGTTTACTATCAAATAAATCGGATTTAAACCTGATGTTGTCAGACTTCTTACTATAATAGGAAGGGCCATGGGGATAATGGGGGACAAGTGGGCAATGGGATAATGAGGGCAATGAGGATAATGGAAGGCTGTGGAGATACTCAGTAGCCAACACAGCATGAAAGCAATGTTCAATTGGACAAGCTGGAAAGATAACTTTCCTGACACTTCAACCAGCCAGAGGGATAATCCAGACTGATGTTCTGGAAATAAAGGTCTAAATCCCACCACACAACTGCCGATGAAAATTAAATTCAGTTAATTAATCTGGAATGGAAAGCTAATCTCAGTGATGCTCCCTACAAAATAATCTGGTTCATTAATGTCCTTTGAGGCAGGAAGTCTGTGATCTGGTCTAACAGTTCTGGGTGTGTGCCTCAGGGGTTGCAGCGGTTCAAGAAGGCAGCTCATTGCCACCTTCTCAAGGAGCAATTAAGAATGGACAACAAATGCTGGCTTATCCCATGAAAGAATATTTCAAAACTCAGTGAGCCCTTGAGGGCAATTCTCAGACCTCGCTGCGCTATTAGTAGATGTCCCAGTCCTGGAGAATTGTGTGTGGGCTTAAAAATCCAATTCACACCCAGCGTCAAACAGCTTGTGAGTTTCCTGGTCGCTTCCTCATTGCAAACCGGATCATGCCCAGAAAGTCTTTACAGGTAATCAAGTCTTAAAGGTACAGATAATGTGAGTGGAAAGAGCATTAAGAGAGCATTAAGGCTGATTAGTACTATTTAAATATAGAGCCCCTTCTAATCCCAGCTCATGGAATTCACCAGCCTACGGACATAGCTGGCAGTGTGTCTGAGCAGTGCTGACGGGGTAGGGCCTGAGTGGTTCCATGACGGGGGCGGGGGACAATGCAGAGAGCAGGGAGCTGTGCAGGGTGAGGGGGGCAGGGGAATGTGCAGAAGTGGATTGTGACAGTAGTCTTGATGGGTGGAGAGGCCTGTTGGAGTTCAGGCAGAATAACCCATTGGGAAGGCTCCGATGTTACCAGACCATGTCAGGGAGGAAGAGCACAACGCCATTGCTGGGGTGGGGGGGGGTGCCCAATGTTTATGATGGGGAGAGGGGTGTGTCTCCCATTGCACAGTAAAATCAGGGCATCCTTCCAAAATGGTGCCTGAGAGATCTGAAGCAGGTTTCAGTCGCGTGTTTAGCAACCTGCCCTCCCTCTCCTGCTGATAACCCAACTCTCCAAAGTATGACAGACTGTGGCAGTGCGGAGAAGCTGCTACAAATCATTCTATTATTTTTGTTGTTATGGATGTTATTAAATGTTATTGAATGTTATTGGGAGAATTCCACTCCTTATCTTTTGTATTAAGTGTATTAAATGACTTTTGAAATTCCAATGACTGGTTTCACATTCTACTATCCTGCAAATTATATTCTCAGAAAGCTCAAATACATTTATTAAACACAATTTTCCTTTCATAAATCTGTATCACTTCATCAAACCTATCTCTTTAATCAAACTATTAGTCATCTGCCCTCATATTTCCTTTTGAGGCTTGGTGTCACAATCTGTCTGATTTATGTTGCAGTGAAACCTTGAGATATTTTATTAAAGACACAGTATAAATGCAAGATTTCTGCCTCTAACCACAATGCGTTTAAATCCTTCTCCTGATTTTCAAGGATGTCCAGACCTCATTCTCCTCGCTCGCTTCCTTCTCCCGACTCTGGTCTCTCGTTTCTCTCCCCCTCTCTCCACTCACCCTGCTTGTTCAGAGCTGATCCTACTTGCTCTGAACTGAGAGAGATGCAAGTTTTCCTTGGCATGGGGAGGCTGAATGGTCTCCTTCATCCCTGTCTATATTGCAGTATGACATTTTTCAAAGTTCAGCGCTAGGAATTTTTACTCTGTTCATTGTCATCATAGGCAGCACTGATCTGCTACACTATTATGGTTCCCCAATGGTTTAGACAGCTCTGTTGGAGTGCCTATTACTGATTAGATTCAGCAAGAAGTCTCATAATACTAGGTTAAAGTCCAACAGGTTTATTTGGTATCAAAAGCCACTAGCTTTTGGAGTGCTGCCCTTTGTCAGGTGAGTGTGAGTTCTGTTCAGAAATAGGGCATATAAAGACACAAACTCAATTTACAAAGTAATGATAGGAATGTGAGTCTTTACAGGTAATCAAGTCTTAAAGGTACAGATAATGTGAGTGGAGAGAGCATTAAGAACAAGTTAAAGAGATGTGTATTGTCTCCAGACAGAACAGTTAGTGAGATTTTGCAGCCCAGCAAGTCATGGGGGATACTGATAGCCAAGAGACTGATAGCCAAGTTCTGCACACATGAGGATGGCCTCAACCGGGATCTTGTCACACTATCTGTAACCCCCATGACTTGCCTGGGCTTGCAACATCTCACTAACTATCCTGGCTGGAGGTAATACACTCCTCTTTAACCTGTGCTTAACCTTCGCTCCACTCACATTGTCTGTACCTTTCAGACTTGATTACCTGTAAAGATTCGCATTCCAACCATTATTTTGTAAATTGAGTTTGTGTCTTTATATGCCCAGTTTGTGAACAGAACTCCCACTCACCTGACGAAGGAGCAGCACTCCGAAAGCTTGTGCTACCAAATAAACATGTCGGACTTTTAACCTGGTGTTGTGAAACTTTTTACTGTACCCAGTCCAACACCAGTATCTCCACATACTGATTAGATTCACCGCAGGGCTAATAAAAATCCAGGACTATGCAAGAAACTGACTTAGATTAAATTCATGACCCAAAATATTTGGGTAAGATTCAGTTTAAGAATAAAAGAAATTACAACCCCAGAGAATTTGTTAGTTGTTTTATTTGTAAGAGCAAAAGAAATTACATTTTAACCTCTAAATGTGTGAGCATCCTTCTTAATAACTGATCAAACGCAATTAAATCATGAAGAGTCCACAAGAAGTGATTTAAAACTAGAAAACAAATCAGGACTGCCAATCCCAAGGCAATTGCTAGAAATAGGGAGAAACATCATCACTGGGACATTCTGTTGAAATCCTGAAACATTTCCATTCTCCAGAGAGAGGGGTAGAGGGCCCTGGTGAGGTACACTTTGACCTTACATTAGAAAGGGAGTCAGGCAGATTAGCAGAGATTGAGGAGACACTGAACACTGGTGTTCAGGAGACTTAGTTATAAAAAAAGGTTTAGAAGGTGATCTCTGAGGATAGGTGAAGATTCCAGAGCAGCTAATGAAATGAAATGGATACATTGGGACAGAGTTTAGGAATGAGATCCAGTCAAGGGAGGCATCAGTGCAGAACGCACAATCTTGCTGAAAGATAAAGGTTAGAGAAAGTGGAACAGATTTCAGCAGGAGGAGTTTGTTGGGGTTCTCAGCTCCTTCAAATATCTGTCAGGAAAGATGGCTGAAGGTCAGAGAGAGGCTGACATCATCATTGAGTTCCTCCCAATGGAGGAAGTTTCTATCCCTGTAGGACAGGGATACAAAACTGGAAAAAGTATGCAGCAGATGCAGCAGCATTAATGGATTACATGACCTTTCCTTGATCCACGGTGTAGCGGGTGAGGTGGTGGAGGAGGTGGTGGAGGAGGTGGAGGTGGAGATGGGTCTGGAGCTGGGGCTGAGAGGCTTGGCTGAGTGGGCAGGATGATTTCAGATGGTGATGCTGACAGACGGCAGAACACGCAGACGGTCAGAAACTCCGAGTCCCCATCATGCCAGCTGGAGAACGGCTTTCCACAATGTCTACACTGAGGAGAAGAGGAGGGACATCATCAAGAGGCAGGGCAATGAACACGCACACAGACACATGCACATATATATACACACACAGCACACACACACACACACACACACAACATGCACACGCGTGCATACTCGTGCCACACTTGCACATACACACGCAACACACATACACCACACGCATACACCCACTCCCCTGCAGGTACATCCCACACATGCCACCACCTCCCCCTTCCCGCTCCCTTCCCTCAGATTCACACATCCTCTATAGATGCAAGCACACTCTCAACATCGCCACAAGCACATAGACACAAATGTATATTAACCCAATTTCCTTTTGAAAGTTCTTATTGAATCTGCTTACACTGAGTATTCCAAATCACAACAGCTCACTCTGCCGATTATCTTGAAATCTCTGTCCCTCTGGTCATCAACACTCACGTTATTGTTATCAAAACTCTTCACGATTTCAAATACCTCCGTCAAATTTCCCCTTAACCTCCTCTGCTCCACGAACAACCCTGGATTTTCTAGTCTCATGTATCTGAACTCCTTATTTTTTTAATTAGTGTCACAAGTAGGCTTGCATTAACACTGCAATGAAGTTGCTGTGAAAATCCCCTAATCGCCACAATTCGGCACCTGTTTGTCAATGCATCTAATCAGCACATCTTCTGAACTGTGAAAGGAAACTAAAGCATCTGGAGGAAGCCCATGCAGACACAGGGAGAATGTGTAAACTCCACGCAGACAGTGACCCAAGGCCAGAATTGAACTGGATCCCTGGTGCTAAGAGGCAGCAGTGCTAACCACTGTACCAGCACACTGTGTTAATGTATGACCAGTAAGCTTGCAGATGACATCTTTATTGATGATGTGGCAAATAGCAAGCACAGGAGGAGGCCATTTGATCCATCAAGTCTGCACTTTCTCTCTGACACAGCATCTTATCTATCCCATAACCTCACACATTTACCATGGCCAATTCACCTAACCTGCACATCTTTGGACTGTGGGAAAAAATCTATGCAGACTCAGGGAGAATGTGTGAACTCCGCTCAGTTACCCAAGGCTGGAATTGAACCCAGGTCCCTGGTGCTAAGAGACAATTGTGCTAACCACTGTGCCACCATGCCATCCCCGCCCACAGTACAGCATGTGAGATGAGAGACCTTGGGTCTGCTTGGCTCAGTGGCAATTACTGCTATGGAAGTTGAAATATAATGAAGTAATTCCTGGCAGTCTGAAAATAAAGCCCCTTTCACACAGGGAGAGAGAACAGACTCCCTCCTCTAGACTAAAGCTCCTTTCACACAAGAGAGAGACAGCAGACTCCTTCCCCTGGACTAAAGCTCCTTTCACACAAGGACAGAGCAGACTTCCTCCCCTGGACTAAGCACAAAAGAGATCAGATCCTCAAACCTGCAAAACTTTCTCCCCATGTATCTTCCGTTCAGCTTTGACAGCTGGTATCTGTTCTATTTTCTCAATGTCCCACAAACGCACAGTAGAATCCTAGAAAAATGAAATAGATGAGAAAAAGCAATCTAGAAACAGCAGATAAAGGTGTTAGAAACAGAGCTAGGTTTGAGTAATTAAAACAATTGCATTTAGAGCACAGACAGAGACTCTATCATACACCCATGGAATATCAGTGATGGGATAGTACCGTAACATTTTAGCACAGGACTTGTTTTTAAAACTTCACTCTCAGGATGTGAACATCACTGACAAGAGCAACAATTCTTGCGCATTTCTAATTGTCCTTGAGGAGGTAGTGAAGCCACCATTGAACCAATGCAGCTCAATAATGAGTGAGGGAGACATATCAGGAACAGTTCAAGGCAAAAGTTAAACTCGAGGTGTCAACCTGGTGAAACTACAACACAGAACTACCTGCATACCAAATAGAGAAAGCAGCATGCAATGGGCAATGTTACAGCAAACAAATCAGATCAAAGTTCTGCTGTCCCGCCAAATCCAGCCGTGAATGGTGATGGACAATTAAACAACTCACTGGAGGAGGAGGCTCCACAAATATCCCCATCCTCAATGATGAAGGAGACCAGTACATCAAAAAACTGAGAGAGATATAGGAAATTCAGAAAGCAAAAAGAGGACATGAAAGAATATGGCAAGAAAAGTCGAGGAGAATCCAAAGACATTTTATCAATATATTTTAACCATTCCAGTTGTTATTACCACTGTACGAGAAGGTTCCGGAATAGAACCCTGGCTCAGAAGTTCATTGCTTTTATTTTTGATTTAGAAAACTTCGAGAATTAGAGTCACAGGATCACAAAATAGTTTAACAAGAAAAACATTGCCTAAATATGATTGATCTGCTCCTGTCCGGTTGATCCTCCATCCCCCCGCACTCTCCACTCCTTCTCCACCCGCTCACCCATGGCTGATTGCAGCTCTCCTCCCCAATCCTGGCTGATTGCCATCCCAGACAATCACCAGTTGCAGAGTGCCAGTCCCCCCCTCCTCACCTTAGGCCCTGTCCCTTCATGGCCTTGCACTCTCTCTTTAGGCCCTGCCCCTCCTCAGGCTCTACCCCCTTGGCACTGCCTGGTACCTGATGGGCAGTGCCAGGTGGCAATGGCAGGGTGTCAGGGTGGCACTACCTAAGGAGACTGCCGCCCCCTCCCCCTCCTCCTGCCTCTGACCACTGGGCGGAGGCCTCATTGGCCTCCAGTCCCACCAGCAAGGCCACTTCATCAAGTCCCTGTTGATGGAGACCATTCATGATAAACTGAGCACAGACAATTGCATCCTAGGCTCTGTAACATAATCTAAATACTAAAATCAGCCTCATAAGGCTCAGCACACTGGAAATCTGGGGCTGGTAAGATTGTGAGAGGTGAGAAACCTTTTCACATGATGCTACTGGCTCACCCTATTCATTGACTGGCATGATGAACCAGTAAAATCAGTCCCAGAGTGTTTGAAGACCAGGACTTCAGGCTAGGCATCAAGCTGATGGTGTATGGAGCAGCAGTCATTGCCAGCATCCTATATAGCTCAGAGGCATGGGCTGTGTGCAGTAGGCATCTCAGCTGCCTCCACACATCCTGCAAATCCAATGGCAGGATAGGTGTACCAGTATTAGAGTTTTCATTCAGGCTTACATCCCCAGTATTGAAGTGTTGACCACACTCCACAGCTCCACTGGAAGAGCCATATTGTCCAGAGGATTGACACAAGAAACATGTGCGCTGCTGGCACCTTCAACGTGCAACTGTGCCCCATGAGGGCAGAGGAAATGCTTTAGGATTCATTCAAAGCTTCCTTAAAAAAGTACATCATCCCCATCACCATCTGGGAATCTGTGGCTCAAGAGTGTCCAAAATGGAGCCAAGAGCAAGCTGAAGCCAAGCATTGACAATCAAGGGACCGCAGCATAACCCGGGCACCACCCCACCAGTAACCATCTGCTCACCTGTGACAAAGACTGTAGTTTGCGCATTGAACTCCCTGGTCACTTGAGAACATATTTCTAGTGTGGAAACAAGTCATTGTCAACTCCCAGGAGCTGCTTAAAGGAGTACAGGACATTCAGCAGATTAATCCCTGGAATGGCAGGATTGTTTTATAAGCAGAGATTGAGGAGACTGAATGAGTTTTCCATATAGGTTCGGAGAACGTGGGGTAATCTCATTGAAATTTGCAAAATCTTTACAGAGTGATAAGAGTTTCAGGATACGGGGTAGGGCACTTTAGATTCAGTTGAAGAGTAACTTCTTCACTTAGAGCATGGTGAATTTTTGGAATTCTTAAACCAATGGGCTTTGGAAGATCAACCATTAAGCTTGTTCAAGACAGAAATCAATAGGCTGTGACAAAGGGAAACTTTCCCTCCTTGTCCTTAGAATATAGAACATAGAACATTACAGCGCAGTACAGGCCCTTCGGCCCTCAATGTTGCGCCGACCAATGGAACCAATTTTATGACCCTTTAACCTAAACTATTCCAATGCTATCCATATGCCTATCCACTGGCCATTGGAATGCCCTTAAACTTGACGAGTCCACAACTGCTGCAGGCAGGGCATTCCACGCCCTTACTACCCTCTGAGTAAAGAACACACCTCTAGCATCTGTCCTATAATTACCACCCCTTAAGTTAAACCTATGTCCCCTCATGTTATCCATCTCCATCCGAGAAAGAAGGCTCTCACTATCCACCCTATCTAACCCTCTGATCATCTTATATGTCTCAATTAAGTCACCTCTCAGCTTTCTTCTCTCTAATGAAAATAATTTCAAGTCCCTTAGCCTTTCTTTATAAGACCTACCCATCATACCAGGCAACATCCTGGTAAACCCCCTCTGCATCCTTTCCAATGCCTCCACATCTTTCTTATAATGTGGCAACCAAAACTGTATACAATACTCCAAGTGCGGCCGCACCAGAGTTTTGTACAGTTGCAACATAACATCTTGGCTCCGAAATTCAATCCCTCTACCAATAAATGCTAACACACTATATGCCTTCTTAACAACCTTATCAACTTGAGTACCAACTTTCAGAGATCTATGCACCTGTACACCAAGATCTCTCTGCTCATCTACACTACTAAGAGTCCTACCATTAGCCCTATATTCTGCACACATATTACTCTTACCAAAGTGAATCACTTCACACTTTTCCACATTAAACTCCATTTGCCACCTCTCGGCCCAGCTCTGCAACTCATCTATGTCCCTCTGCAAACTGTAACATCCATCCTCTACTGTCTACAACTCCTCTGACTTTGGTGTCGTCAGCAAATTTCCTAATCCATCCCTCTACACCCTCATCCAGGTCATTTATAAAAACAACAAACAACAGTGGCCCCAAAACAGATCTCTGAGGTACACCACTAGTAACTAAACTCCAGGTTGAATATATCCCATCAACCACCACCCTCTGTCTTCTATCAGCTAGCCAATTCCCAATCCAAATTGCTAAATCTCCCTCAATCCCATGCATCTGCATTTTCTGCAGTAGTCTTCCATGGGGAACCTTATCAAACGCCTTGCTAAAATCCATGTACTCCACATCAACTGCCTTACCCTTATCCACCTCTTTAGTCACCTTTTCAAAAAACTCAATAAGGTTTGTGAGACACGACCTTCCCTTCACAAATCCATGTTGACTATCCCTAATCAATTCATTTCTTTCTAAATGACTATAAATCCTATCCCTTATAATTCTTTCCAAAACTTTCCCCACTACAGATGTGAGGCTCACCGGTCTATAATTTGCAGGATGGTCTCTGCTCCCCTTCTTAGACAAGGGGACAACATTTGCCATCCTCCAGTCTTCCGGTACTACACCTGTAGCCAATAACGACATGAAGATCAAAGCCAAAGGCTCTGCAATCTCCTCTCCAGTCTCCCAGAGTAACCTGGGATAAATCCCATCCAGCCCAGGGTATTTATCTATTCTCATACTCTCAAGAATAGTCAACACCTCCTCCTTATGTACCTCTATCCTGTCTAGTCTACAACCCTGTATCCCAGTATTCTGTCCAACTCCGTTGACATTTTCCCGTGTGAAGACTGACAAAAAATATTCATTCAGTGCCTCACCAATCTCTACAGGCTCCACGCACAACTTCCCACTACTGTCTTTGACTGGCCCTAATCTTGACCTAACCAATCTTTTATTCTTAACATATCTATAAAAAGCTTTAGGATTCTCCTTTATCCTATCCGCCAAAGCCTTCTCATGTCCTCTTCTAGCTCTTCTTATCTCCCTCTTTAGCTCCCTCCTGGCTAATTTATAACTGTCCAGTGCCCTAACCAAGTCTTCACGTCTCATCTTTATATAAGCCTCCTTTTTCCTCTTATATAGTGAACTAACTTCCTTATACACCACGGTTCCCTGGCTCTCCCACTTCCTTCCTGCCTGACAGGTACATATTTATCAAGGACTCGCAGTAGCTGTTCCTTGAATAAGTTCCACATTTCAGGTGTTCCCATCCCCTGCAGTTTCCTATTCCACCCTCTGTATCCTAAATCTCACCTAATAACCTCATAATTACCTTTCCCCCAGCTGTAACTTCTTCCCTTTGGTATATGTCTATCCCTTTCCATCACTAAGGTAAACGTAACTGAATTGTGGTCAGTATCACCAAAGTGCTCACCTACTCAACCTTTGACATATTTGATCACACCATCCTTCTCCAACACCTCACCACTGTTGTCCAACTGAGTGGGACTATGCTAGGTCAACAGATTCTGGAGACTAATGATACTAAGTGAATGGGAAAGGGGCAGCATAGTGGCACAGTGGCTAGCATTGCTGCCTCACAGTGCCAGGGACCAGGTTCGACTCTAGCCTTGGGTGGCCATCTGTGTGGCATTTCCTCCGGATGCTCCGGTTTCTTCCTACAGTCCAAAGATTTGTAGGTGAGGTGGATTGTCCATGATAAGTTGCTCCTTCATGTCAGGGGGAATAGCTAGGGTAAATGCATGGGGTTATGGGTATAGGGCCTAGGTGAGATTGGCGTCAGTGCAGACTCAATGGGCTGAATGGCCTCCTTGTGCACTGTAGGGATTCTATGATACTGAGGTGGATAATCAGCTACGATCTAATTGAATGGTGCAGTAGGCCCAATGGGCTGAATGGCCTGGTTCTGATCCTATACGCTGTTTCATAATGCTCCTGTGAAGTGCCCAGGGATATTTTATTCAATAAAAGTTGCTGTTGTTTACGTTTAAAGGACACAGGTTTGGAATTACAGTATTGAAGAAGCCTTGGCGAGTCTTGTAGATAGTACATGAAAATACTCTAAATTATCACAAGCAAAGTCACTACCTTACAGGCAGACAGAATCCACTTCTTATCTGAGGAAATTGCAACATCCATTACCCAGTCCTTGTGATCCTATTGAGAGAGAGACAGAGAGTGAGAAGAGAAACCCAGGTAAATAGAACTAGATTCATTGCAAATTGTTTCAGATCCTCTCTTAGCAGAGTCACCAATCATATTTTATGTCATTGTGACAAAGGAAAACTTTCCCTCCTTGTCCTTAACTAGAACATAGAATAATACAGCACAAACAGGCCCTTCGGCCCACGAGTTGCGCTGATCACATCTACCAATCCACAGACCTATCTATAACCCCCTATCCTATTCGTTTCCATATACTCATCCAGAAGTCTCTTAAAAGACCCCAGTGAGTTTGCCTTTACCACCTCCGACGGCAGCCGATTCCATTCACTCACCACCCTCTGAGTGAAAAACTTACCCTTCACATCCCCTCTGTATTTGCTTCCCTGCACCTTAAATCTGTGTCCTCTCGTAGTGACCATTTCCACTCGGGGAAATAGTCTCTGAGAGTCCACCCTATCTATTTCTCTCACCATTTTATAAACCTCTATCAAGTCGCCTCTCAACCTACGTCTCTCCAGTGAGAAGAGTCCCAGCTCCCTCAACCTATCTTCATAAGGCCTGCCTCCCAATCCAGGCAGCATCCTTGTAAATCTCCTCTGAACTCTCTCAATAGCCTCTACATGCTTCCTATAATGAGGCGACCAGAACTGCGCACAATACTCCAACTGGGGTCTGACAAGAGTCTTATAGAGCTGCATCATTACCTCCTGACTCCTGAACTCTATTCCTCGATTAATGAAGGCCAGTACACCGTACGCCTTCTTGACCACTTCCTCCACCTGCGAGGCCGATTTAAGAGTCCTATGGACCTGGACCCCGAGATCCTTCTGCTCTACAACACAGCTAAGACTCCTACCCCTTATATTGTACTCCTTCATCCCATTATTAACCTTTGACGTGTTTGATCACACCATCCTTTTCCAACACCTTGCCACTGTTGTTCAGCTGGGTGGGACTGTTCTCAGTTCACACCGAGCTACTTATGGAGATATAAAAAGCTTGACAAAGTGTTAAGTTTTAAGGAGTGACTTAAAGGAGAAAAGAGAGGTTAGGGGTGGTATTCCAGTGATTGGAGTCCAGGCAACTGCTGATGGGACCACCAAAGGTGGAGAGATTACAATTGGGGTTGCACAAAAAGCCAGGATTAGTGGGACACAGATATCTGACTGCTGTGGGACTGGAGAAGATTAAAGAGATAGTGAGTGGGCACAGCCGTGGAGCAAGGTGTCAAATTTAATTTAATACACCCATGTTTAATTATAAATACAATATGCAGTCATTAATACATGGATTGCATCACTTCATGAAAGCAGCTCACTGCTACCTTATGAAAGGACAATCAGGAATACATGCAATCAAGGAACAGGATTAGGCCATTTGGCCTCTTAAGTCTGCTCCATCATTCAAAAAGACCATGGCTAATCTAACTTAACCTTAACCTAGTAAGACAGGTCTGACAAAGAAGCAGTTAGCACTCCAAAAGCTAGTGGCGTTTGCTACCAAATAAACCTATTGGCTTTAACCTGGTGTGTTAAGACCCCAGTCCAACACCAGCATCTCCACATCTTAACCTCAATCTGACATTCCTGCCCAGGAACATTTTATCCCCTTGTTAATCGAGACTCTATCTCGCTTTGCCTTAAAATTATTCAGATTCTGCTCCACTGCCTCTTGACGAAGAGAGTTCCAAAAACTCACCGCCCTCTGAAAGAACAAAATTCTTCCGATAGCTATCTTAAATGAGCGACCCATTATTTTTAAACAGTGACTCCTAGTTCTAGATTCTTCCCAAGAGGAAACATCCTCTCCACATCCACCCTGTCAGTACCCTTTAGGATCTTAAAGATTTTGAGCAAGGCATCTCTTACTCTTCTAAACTCTAGTGGATACAGAGCTAATCTCACCAGCCTTTCCTCGTAAGGCAACCCGTTCCTAGTATTAATCTAGTAAAACCTTCTCTCAACTGCTTATAATGAATTAACATTTTTTCTTAAAAAAGACAAACACTGTACTCAATGTTCCAGATCTGGTCTCTCCAATGGCCTTTAACTGAAGCATAACATCCCTACTTCTAAAGTCAATTCCCTTCACAATATGGAATAACAGTCTATTAGCTTTCCAAATTACTTGCTGTATCTGCATACTAACCTTTGATGAATCATGCATTGGGATACCCAGATCCCTCTGCACCTTGGAGCTCTGCAATCTCTCACCATTTAGATAATTATCTTTTTATTCTTCCTGCCAAACTGAACAATTTCACACTTGCCCACATTATACGTCATTTGCCAGATCTTTGCTCACTCATTTAACCTATCCATGTTCTTTTGTAGCTTTCTTATGTCCTTGTCATAATTTAGTTTCCTACCTATCTCTGTGTCATCAGCAAATTTAGCAAACATACCTTCAATCCCCTCATCCAAGTCATTTTATATAAATTGCAAAAAGTTGAGGCCAGTACTGATCTCTCAGCAGACACAGCACTTGCTACATCCTGCCAACTTATGCTATGCTAATTCTATGCTGATTCTGTTTGCTGTTAGCTAATCAACCTTCAATCTTGTCAATATGGTATCCCCTACACCAGAAGTTTTTATTTTCTGCAATAACGTTTGATGTGGCATCTTATCAAATGCCCTCTGGAAATCCCAGTACAGCACGCCTAGTTTCCCTTTATCCATGGCACATGTGGACTCCAATAAATTGGTTAAGCATAACTTTGCTTTCACAAAACCATGTTGACTCTGCCTAATTGTCTTGAATTTTTCCAAGTGCCCTGCTATAACGTATTTAATAATGGCTTCTTACTTGATGAGAGATGTTGAGATAACTGGCCTGTAGTTTCCAGTTTTCCCTCTCCCTCCCTTTTTCAAGGAGTTATTTCACTGACGGCCAGCAATGGTCATGTTCCATTAAAGAATATTTTTAAATTGTTATTGCTTCAAGGACAAAGAGCCATTTTTCCCCAAAACATCAACACAGAGAACTGGGAAAAGACTCTAATAATTCAATGCTTTTAAGCAGAAGTGAGGCAAATGCATTTCGGAGAAAGGAATAGGAAGATATAGAGATAGGGTGAGACGTACAGTGGTAGGAGGAGGCTAATGTGCTGCAGAAACTTGCCTTTGTGCTGTAAATTCTACATATTGAGTCAACCGAGACTCCCTGCTCTGTTTCCTTAATCTTTATATTCCCATTTTTCCTGAGTAATCAAACTTTATTAATTTTCTTCTCATGTTCTTCCCACTATTCTACTCAGTGTTGCAGAATCTGCTCCAGTTCCTTGTCCTCTGTAATCGGTTTGTACTGATCAGAGCAGTCAGTTTCAATTCATAGTCACGGGATTCCTGAGGAGCTTTAAAAATTGACAAGTCATGTTGCAGCTTTATAGAAGCTTAGTTAGGCCACACTTGGAAAAGAGTGTTCAATTCTGGTCGCCACACTATCAGGAGGATGTGGAAGCTTTGGAGAGGGAACAGAAAAGATTTACCAGGATGTTACCTAGCTTGGAGGACATCAGCTATGAGGGAAAGTTGGAGAAACTTGGTTTGTTCTCACTGGAACGACAGGTTGAGGGGAGACCTGATAGAAGTCAACAAGATTATGAGAGGCATGGACAGAGTGGATATCAGAAGCTTTTTCCCAGGGTGGAAGAAACAATTACTAGGGAACACAGATTTAAGTGCAAGGGGTAAAGTTTAAAGATGTATGAGGCAGATTTTTTAACATAGAGGGTGGTGGGTGCCTGGACCTTGCTGCCAAGGGAGGTAGCAGAAGCAGATACAGTAGTGATTTTATGGGGCAGCTTGACAAATACATGAGTAGGCTTGGAATAGAGTGATATGGTCCCTGGAAGGTAAGTTAAGTTTAGTTAAGTTGGGCAGTATGGTTGGTGCAGGCTTAGAGGGCCGAAGGACCTGTTTCTGTAATATAATTTTCTTTGTTCTTTGTGGTTGCCCAGTGTTCATTACCCCCAGTAATCTAGCAACACGCCCTCTCTGATTTTCCTTCCCCTTACACCCTGGCCCCCACTGATTCTTCCCTGACACAGACCTTACCAACAACACAACAATTCTCTCTTTTCCAGAACAATCCTCTCTGATCCTTGCTCCCACCCAGGACCAGTTATATTGCAATGTTTTCATGTCATTATTACGTTTAACAAACCTTTAAAACCAGTTTCAGGTAGAGTCCTGTTGTGTCCCAGATAGATATGGTTTGGTCGTAAGATCCAGCTACAATCAGAGATGCTGTAAGGTAATAAGAGTGAGACATTGAGAGCAAATCTGCAATCTCAATTGAATAACAGGAACAGAGTATGATAAAACAGCATAACAAAGTGACGGCTGTGACACAGCAGGTAACGCAGTTACCGCCTATGGAGACATTGATAATTCAAACCTTGATACTGAGGAAGGGCCGCACTGTCACAGAGTCAGTGCTGAGGGAGCACCGCACTGTCAGAGGGTCAGTGCTGAGGGAGCACCGCACTGTCAGAGGGTCAGTGCTGAAGCAGTGCCGCACTGTCAGAGGGTCAGTACTGAAGGAGTGCCGCACTGTCAGAGGGTCAGTACTGAGGGAGTGCCGCACTGTCAGAGGGTCAGTACTGAGGGAGTGCCGCACTGTCAGAGGGTCAGTGCTGAGGGAGTGCCGCACTGTCAGAGGGTCAGTACTGAGGGAGCACCGCACTGTCAGAGGGTCAGTGCTGAGGGAGTGCCGCACTGTCAGAGGGTCAGTGCTGAAGCAGTGCCGCACTGTCAGGGTCAGTACTGAGGGAGTGCCGCACTGTCAGAGGGTCAGTACTGAGGGAGTGCCGCACTGTCAGAGGGTCAGTACTGAGGGAGTGCCGCACTGTCAGAGGGTCAGTACTGAGGGAGTGCCGCACTGTCAGAGGGTCAGTACTGAGGGAGTGCCGCACTGTCAGAGGGTCGCACTAAGGGAGCCCGCACTGTCAGGGGTCAGTGCTGAGGGAGTGCCGCACTGTCAGAGGGTCAGTGCTGAGGGAGTGCCGCACTGTCAGAGGGTCAGTGCTGAGGGAGTGCCGCACTGTCAGAGGGTCAGTGCTGAGGGAGTGCCGCACTGTCAGAGGGTCAGTACTGAGGGAGTGCCGCACTGTCAGAGGGTCAGTACTGAGGGAGTGCCGCACTGTCAGAGGGTCAGTGCTGAGGGAGTGCCGCACTGTCAGAGGGTCAGTACTGAGGGAGTGCCGCACTGTCAGAGGGTCAGTACTGAGGGAGTGCCGCACTGTCAGAAGGGTCAGTACTGAGGGAGTGCCGCACTGTCAGAGGGTCAGTACTGAGGAGCCCGCACTGTCAGAGGGTCAGTACTGAGGGAGCACCGCACTGTCAGTGGTCAGTGCTGAGAGTGCCGCACTGTCAGTGGTCAGTGCTGAGGAGTGCCGCACTGACAGAGGTTCAGTACTGAGGGAGTGCCGCACTGTAAGAGGGTCAGTGCTGAGGGAGCGCCGCACTGTCAGAGGGTCAGTGCTGAGGGAGTGCCGCACTGTCAGAGGGTCAGTGCTGAGGGAGTGCCACACTGTCAGAGGGTCAGTGCTGAGGGAGTGCCGCACTGTCAGAGGGTCAGTGCTGAGGGAGTGCCGCACTGTCAGAGGGTCAGTGCTGAGGGAGTGCCGCACTGACAGAGGGTCAGTACTGAGGGAGTGCCGCACTGTAAGAGGGTCAGTGCTGAGGGAGCATCGCACTGTCAGTGGGTCAGTGCTGAGGGGTGCCACACTGTCAGAGGGTCAGTGCTGAGGGAGTGCCACACTGTCAGAGGGTCAGCACTAAGGGAGTGCTGCACTGTCAGAGGGTCAGTGCTGAGGGAGCACCGACTGTCAGTGGGTCAGTGCTGAGCGAGTGCCGCACTGTCAGTGGTCAGTGCTGAGCGAGTGCCGCACTGTCAGTGGGTCAGTGCTGAGGGAGTGCCGCACTGACAGAGGGTCAGTACTGAGGGAGTGCTGCACTGTCAGAGGGTCAGTGCTGAAGGAGCATCGCACTGTCAGTGGGTCAGTGCTGAGGAGTACCGCACTGTCAGTGGGTCAGTGTTGAGGGAGTGCTGCACTGTCAGTGGGTCAGTACTGAGGGAATGCCAATTGTCAGAGGGTCAGTCCTGAGGGAGTGCCGCACTGTTGGACAGGATCAATGTAGAGGGAGTGCTGCATTGTTAGATAGTCAGTACTGAGGGAGTATTGTTCTGACAGAGGATCAGTATTGAGGGAATACTGCAAGATTATTTTTGAGGGCAAGGAATCAACTAGGCTTTCAGCCGCTGATCACTGCCTTGTGATCTGGTTTAGAGATTGAGGACTTCTGATCTTGGTCACCTGTTCAATGAGTCCTTTCAGAAGAAATGTACTCAGTTGCATCAGGATTGGGCAAGACTGTGGTCCTTATTGTCAGTCAATCATTGCTGATTCCCACATTTTAACATTGACTTGGAAGTAAACCCTGCACTCACGAGAACAGCAATCCTGACACTTGCCTTATTAGAACTGGGTGTTCTAATGAAAACTCACAATCTTTGGAAATTGCACAGGAACTGATGCAACCTTCATGAACATCAGAGAGGCTCCGTGGACCCTGGGATCGGAATTCTCCCACTGCAACATCCCATACTAGCATCGTCTTGTCCCAGGAGGCAGTGCAAAGTACATTCCCTGTTTGGCTGAAGCAGCAGTCTGACACCACATTCCTGTGCCTGAGAGAAACAGAAAAGACTTCGCGCTTATCCAGTTTTTCCAGATAGTTGCAACATTAGGAAGCTAGGAGCAGGAGTGGGCCATTCACCCATTGAATCTGCTTGCTATTCAATTAAATCATGGCTGATCATCTACCTCAATACCACTTTGCCATGATATCTCCATATACTTTGATATCATTAGTCTCCAAAAATCCATGGATTTCTGTCTTGACTATCCTCAATGATTGAGCTGTCACAACTCTTTGTTTGACTACGATGCAATATTCCTTCACTCCTCCCCATCTTCACAAATGGACCCAAATTTCAAGGATAACATAGGTCACACCGCATATCTTATGCTATAAAATATTATTAAACACAGTCTCTCTAACCCAACAGGCTAACTGTGGTCAAACAAAACCCCACTCTGAAACCAGTGGCAGATGCCACTTTATCAGTCATCTATGGGTTTCTTCTCAAACTCCCCCCCCGATGATTATCACACCCGAGCTTCCAAACTCCCCTCACAAAAAGCTTTAAAATCTTATTTCACATATTCCTTCAGTTGTTTTCCTCAAGCATCCACCTTCATTTCCAACCTTCCTTTCAAATGAAGCTTTCCTTCAGCTGTCTTTGTAAGGATCCACCCCAAAGTTTTCCAACTTTCCTTTCAGTATTCCTTTGTCTTGACTAGCCCCATGCATTCAGGTTTTTCACACAATTTCTCAGGTATTCAGTTTCCAACTGAATACTATTGAAATAAGGATTCCAACCCTTATGTTGCTTCAGATTTGTGGCTTTTCTCAAGCCAACCTCACCCGCTCTGCTCTTCCAAGGTGTGACTTTAACTTCAAGAAACAATTTGCTATTTCAATTGCAACTTTTGTTTGTTCATTGGACATCAGACTTCCTGGAACATATCTTTAATTTCCTGGCTTCTAGAACTAACTGTTCTCTAATTTTCTCTGGAAGTAATTTTCCCTGAAAGTAGGCAGTCAAGTCGATAAGGTTGTCAAGAAGGCATACGGAGTCTTAGCTTTTATTGGTAGGGGGATTGAATTTCGGAGCCGCAACGTCATGTTGCAACTGTACAAAACTCTAGTGCGGCCGCACTTGGAGTATTGTGTGCAGTTCTGGTCCCCGCATTATAAGAAAGATGTGGAGGCATTGGAGAGGGTACAGAGGAGGTTTACCAGGATGTTGCCTGGTATGGAGGGCAGGTCTTATGAAGAGAGGCTGAGGGATTTGAGGTTGTTTTCGTTAGAAAGAAGGCGGCTAAGAGGAGACCTTATTGAAACATATAAGATGATTAGAGGTTTAGATAGGGTGGACAGTGATAGCCTTTTTCCTAGGATGGAGAAAGCTAGCATGAGGGGACACAGCTTTAAATTAAGGGGCGATAGTTATAGGATGGATATCAGAGGTAGGTTCTTTACCCAGAGGGTGGTTAGAGAGTGGAATGCCCTGCCTGTGGCAGTTGTAGATGCACCAAGTTTGGTGGCGTTTAAGAGGTTAGTTAATAAGTTTATGGAAGAGAAGGGAATGGTTTAGTTTGGAGGGTCATTGCTTTTTTTTTCATAAGTGGTCGGCGCAACATTGAAGGCCGAAGGGCCTGTTCTGCGCTGTAATGTTCTATGTTCTACTTGTTTTCATACCCATTACTCCATTACTTGTGCTCTGCTGGAACTGAGAGAATTGTTCTCTCTCTAGTCCTTAGATCCATGCACTCTGGTTAAACTATAAACAAATAAAGATCTCTTTCCCTAGAAGTGGCCCTTGGTTGATAGGAAACATCTCATTATTTTTCCAGACTCTTTTTTACTTTACATATTTAAACTCTCTCAGCATAATGCAGCTGCCAGTTGAACTGAAACCAAAACCCCCATACATGCAAATGCCTTTGTTTACCATGAATTTAACTAGAATTTTACCCTTTCCTACACAGAAATTTTAAACAAGTCCACTGAGATCTATACCTTATTTCTTATATCCAACAATACAAATATAGATCACATAAAAGTATCCTTGAATGCATCCCAGGGTAGTAAAAGAGATAGCAGGAGAAATAACAAATGCACTATGGTAATTTACCAAAATTCGCTGGACTCTGGGGTGGTTCCCACAGACTGGAAAACAGCAAATGTGACGCCACTGTTTAAAAGAGGAGGTAGACAAGAAGCAGGTAACTATAGGCCACTTAGCTTAACTTTTATGGTAGGGAAAATGCTTGAATCTATCATCAAGGAACAAATAGTGAGACATCTGGATATAAATTGTCCCGTTGGTAAGATACAGCATGGGTTCATGAAGGGAAGGTCATGTTTGATTAATCTGGTGGAATTATTTGAGAACGTTACATGCTCGGTGGACAAGGGAACATGTGGATGGGGTGTATCTGAGTTTCCAGAAGGCATTTGACAAGGTGCCACACCAAAGGCTGCTATATAAGGTAAAGGTGCACAGTGTTACGTGTAATGTATTAGCATGGATAGAAGATTGATTAACTAACAGAAAGCAAAGAGTGGAGGTAAATGGGTATTTTTCTGGTTGGCAATCAGTGACTACTGCTGTGCCCCAGGGTTCAGTGTTGGGACTGCAATTGTTTACGATTTCCATGGATGATTTTCAGTTGGGGGCCAATTGCAGAGTGTCAAAATTCGCAAATGACACTAAGATGGGTGGAACAGCAAAGTGTGCAGAGGGATGTAGGTAATCTACGTGAGTGGGCGAGGGTCTGGCATATGGAGTAAATGTTGGTAAATGTGTGGTCATCCATTTTGGTAGGAATAATAGCAAAATGGACCATTATTTAAATGGTAAAAAATTGCAGAATGCTGTGTGCAGAGGGACCTGCATGTCCTTGTGCAGGAATTTCAAAAAGTTGGTTTGCAGGTACAGCAGGTAATTAAGAAGGCAAATGGAATTTTAGAACATAGAACATAGAACATAGAACATTACAGCACAGAACAGGCCCTTCGGCCTTCGATGTTGTGCCGACCAAAATAAAAAGCAATGCCCCTCCAAACTAAACCATTCCCTTCTCTTCCATATACTTATCAATTAACCTCTTAAACGCCACCAAACTTGGCGCATCTACAACAGCTGCAGGCAGGGCATTCCACTCCCTAATCACTCTTTGAGTAAAGAACCTACCTCTGATATCCGTCCTATAACTCATACCCCTTAATTTAAAGCTGTGTCCCCTCGTGCTAGCTTTCTCCATCCTAGGAAAAAGGCTATCACTGTCCACCCTATCTAAACCTCTAATCATCTTATATGCTTCAATAAGATCCCCTCTTAGCCGCCTCCTTTCTAACGAAAACAACCTCAAATCCCTCAGCCTCTCTTCATAAGACCTGCCCTCCATACCAGGCAACATCCTGGTAAACCTCCTCTGTACCCTCTCCAATGCCTCCACATCTTTCTTATAATGTGGGGACCAGAACTGCACACAATACTCCAAGTGCGGCCGCACTAGAGTTTTGTACAGTTGCAACATGACGTTGCGGCTCCGAAATTCAATCCCCCTACCAATAAAAGCTAAGACTCCATATGCCTTCTTAACAACTTTATCCACTTGACTGCCTACTTTCAGGGATCTATTGACACATACACCAAGATCCTTCTGTTCCTCAACACTATTAAGAGCCCTACCATTAGCCCTATACTCTACACATTTATTATTCCTGCCAAAGTGCATTACCTCACACTTTTCCACATTAAACTCCATTTGCCACCTCTC